>JAPMOR010022442.1:0-54839 GCA_026543865.1 Argiope aurantia
AGGAAATATAAACAAATAAATAAAAAATAACCATTTCAAAGGTTAACAGAGTTATTCGTGATATCATGAATAAAAAATGGAAATGTTCAATGAATTTAAAATTTAAATTGTCAAAAAGTACTTTAAACACATGAGCATGGATTGAATTCAATACTGATTCTTACACTTCCATTTGCTCCTTTTCTACAATATTATTAAAAACCTTGCTCTTCTAAAGTTTAACTTAATTTTTTTAGTGACGTGCCACTAAGTCTCAGAAAAAGAACAGTGAGATGAAAATGTGAAATTTTTTCTTGATTAAATATTCTAATACAACTATTCAGCCAGTTTGTAAATAATAAAATGAAGAAATATAATAACTTAAAATCGACATTCATTAGCATTCAATAAAATATTTGTATAGTTTAAAATTTGAATTTGATGGGTATTCTTTATTATTCGGATTTTTATAATTCACATGCATGCACACACACATACACACAATATTTATCATGTATGTATTTATTACTTTTACAATTGATGGCATTATTTTTGAGATTATTATTATTGTCACATTATTTTTTGTCGCATTTTTTGTATTTGCACTTCAGTATTTAAAACTTCATTCGCATTTGTTTTGAAAATCGAATACTTATTTTATTATAAAATAAAAATAATTTAAAAATATTTTATACTTTATAAGCGACATAAAAATAAGGACTTTAGAACAATTATTAAATAACAAAATAAATAATTTATATGTCTCTGTGACTTACTTTACTTTATTTTCGAAAGAATGAAATTAAACTATTCGCACACAAAAGATAAAATACTTACAATAAATCTATTCAAAGCTAGATTAGCTAAATGGACTCAGAGCTATTCGATTAAGCCCTCATTCTTTTCCCCAATATCCAAAATCAGATTTTTTTAATTGATTTTATTTAATATGCGTAAAAGCATTTTTCCAAATAACAAATAAGACAAACTAAAAGACAAAACGTTTACTTGTGGGTCATCTTCAAAAAGGTTGGTTTCAGTATTTCGCGTGTAAAAATAGAATCACTTTTCAACAAAACGGCGGGAAAATTTCAACAATTTTTTAACACAATCTAAATACCCTAATACAACGTTTGCTAGAAAATTTTTTATTTATGAAAAAACTTTTGTTTTTTACGCTTTCTGTTCACCTGCCGTTACATAATCATTGGTGGTTCTAAGAGAACAATGACCTAAAGATTACCAATGACCCTAATTGAAAGTCAACAGAAGGGCTGAACCACTCATTGATTATGCATTACCTGTTAACCTTTGTTCACCTGCGTCATTGGGTGACATTCGTGTCTTTGAACCTCAACATCCGCATAGTTAATTAAGAGCTAGAAAAGGCATGTCTAAGAAAGGCTGTTGTTTTAACCTTTAAGTTGCTATAAGAATTTCTGCTAATTATTATTGATATTTCAATTCAGCTGAATAATGATGGGTTCATTAATTCTTGTGATGATGCAGTTCTAATTAAATGAAAGAAAAGATTATTTTATTTTTTCTACATATATTATATCAGAAACAATAATCGAATCACTTTTTAAACATAATAATTATGAAAAATTCGTTTTTAAAAGCTATGATAGATTTTGATTATCATTGCATCTTTTTATAATTAATTTATATGTAACTTTGTAAGCAATAATTAATTTATTAAATATTATTCCATTGCAAATAATTTTTTGAAAAGAGAATCGTTGAAAAAAATCGAAGTGAGAAAAGAATTTAGTTAAAGACAGAATGAATGATCTGTCTATATATTGATTATTTTAACTCAAAGATTTTTTTAAAGATGTACATTTCTCCTTTTCAGTAAAATGTAACATTAGTTCTTTAATTTATTAATTTCTAAGATAAAAACTTTTCAGGTATAATTTTGCCTGGAAATAAGCAAACGGTTTTACAAGCGATTTTTTTTTATATAATTTCAAACACAAAGATATTTTTTATTATTTTTGTGGCATTTTATTATTGTTGAGTGAAATGTGTGATTTTTTTATGTGTGATTTTTAAAATAATCTTGGAATATACAAACAGAACTTCATTTATTTTAATACTTTTTGGAATCAACCTATTCTGTTATTAAAGGAAGTGCTTTTTTTCCTTTGATTTATGAAAAAATAACTGTTATTTAACATATACGAAATTTTATCTTTCAATAAAAATGATTAAAAACACAAAAAGGGACTGATTCATGTAAAAGGTGAATTACTGCATATAGGTTAGATATAATGTATTATTTAATTTTAAACATATTTTTAATATTAACATGAATATAATATTGATATTATGAATAAGTAATTAAATCATTATCTGTATTTAATATTAATTATTATCAAAAATATTGCTAATAGAAATAATATAAGTAAAAATAAATAATAAATATAATGCAATTTAGATTTGAAGCTTTCCTCACGATCAACTTTTTCTAAATTCCATTTAATCCTTACTCAGCTTAAATTTCGAATAAATATATGCAATGTCGCGATCAAACATTGGGTATACAGATCTTTATGACACAGTAATTGTCATTCCTTGCCTTTTCACAGGTGGTTGCGGGTCACGAATATTCGAATTTCTGCATCTCCAGGAAACCAGAGTTCATTTCTATTACTCAGCGTGAAAGATTCTTAATGATGTAATTATGGAAATAGGACTCATTAAAATTCATTAAAAGTCTAAATTATTGCCTACTTGCTGGGAAACTAATTCGAAAACTAATTAAGACGTTAAATCACCATCGTAATTTATCCTATTTTAAGAAAAAAAAATTGGCTAAATGAAATAAGAATTGTTTATTGAGACAGAACGAAGCATAAAGCATTTTGCCACTCAAAAAATGCGTATGCAAAAGTTAGTTATCCTAAAAAGAGTAATAAACCTTGAATATTTAAGAAAAATTTTGCAGAAAATTTAATTAAAGAACTTTAGAATAAAAGTTTATATTAATAAAATAAGCATGTATAACTTGTGTATCCTTTTATTGCGTGAGTTAAAAATAAGCTAAATTAAAAATGGCACCGAAATTTTTCTTTGTAAAAAAAAAAAAAAAATCCCGTTTTAAATAATTTTTAAAAAAAATTGAAATTTAGATTATTTATAGCATTAATTTGGAGGTTATATTTAAGTTGTTTCTGTACATTTTAATGAAAGGAATTGTTAAAAATGAACAGAATCGTGTTAGTTTGTAGCAGCTTTTAAAATATTTCATTGATATTTTGAATCTCGATGTGAGCAAATTGCTTGGGTTTTTAAGAAAATTAACAATTTTCTTATAAAAAAGATTTTTAAATATTTAAAAGCAAAAAAAAAAAAAAAAAATTAAAATTAAAAATTTTATGTTAACAATGGAAAAGTGAAATATTTTTTTATTACTTGGTAATTAAAATTTGTCAATCGAAAAATTGCCAAAAAATTTGTGCGTATAAATTGCATTTAAAGCATATCACTTGTAATTTTGAAAAATTTAAAAAATAAAACAGTTGTGTTCTCTTCCTTTTTTTTTATTCAGTCACCAATAGTTTTTTTATTTGCAAATAAATGATTTTTATTCTGGTAATAATACATTCTCTAGTATAGTGACTTTATTGAAAGGATTGTTTCATTTCATTTCTTTAAATATAAAATATGTTGTGAATGCCTAAAATTAATATTTGTATTTTTTCTTTCAGAAAAATGGGACAGGTTCAATTCTTCGCTTTTATCCTTCTCACCACATTCTTACTTGCTCATGCCACTGAAAAATCTCACTCAACCAACGAAACTTCCACTAAGGAAGTAGCCGTCAACAGGAAAGAACGTCTGAATCCTTTGTCTAGTTTGAGTGGTGGACTTCTGAATCTTTTAGGTGGTGGAGGTGGCGGCGGATCTGGATCTGGATCTTCATCTGGAGGCACGAGTCCTGGGCTGAGCATCCAAAATGGCCTCAAGGGTATACAAAGCCTCCAGAAGTTCGTATCGAAATTTCAGAACATCATGGGACATCCCTTCTCTTTCCGTGGTGTCTCTGACACCATGGCCACCATGACTGGTCTTCTCGCTGCTGTTGGAGGAGGATACTTGACCTATGTGAGTATGGTGGCACTTTTTGGAAGCCTCATGGATCCCCAAAACACAGCCTACCAGCATGCTTATCCCTCACCACCTTACCAATATGCTCCACCACAACATATCAACGTCAATGGACTTCAGGCATCGGCATCTGCTCCCCAAGGTTACAACAGGAGGCAATCTACAGATAGCAGTGGACTGTATTTTGGCTCTCACGACATTGGCAAAATGTTCCGTTCAGTGACCAACTTCAACTATCCTGAGGCTTCTTTCAAGCTGTTGAGGATCAAGGACGAGGCCTGCAAACAAAGGGCTGTCTGTGAATTTGAAAAGTTTCTCGCCAAGAAAGGCGTGGCATCTGTCATTCTGAAGGGCGTAAGGTGAGTTACGTTGTTAAAATCCCTATAATTATCACGTCATTAACTTTTACAGCAGTAAATGATCGAATGTAATTGAATAAATTAAGTTTACTATAAATAATTAAATTAAGATCTCAAAAACACGTATTTACTACTGTAATAACATATATGAATAATTTTTTAATCAAAAATATGAATATCAGAAGAAAATTTATGTATAATGTTATATAAATATATAATTGAAATAATTTTTTTTATCACCATACTCAAGATGTGCCTAAATTGATCGTTTTTCATAGTATAGACAACTGTCCGCATTTTTAAAATTTTGTATTAAAGAATAAGTTTTTTTAACTGAATTTATTGGAAGTGATTATAAAACTGATTAATTAATAATAATAAAGTTTTAAAAACGAATATTTGGAAACTAATAAGTAGAAAAGTTTTTTTTTCTGACCACAGCGAATTTAACTTGCACCAGTTTTGTATATTCGGTGAATCTTCGATGCAATTAGTTCTGGAACTGACAACCCACTGGTTCAAAACCACAGCCTATCATTAATCCACTGAGAGCTTGATGCCAACGAATGTGAAGTCCTTTAAAATAATAATTATTGAAATAAAAATAAAAAAAACAATGCATTTGTTTGTTACAGAAGTAAAAATGTCCTCTTTAGAATGAGATAGATGTTTATGAAATATATGAAGAGCATTTTAATGCTAATTTAAAATATCAAGTTCATCGAAGGAAAAGTTGCAATTAAAGTTGATTTGGAATTTCGGTGTCGTGTACATAAGGTGAAGAAAAAATTTAACATAATTTTAATTCATAATAATATACATTAATTTAAATACTAAATAATAAAAAAGAAATATTTAAACACCGTTTAATTTGTACACCAGGTGGTAGAAAGCTATTTTAACACTTGGGCTGCTACGACTCATGTATGACATTTAGATCATATATCTACTTAGATGACGCCTTTTTTTGCTATCTCTCAACTGGAGTAGAAAAGGGGTTATCTGATAATATAGTAGGTTTGAGCTACAAGTAAGTTCTGAGGTAGTCAATGTGATGAATATTCAATATTGAGTACTCATATTGTGTGAGGTACTCAATATCGAGTTCAAAACAAAAATCTTAAAAATGAAAAGAGCTGAGAGAAATACTTTAACAAATTTCGATTGAATCGCAATCATTATATGATTTAATTTTTTTTATGTAGGCTTAAATATTTCATTTCTTACGATATTTATTGGGACCTGTCTAATCCCCAATGAATTATCAAAATTTTTATAGAATATTATTATCTTTAGCACCTCAAGCCTTTAGGATTTTTATTTTAGCTTCCATGTTTTTAACAAAAAAATATTTTCATCTTGTTATCGCATTAATTAAAACGTGTTTTTAAAATGCTTTTATTTTTATTAATTTTTAATTTTTGATCTTTAATATGTTTCATGATTTATTATCAAAAGTCTTATAGAATCTTAAAATCATTTTTTTTCTTCAATTGTACTAATAAAAATTCTTTAACTTTTGGCATCGCATCGAAATGAAATGTTTCATTTCGTTTTCCTTAACAGAAATTAAATATTTTATATGTAATATTTTTTAATAATTTTCTTTTTTTTTTGTTTACAGCAAAAAGATAACGGGTATGGAAAAATACCTAGATGCCGCATATCGAGGCCTAGCAAATGAAGATTGCAGCTACGCTTTCTCAGCTTGCCCTTACAGCTTCGGTCAAATGGTGCTAAAATCCGTCGGCCTCAGTTAGGAAAGATGGATTGTCTCACGTTTTCTTTATAATTAAGGAATCAAAAACTGTGATTACCATCTTAGTATAAGCTCATATAGCTACTCATAATTCTGACATCATTATGAACTCATGACTGAAATAGGTTATTGGTTCAAGTTCAAACATTTTTATACATCAGTGAAAATCCAATATTATTTAGAATTAAATAGGATCATGGATTTTCACTAGTTTTAATGCTGAATGTTTTTATAAGAATGACTTACTAAGAGAATACTCATTTAATATATTGCGAATTCTTTTTTATGAATCTCTTCTCAAATTCTATTTTTAATACTTTACGAATTCTCTCTTCTTTTGTAACTTTCCTATTAAAATCTAAATCAACTGTGAGTAACACAAATTATGAAAAATAAAAGCTTTATTTCCAGCTTTCATGAACAAATCATTATTTTTTTCTATATTTCTCTCATTTGATATTTATTTATGCTTTTATTTAATTCGCGCACATATTGGGTCATGATGAATATACGAAGATTTTTTTTTTCTGCGTCTTGATTTTTTTCTGTGTGTATTTTGTATTTAATTCAATTTTTTAATCCTATAAAGGATAAGGGCTAGCTGGTTTAGTCTTGTTTTTATTGTATTTTTTATTGAAATATTGTTATTTTTAGAGATTTATATCAATTTTATTTTAATATATGCGTATTTTCTATATAAAATGTTTATTTATTCTAAAAAATGAATTTGAATGAAGGGTTCAAAGACTGTTCAATAAAGATATTTTTATACATGTTATTATTTTTAAATAGTACTAGGTTGTTGTGAATTTGTGATTCTCTATGCTATTTACAGACTATTCCTTACTTTGTAAAGGAATAGCTGGAAAATATGGAAAACACGAATAACTTTTAAAAGTTGGATAATAACAAGAATTTTATTTAACAACAACAACAACAATTAATGTATTTCCTGAAATTGATTTTCTCTTTTTTTGATGTAGTGTACTAAAACACAACTTTTAGCATATGATTTTTTGTATATTCTAAAGTAATGAAGAAATCTTTGACTTATATAATTACTGTGAGCAATTTTAGTATACTGCATCAAAAAGTTTGAAATGTAATCTCTATGAGATTTCCACCCATTGTTACAAGTTCAATTATTTAGAAAATATTTATTTATTTTAAGACAGAAATCTGTTTATATATCAGAACTTTATTAGTATATATAAGTAAGAACAGTACTTCTAATTTTTTTTTAACTAAAGATATATTTTCTTCTTTATAATATTATATTTTGGGTATTTTTCCGTTGCTCAGAAACTGCCAATAGCAGCTATATTTATTTATTAAAAATTAGCGATTATGTTTTGTATTGTATGTTTTGAAGTATATAATAAAGTTTTTTTAAAAAAAAATGGTCATGTTTTATTTTTATGTATTCATATATCACTGAAACCTTAACTGCTTGTTTGAATTACTGAATACGAGGGATGCACTTTTCTTTCATTTTTATGATTTACCTTTTCATAAAAACATAACATACGGTAAGATACAAAAACGACATATTCATAAGATAATCACCAAAAATGGGTTAATATGACTTTATTTTGTAAAAATGTTGCTACAAATATGAAAAAAAAATCTTCATCTTCTATGCTTTGTGAACATAAGGAGACTTAAAGAAAAATACAGCCTTATTTTCTGAATATTCTTTTAAATCTGACATATTCAGAATATATGTACTACCATTACTTTCCTACTTCTTGAAAGAAATCACAAAATGAAGATTTTCAATATTAATCAGCTGGAAAAGGAAGGCACGTTTCCCCAGCTAAGTATAAAACAAAGAGTCAATAGATGATATTGAACTAACACAGGTACTCATAATAGGGAAATCTGCTGTACCTTTTATAACTTTTTCTATTATACAATTACAAGTTAACCATTTAAATTTTTATTTTTACTATACGTTTCCATTCAACATAAATTGAACTGAAGTTTTCAGTGTCGATACGATAATAATAAGAAAAATCAATTAAAAAAATTATAATTGCTTGCAAAATAAACCCATGGTATAAAATGGTCTTGTATCTCGAAATTTATTGATGTCAATAGTTGTGTTGGTTCTATTCTTCATAATTTCAGATATTATGATTAGAATAAAGAACTTCTTACATCAGTTGTGCGTATTCAGGGTTTTTAAAAAAAGTTTCAGCACTAATAGAACTGAAAGCTATTATCCTTATCGAACTTATCTTTCTTGGTTTTCTATTGGATAACTTTGCAACGTAATTTGTAGTAAATAATTTCAACTATTTATCCACAGCTGTTTTTTTCTTCCTCCCAATTGATAGATCAAATTTTATTATTGATCAGTGCAAATATAAAGCCTAATATCCGAACTGCTTCTATATTCAGTCATAGATTATTTCTATTTTTTGTTCATATACTCTTCTGAACAGAATTCTTTTAAAGAAAATATTCTTCTAGTGTTGTACCGGATATCATATTCGAGTTTTCGTTTCCCAGATGTATTAAAAGCCGCCAAATGGCGAATTTATGTGGTAAATTTCAATTTAAACACTTTTCACAACTTCCTGGGGGAAATTTCTGTGATATGATACTATAACCTGAAAAGACCACCTATGATTATCTATACAGGTTATGTTCGAATTTACAAACAACTTGTAGATTTACTTATGAAATTCTACTGCAGTTATTGAGAGTTAGGGAAAATCCTCAAACATTTCTTGAAAATTATAAATAAAAAAGTATAATTCCTCAAAAATTTAACTTCAATTAAAAAAGAATTGAAGGCAATTTCAAAACTGTACTCATGAAAAATACCTGACTGCTACACGACAATAGATTTCTAAGTAGTTATGGTGAATAGAATTTGAGATATTCCATAGTTTGCTGTAAGGCGGCAGACATACCATGATCTAGAATAGGTGAATAAATAGCTATCTAAGGTAGATTTTCTCCAAGATATAACAGATTAACTTGAAATTGCTTATAGAAATAATTATATCATATACAACATTGATAATAAATGTTACAATTGAGAGTGAATAAAAAATTTCTTCCATCGACAATTCCTCTTGCACGAACTACAGCTTTGAATTAATTTAAGTTATTGTCTTTCATGAAACATTTCAAATTTTGATAACTTTTTCCTTGCTTTTTTGCGTATTAAGAGAAATTGTTTCAAACAATAAAAAAACCAATCGTAACATTCGCATTTGACTTCTTGAGTTCCAAAAAATTCATATCTGAAATTATATCTGCCTCTTTGTGAATACAATTCACACTTGAATGGACTATACTAATGAAATGTAGTATATACTGTTTTTACTAAAGTATAATATTTTTTTTTTCAAATTTTGGATGAAATCTTTCAAAGTGAAGATTGGATAGTCTGCGCATTCATGCGCATGTGAATTCAATAACCCACGAACGCGACTTATTTAGGAGCAGAATTTAATACATAATTTGTCATAAGAATATGAATATATCTTGTACTAAACTTTTAAGGCGCTTTTCTCTGTCGATTCATAAATATGCGAATGCGAAATTCAAGAATTCAACAAGTTAGATTAAAAAAAAAAATTCAATGTATGGCCACGTCATACAAACAATAGATCAATACCTAATTTTGTATCTAATGAAGAATCCCAGAATTAATTCTCGATTTTCTTCATTACAAAAAAAAATAGAGGGTTAATTCTGAGCTTTCATTAAAAGACGAAGACAAACACAAACTACGCTATGCTAAGTACGAGAAAATTGTTAGAAGAATATTTCCATGAATAGAGTTAATGTTGGTGCACTATAAAGATATGAGTTCTCCATATTTCAACCTATTTCCTACTAGTCGTGTTTGGCGATCAGCTGGTTCGCCGAGATATTGATTATATTTCATTACAATTAAATCATTTCGGTATATTTTAATGTCCATGATACCGACAAATTATCAGACATTAAAGCCGTGTAACTTTTATTTTCACATATATGTTCTATTCATTGTGTACATAAATATTATTAATAGAGACTACTTTCATGGTATCATAGAGCTATTGGAAACGTAAATTTGCGGTTCAACTATCTTCTAAATTTCGCTGTATTATAATTTTGCATTTTTATCCATATTATAGATTACACAGATATTAAACAGAATCTTTCTTTTTTAGCTTTCAACAATGGAAAAAAATCCCACGATTTGATGAAACAATGGATATAATATATTAGATAAAAAATATTATTTTTTAAAGATTGCCGATATTTAGGAAAAATGAGAGGATTACTAAGTAAATAACTTACTTTTTTAAGAATTTTTAAATGGTATAAAATTTATTTTCATGTAACAATATTTTCGGAATTTATTACGAAAAGACACTGAAATTCAATTTAATTTTAATTAATTAAAATCCTAATTAGAATTTCAAAAAATCGTACCTGAATTGCACATTTTCACCCTGAAAAGTACATGAATGCCATGTTTGATAGTCCTAAGTCAAAAGGTATGACTTGTAGCGCGCAAACACACACAAAACCCACGCGCACCCACTCCTATCACTTGAAAATTTGGAAAGGCCATCAGAAAATATAGCTTCTGTTGTCTGACAAATACTACGAGATTCGTTCCCAAAATGGTTTAATATAATTTAAACTTCTTTATGCTTGTCAATTGATACGAAAGCGAGTAATTGATGATCTTAAAAAAAAGATTGGGAAAAAATGGATCGCAGAATAGGCTATAGAAATTATCAGCTTTGTAATAAATACATACGAAAGTTAAGAGATCGAAGGCGAAATAGTAAATGTGAGAAAGAGCTGATAAAAATCAGATCCTGCGTGCCTTCTAGAAGTAAGGCCCTTTTCCTATAGACTGACGGGGAGTTTCTAGTGATTGCTGTAATTATGATGACAGATTTAAGATAGCATTTGTTAAAGAAAGCAACTATGATAGAGAAAATGAGCTATAATAATGAGTAAATTAATTATGATAATGACCGATTACCTTCGCCGAAAGGAATGGCTATGATTATTTTATAGCATTAAAAAAAATCTAATTAACAACCCAGTAACACTTTTCCTGGCTATGAATCAGATTTCAAGAAACTCGAAATAAATCAGCAAGGAAATTTTAAGAAAGGATCCCTCTATTGAATATTCTTTGAAGAACTTAAAAACAATGGTGGTCATCATGCTGTTTTTTATAAAGTTCTTTTATTTACAAAGGAATAAAAGAAAGAATGATGCTGTAATATGCTTTGAATATGCAAAAATTTTCGTAATATGCGAGCAATGCATAAATGCAAGTTTCGTTGCATTATATGTAACTGAAATAACTGCGATATGTAATTTGAAAACGAATGAAGAGATGATTGTATCCGAATGTATAAATTGAATGGAAATAGTCTTCTACTGGAGATTTTTGAATTACCTAAGAAATGAAATCTCGTAATACTTTTCAAGAGGAGTCTCAATTATACTATAAATAGCAAGCTATCAACATAGCCATATAGATGACATAATCAAAAATTAATAAATGACAAAGTTGCATTTGAAAAAAGTAGCTAATTAAAAAAAATGTTATGTGACATAATAAAAATTTAGAAATTTAATAAATAAAATTTTGAACCTGAATGCAATAAATAAAAATATAAAATGACTAAATAAAAATTTTGCTAATGCTTGAACCTTTAATATATTAACCTTTCATTCAATTAAAAATAATTCATATGCATAGATGGATATTCCACATGAAAGCTTTATCATTTTCGGACATTTTTTGAAAATAGATCGCCGCATTATCATATCCTGTAAAAATCTATCAACAATAGATAAATTTGTCAATTTATTTCAACCAAAAAGAAAATGAATTTCTAATAACCTGCTGCCATCTATCGGTTATTGATAAAACTTCCGAATAAATTCAAAGAGGAAGAGATGGATTTTGCTGTCTCTTTTTAAAATTATTTCTTAGGAATAAATAAAGGTATTTTTTTATTTTTAAGAAGAAAAAAAAATTATTATGAATGTTTCTAAAAGTAGTTTTAATTTGCAATCAGAAACAAAAATATTTCTGAGTCGGAGGAAAGTCGAAGATCAATCTCCTTATGCTTGAAAAATAATTGTATATGAATAAAAAAAATATTAAATCAAGGGAAAGTTTAAATAAAGTTTATGTTTCTAAGATCTAAGGCCTTATTTCTCTATTCTTTCCATTTTTTAATTTCTATATTTATCTTTATTAAAAATTTATATAAAGATCCTAAAATAGAGGTACAAGTCCTTATTTTTCTAAATATCACACTTAGATGAATATTTCAAATAGATGAATGCTCACAAAATTTTATTATATATAGTGGACAACAGTGCGAAAAACACTTTGGATGCTTCGGAGATTGATAATGAAAGATTTTTAAAAATAATTTTTTATACTGCTTCCACAATCGAGAAATGGAAAATGTTTCCCTTACATTCATCTAAGCCTAAAAAAAAGCTTTATTTACAAAGTTTTTATTATAAAAGTAAATTAAAACATTTATTTTGAAAATGCAAATTTATTTAATACAAAAAAAAAACTGTAATGTAAAAATGTTTGTCTAATAGTACATTATCCAATCACCATGTTGTCACCATCAATGTTGTTCACGTCGATTAGTCAACAGTTGTATGTTATCTATATCTATATCTATACTTATAATAAAGCTCAATGTGTGTGGGTGTGTGTGTGTTGGCGCTCTACAGGCCAGACCATTCAACCTACAGCTACCAAATTTGGCACGTGTATACCTTGGAGGCCGGGAATGTGCACCTGGGGGTTATTTTTTCAAATTTTTAACTAGAATTTTTTTAATTTAAAAATTAAGCGAAATTTTGGCGTGTTTCTGCTATAACTTCCGAAAATATTACCGCACAAAAAAAAATTTTAAATGAAGTTAAAGATCAAAAATTTATCTTTCAAATGATACCAATGTTTTAACCATAAAATTAAATTTCTATTTTTAATGAATTTTTAAATAAATATTTTAACTATATTTTTCAACAATTTTTTTCGTACAAAATAAAAATAAAATTTAAGCTGCACGAGCACGTTTTGCATTCATGGGAAAAAAATAGCTTTTTTCAAAGTGTTGCCATCACATTGATTAAAGATCCAACTAAAAATAAATTAAATCTTTTTGGAAATGAAATCTGCAAAAATATAATTTTCGGCACGTGTCTGTAGGAAATGAAACAAATATGAAATATTATTTTTTCTAAAAAATAAATTCAAGAAAAATTATTTTATGATCTTTTACACTCTCTATATTATTAATCCAATAAATCAGTTTTATTTTAAGGCAAGTTTTGTTTAATATGAACAGGATATCCATTCAAATCAGGACCACACAGCTAATTTGTAAACCTTTAGTAAAACACATATCTGCTAAAATGGTCTAAATGGAAAATGATTATATTTTATGTAACTTGATTCAATAAATGCTCTAATAAATAACGAATTTTTGATTTTACATAAAGTGTCTGCTGAGGAAATCACGATTAACAAAATGTTCTTGAAACACTAATATTTTAAATAAAAAGAGTTAATTTCCAATCAACTAAATCAATCACTTAAACTGACTGATTTATGAAAATTTGAGTATCACTAGTCAATAAAGAAAGGATAATTTTAGATTTTCCATCGATGGTTTCCAAGAAAATACGCCAATCAGCGCGCGGGTTTCTCAAGATTAATTGGCCTAACATTATGAAAATGTTGAGTTTTTCTAAATTTTTAACATTCAAAACTTCATAAATAAGTCTTAGTTGATCATGGAAAATAGAAACATTCATTCATTTATTTAAAATTTGGTGTGTCCAGATTATTTCTCAGAATATGATACCTTACTGCATTAAATTTAGATTTCATAATTTTTGAAATATATTTATAGGCAGGAACAAAATATTATTATTGATTTCATTTCAATCCTTTTAAAAGCAAAACTAAAAACTCAATTTTATGCTGAATCTGAGAAATTTTTGTAGAATTATTGTTTGAGATATTTCATAAATTATAAAAAATATTTTGTATTTCACAAAAGACTTAAATACTGAGCGATTCTGTTTACAATACTCATATTCAATAATAATAATAATAAATAAATAATAATAAAGATGATAAATAAAATAAAACGCTTTGTTTTATTAAAAAATATCTTTATACTAATTGCAATTTCATCATTTCCACTTTAAATTAAAGTTGAAGTTTTACCGGAAATGACAACAAATTAGCAAAATATATATAGTAAATTGAACGAAATGATCTAAACAACAGTATAAGTTTGGTATGACTATCAAAATTTAAGAGACCAGTTACTTAAAATATTTAATTGAAAATTGTAGCGAGCGGTAATACTGGCGAACCGGCTGGTCGCCAAAGGTGGCTAGTAGTTAATAAAGAAGAAAGAGAAACTCTCGAAATTGAATATTTAAGATACAAATAATGCCATTCCAACGAAAAATAAAATAAAATTCTTTACTCACAATTGTTTGCGTGATATGTTTTCCTTTAAAAAACGCAGTTGTAGAGATATGCATAACGCAGTTGTAGAGATATGCAAAAAGTCTTAGAAGAATGCAAAATAATATAGATGTCCAAAATATTGTATTATTTGACCATTTTTTTAAATCCTATAAGTCTCAATAAATGTATTATTTTTTTTTTCTGATTTAGCTTTCTTAACAAGCTATTGTTATATGCATATTATCCCTCAAATTTGTAACGAAAGACTCTTTCATCCGCTTTCTGTGATATAGAAAAGTTGTTAAAGTTAATAAATTTTCATTTTAAAACAGAAAATTTTTATTTATTGAAGCGTCTGGCATAGATGCATGTAAGGGAAATATTTTATAACATTTCACTTTTTAACAATATAGGAGCAATATAAAAATGCTTTACATTTTAAAATTATTATTAATTTCTATAGAAGCCAAAGTGTTTTCATACAATTGCCCATCTTATTTAATGAAACTGTATTTGGAAGTATACATCAAGAAACAAAGGAAATAAGCGTTTATAATAAATTAAGGAAACAAGCGCTAGTTTCACTTTTTTCCGAGACACCTTATATTGTATACTGTCGAGTTATGCATGATTGTTCCTCGTACAGATATGAATTTAAAAACAAAAATAATATGTAAGCATTTTGTTCCTTTTCTTTTGATCAGGTCACTTTTATTTGTATATCGATGATTTGCTTTTAAATAAATTAAGCAATGCAATAATTATTTTATAAAAAGATAGGATCATAAGGGATCGAATCTTAATATATTGAAACAAAATATGTTGTTGAAACTATATCAAAAAATTTCATTAAAGAAATTTCCTTTTAGAATTATTCAGTAACAGAGTAAATATAGAACGCCTCTTTTTCATTCATTAATATCTAGAAAATTCGCTTGGTAAATAAATATGTAATTCCTACAACCTCAAATTTGCTATTAACATCTCATTTTCTCATTCATGTTTGCATTGCATTATGAACTTGTTGTTCTATTCTACGTGGCGAATTGTTTGTTAATTAAAAAATTGTCATGATCATCTTTACATAGTTTTCACTATCAACAGATTTTGGATGATGATTTATTCTATGAAAACGGTTACAACAACAATGGATTTTCAAAAAGTTTTAAATTATTTTCAAATATTAAATTTTTAGAAAATTTGAAAATAAAAGTTTCAAATACATTCAGAGAGAAACACACACACACACACAAAAAAAACACAACTAAAATTGTAACTACCTTACAGAGCAATAACCAGAAAAAATGAGGCTACATGCAAGATTTGTATACTGCATCTTCCTGCCATCTATTGGCAATATCAGAAAATAAATAGATAAACGTTATCTCAAAGAAATTCTGGACGAAGCAGCGAGCTTGCGTGGCTGCTAGAAGAGAACAGGAGCTGAAATAGAAAATGAAATTGGAAGTGATAAATATGAAATTTTAATCACCTGTGATTTTGATGACCAATCAAAACTACCTGTAGTTTTTGATTCGAGATCCTCCCAATTGATGAATGTGATGAGGTTACACAGCTGATTTCTGTTCTCCGGATAATTTTCTCGAGCTTTTTTTCAAGAACAGCAATGTTATCAAGATCTTAAAAAGTATGAAGTTTGATGTATAAAAAAGTATCCTGTATAAAAATCATCTTCTCCAGAGACATTCAAGAGATAGTTTTATTTTTATTATAAGAATTTATAATAAGAACTCATATCATTTATACTTTTTCTTATGATATTTTTTAAAGAGAATGAGTTAAATTCTTTTTAAAAAATACGATATTCGAGCTTTGCTTATCAAAGTATTCAATACAGAAAATTGTCTTTAAACGGATTATTCAAATTTTCGTTCTAATTTAATAAAATGAAAAAAATGGAAGTAAATAATGAATCAAAAGAGCAAACTTACTAAAAATTTTTAAAAAATTATAAGAATTTTTTAAAAAGAATTTATCCTATTTGCAATTGCTATCAAGTAAGTCTATGGGTGTAAGTTGATGAATTTTAAGAATAATTTAACACATAGAGGTGTGATTTGATTATTGGAAAAAATCAACTCTATTCCCAATATAAATGGCATTTATTAAACAATTTGTAATATGCAAAATATTTTAAAACATCTCACATTATTTTGTCAAAAATACAAATTCAGGAAGAATCTCGAATTTAACAAATGAGTATAATACAGTTAAAAGCTCACCTTGTTTCAACTGTAATATTAGGATAAAAGATGCATAAAAAAAGATTCTAAATGTATAAAAAGTATTTAAGAAAGGGCATTTAATGGTGCAAAGTTATTTTGGAAAAAAACTTCAGAAACGAAGATATTTCGTTAAAAAAGAATAATTTCCAATTAAAAGTAAACAAAGAATCACTTCGTACTGATTAAAATGAATCATAAGTGTAATGGAAATTACTGTAGAGAGTTATATTTTCTAAATTAGGAAAAATATTATTTATAATAATCGTAACATGATATTCTAATATTACATATTAATATAAAACACAAACAAAACGAATTTTTTTATGAAAATAAAACAAAAAAGATTTAGTAACTTGTATTGGCTTTTGTTCATCCAACAAGAGTTCTGATCAAAAAGTATTTTAGGAACTTATTTAAAGTTTTTGAGAATGTTGTATAAATGATTGTTTTCAAAATCTCGATATTGCTCTTTATTCTATACTTTTCCTTTTATGGCATTAGCATCTTCTGTAAAATAGTTCAGAAACTTAGTAGATAAACTTCTTTTTATTAAAGTGTAAAATGATTTTCATATTAGACATTTGGATTTTATTTAAAGCACTAACACTATAATTTTAAACTGACAAATTGCAGTTGCAGTTTATTCTCTTTTTATTTCTGTATGTATCTTTTATTCACGACTATAAATGTTCTGGGTTTCCCCATTCTGTTCATAAAAATTCAAAATACATTGAGTTTAATGTGTTTCAGTAAAAAGAAAACTTGTAAAGTGAAAAGAAGATGGATAGCATAAACCGCAATAGCATAATTGCTTTTTTTTTGCTAGTAGTTATACCGCTTTCCCCTAAATTTTGAATAATCAGAAACTTAAAAATTAATCCTGCAAAAAATAAACAAGTAGAAAAAAATAACTATAATATTGATTTATCCGCTTCTTTTGAATTAAATGTTTATTCAATATGTAAATTTTCTGCAATAGATAACAACAAAATGTTCAAAAAAATATCGTATATCATTTAGAGAAACCAAATGTTTCTCAAACAAAATTCTGTATTTTATTGTAGCCTTTAAAAATATGAATATACTAAAATAACTATGCAAAAAATCAGAAATTTTGTTTAAGAATTAAATGTAATTCTATAAATAAATTTTATATATAAGCAAATTATTCCTAACTGATTTAATATCCTAAAGTTATTATTCAAGATATATGCAAAAGCCGGGTAAATAATGAAGATATTTTTTTTATTTCTATTAACTATTTTATGTTGAATATTAAAAAAATAACTTACAAAATGATTTATTTTAATTAAACGGATCCCAATTGCTTATCAGGACAAAATGCTCCTACATACAAGCTTAGTTAGGGAGGAGATGAAGATATATACATATTAAATGCGAGTAAGATACATATAATAATCATAGTTAAATTTGAGAAAATGTCTATACTTCGAAGAAATAAAATGAGATTTTTAAAATTGTCCCTTTCAAATGTTTTTCAATCACTTGAATGTTTTTGCTCGTGCTGCCATCTAGATGGAAATTATAACTTAGGTATTTTGAGTATATTTACCTTCGTGTATGATAATTATTTTTAAAATGAAAATAATCCCTGAAAACGTTAAAGCAAACTTTGTTTTCATACAGATTATCGAAAATAATTTCCTATAAATAAGCAGAATTTCTCGCTTGGGATATGAATAGATTTTACCAAATTTTGAAAAATCACTGAAAAGATACATAATTTATATATATATATTGCTACAACAAATTGAAATTAATTATTGTTTAACTTTCTTTTTTATAATTTATTTCTAATGTCTCCTTTCATCGAAGCTATTTTAAATATATATTACAAATAATAAAAATACTAAATCAGAAGTTAATGATTCTCTTTTTGGATAACATCAAATTGGAACTCAGATATTAATGCAAGTGCTTCTTTTATTTCTGCTTATCACATAATATTTTGTAAATAATTTCGAACGTTTCTTTCTTTGAATAGTCAGATAGGAAGCTAATTAATCATTGTCAGTTTGTTAAGAATGAACACAGCATTTAATCTCCGGGCATTACAGTTGATCGGAGCTTGGCAAGATACGACGTAGTAAGAGGGTTGTATTAATGAATTCAAATGCGCTTTGTAAATATTAAAGCTTATTGGAAATGTAGAAAAAAAGTAAAAAGTTAAGGAGAATGAATTTTATATAAAAAACTTTTTTTAAAAAAATACGCATTGCTTGGCCACAGTTGAAGTCTCTTAAATATTTCTGCTCATATGTTAATTTTATTTTTTGAAAAATCCATTTCGCTGAAAAAAATATTAATTTTTTTCTAAAAAAGGGAACAGTGAGAATTATAATTTTTTCCAGTAAGACCATTAATTTCTCAAATTTATTTGTCGCCAAGTAACTTTTAGCAAGCAAAGAAATTAAGAATGTTCACCTGTTTTTTTAAAGCTTCAAGGGAAATGAAAATCAAGAACCTTTGCTTATATTCTCGAACAAAATTGAATTTGGAGTTCTAAGAACAATAACTAATATTTACCTTTATGTATTTTCGTAAGGGATAATTTTAATATTTACAACTTTAGTATTTTATTCGTTTTTTAGTGATAATATAGCTTTATTCTGAAGGAAAAAATAGTATAAAATTAAGATCTAGCATTCCATATTTCCAATTGTGATCTATAAATAATATAAATTTCTGAAATAAAAATATTGAAATTTATTGTACATATGAAAAAAAAATTTAATTATTCTCTTCTTGTATAGTTTGTCTACATTTCCAATAAAGCGGGTACAGCATTATCTGGATAGAATAATTTCAATGATTATTCAATTATTTTTCTTTGATTAAAAAATTATATCGATAATTATATTGCGATTTAAGTATTAGAAAAAGGAAAATTTATCAAAATTTTCTACATTTTAGGGAGTTTTTATGAAAATGCAGTTTTTAAAATTATCATTTCTCTCCGATTAATATGACAATATAAAATAAAAAGATTTGCATTAGTGTTTTCTTCAATGAAAACAAAAGCCTAAGATAATTTTTTTGGCAACTTATAGTGCAATAAGTTGATCAAAAATGAAAGAAAAAAATTTTGAGTTAAACTTTTTTTATAATAAAATTTGATATATTGACATGCTTTTATTCAAAACAACATTCAAATCCGCATTCGAATTTAAATATAGTTTTATTCACAAATCAATACCAAGCATATTCTGCGCTTTAAAAAATGATGTATTTTTAAAGAATGGAAGAAGGCCGTATTTTTTAAATGAAGATTGAGTATTTAATGAAAGGAATGTAGAAGCTTTAGTGTGCTGTTAGGAGAATTGCAATACAGTTACAAAAATTATTTGTGTATTCTTAATCGTTATAATTCCAAACTATGTTGTTAAATTCTTATCAAGCAGCTTCAATATTTTTAGAAAACAGTTCAATTGAAATATTATTCCTAAACAAATATATAATTAGGGTTTTTGATTTTATATATACTGCAATTATTTCGGGAAATTTTTTTTATCCCCTAATTTATCTCTCTATTCATATATGTGTATAATTTTAATAATATCTTACTAATGCAGGATTTTAATAGGGATACTTAGTGAAAAAAACATTATTTTTGTGTGTTAGTCAAATTCCTTTGTAGTTCTTTATATATGCACATGTAGAGTTTTTAAAATATCTTACCAATGCAGGATTCCAATACGGATGCTAAATTTTAAAAAATTGTTTTTGTGCGTTATTCAAACTACTTTGCATTTGTTTATGCATAAATGTGCAGTTCTTAAAATATCTTACCAATAAAGAATTTTAATATGAGTGCTAACCTATTTTTTTGTTTTTGTTTTTCTGTGTTTTACTCAAATTTCTTTGCATCTCTTTATTTATATATGTGTCACTCAGAATGAATCGACTCAGAATGCGCATGAGCATGAATGCTTATTCCAACATCATTTTCGAATCGTTCTCGTAATTTTGATGAAAGCAATACACTCATTGAAACTCACTTAAAATATAATAGCAATAATTCTTTCTGGATAGGGTGGATAAGTCCTTATAAAACATTTAAGGAATGAAGCAGAAATTTCTTTGGAATGTTCAATCACTCAAAGTAAAATTATGGTGAGGTTAAATCTTCTTTAATGAGTCCCTGAGTCCCTAATATACTCTCGCGAATATTATCTTATATAACTATCCCTCCTGTAACTACCCTTAAGACACATAGGAATTTTGATCAAACCTAGTTAGTATATTTCGAAATGTTCAAATAAAAATACTGCAATAATAAACAAAATCCTAATTGTACTTCTTATGAGTTGAATGAAAATGAGATTTTAAGAGACATTAACAAATAGATCTATTAGCACGAGAAAAGATTCTAATGCTTCAAATAATCAACCAAATTTATGCTGAAGTTAATTGTTCTACAAAGAACATCTTAAAATGGTGAGCATTCTTAAGACACAAGGATGTTTGTCCAAAATTCTTGGAAAAATTTTGATAAGATTTACAACTATTCTTGATTACTCAATTAAAAATATTACAAAGAAAAATAAACCCTAACACATTATTATCTTAGATAAGTAAAAACGATTTATTAAAGAATTTTAAGACATGAGCTTACTAGCTTGAAATTTTTACATTCAAAGCTCTGAAATGAAAAAAAAAAAGTTTAACAATCTAAGAAAGATATGAATTGCAGCGCAATGCAAAATCAAATCAAATCAAATCAATTTTCTTTTAATGAAATTGTAAAAAATTACTATTATTTTATTAAAATTTGAGCAATATTCCATTAATAAATAATATTTAACAACAAATATTTCTTATCTAACACTTCCTTTTTCTGCTTTTCACATATAAGCAGAATACACACATGTTTTGATAACAAAGATAGTGGACGCATTGATAGTGTATTATACTTACCCATATAAATGTTTTGTATTCGACTTTGCTTTATCTTTTTAGTACATTGAAATATTCCATTTAATAAACCAATATTTAAAAAAAATGCATAAAATTTAATTCAACTAGTTTTAAAAAAATACCTTAAAGATTATTTTAAAAAGCAATGAATGTTACTTAATAACAGTAAGAAATGATTATAACCATTATGAAAACGAAAACAATTATTTCACGGCAAAAAACACACTGACGTACTTAAAATCATAAACTAGTTCATCGAGGAATTACAAAATTAACATGATTATTTTTTCCGTTTTTTTGTTTATTTAGAATTACGAGAACCTCATTTTGATGGATCTCATCTAACATGAGAATCCAGTTCAAGTTGACAAGCATACCGCCGCCGGTTGTAAAATAAAGAAGGAATTAAGTAATATCCATTATTGAAACAAAAAACGCTTTCAATCTTTGCTTAATTTAAATTACAGTAATTTGTCGTTCCTGCCGCAAGCAATAAGTTTCAAAAGTTACAAACCATGAAAAACTCTTCTTTTTTCCTCGAGTGGATATTCGTGAAGAAGTAAATGTAGAACACAATGAAAATCGTTTTCTTTTTTTTTAATTTGATCATTTGATTTTGTTTCATCAGAAGTCGTCTGCTGCTGAAGCGTAGAATATTATTAACAAAATCGCGCTAAAATACTTTGCATATCCGTTTTGCTGATAATATTACAATGTAATGCAAAAATAATTATAGCTTCCTGAGCCGAATAAACTGGGAAATTTAAATGTCATTGAGTTTTTTTCTTCTGTTTTTAATGTTTACTGAACCGAATTTTGTCGAATAATAATGTTGTTTGTGTCAAACAAATCTCCGAAGAAGAATATTTTAGAAAAAGAATTTTTGAAAAACACATTTTTATTGCTGTACTTAATAATAAAATTTTTTTGCTAAATAATTTTATGTTTTTAAATATTTAATTTATGTTTATTTCTTTATAATATCTTGGAATTTCGCTATAAAGTTTACACAAATATTTTAGATGGTGCCATTCATATGATTTCAATTGATGCCATTTCAGAGTGCCAATATTATTCACGTAATCAAAATTTAATTAAATCAATAGATTATTTTGCTCTGAAATATTAAAATAACGTATTGCCATCACGCACATTTTGGAGACTATTATATAACAAGAATTAAGAGAAATTGATAGCAAAATTCCAATTTTGTAAACATGAAAAAAAAAAATCCCGTTTAATAAATAAAATAAAAAGTTTGTAAAAATAGAAGTATTCAATTAGTTATTCGAAAATTTCTTTCTTTTCAACTTAGAATATTTTATAGTAAAGTAACTTATACGTAAAAAGAATTACACATGAAAGGTATTTTATTTTGAGTCCATGCCTAAGTACAGTGTCTCACAAAAGTGATGGGACACTTGTGCTTTACAAAAGGAAACTGTAATAAAATAAATAAATAAACATGTACAAAATTTTTTTGGATGTGTTTCATATTTAAAGTTAGTAACAATTATTACATAACATACATTTTGTCAAAATATTAAAATATTAATTTAATAAAAATACAATTGTTTAGAACGGAGCAAAAAATGGCTCACATAAGTGATGAGACACTCACTTTTCCATCAAATATTTATCCAAAAATTTTACTTTTTAAAAGGTTTTAATATTTTGTTGGATTTCCTTTTACTTTTAAAACATGATTTAATCTTCTTGGGGTGGATTCGACTAATTTTTTTGTGATTTCTGGAATGAATTTACCCCATTCTTCTTGAAGCACCGATTTTAATTGTTGTTTTGAAGAAATGGTGTGTTTGCGAATTCTTGATTCCAATTCTTGCCAAATATTCTCTATGGGATTTAAGTCTGGAGATTGTGGTGGTGTTTTTATTATTTCAGGACAGTTATACAGCAGCCACAGTCTAACGTTCAAAGCAGTGTGCTAGGAGTCATTGTTCAGGTAGAATTTAAAATCGTTATGAAGGTTCAATTTTCGAGCTGAAGATTTCAAATTTTGCTTTAAAATGTCAATATACTTGTACTGATCCATTATATTGTCAATAAAAACAAGATTACCAATTCCAGCGGACGACATACACTCCCATACCATAATTTCTCCTCCACCATGTTTTACTGTTGGCACCAAGTTCTGTTTGCGAAATTCTTCCCTGGGTTTTCTCCACACCAAGATTCTACCGTCAGAACCAAATATATTAAATTTACTCTCATCAGCAAATATAACTTTATTCCAGTAATCAGAATTCTTATTTATGTTGGATTTTGCGAAAGCTAGTCTGAGTTTTCTATTCTTTTCACTTACGAAGAATTTTTTCCTGGCTACTCTACCGTGATATCCAGCAGATCGAATTACCCTTCTAATAGTCTCAGGATTAACAATTATTCCATATAATGCTTGTAAATCAGCAGCAACTTTAGGAACAGTCTTTCTTGGATTTTTTTTAATATTTCGTACGATAATTCGCTTTATTCCATTGGATAGCTTTGATGGTCGGCCAGGTTTTCTTTTATCCTGAATAATATGATTCTTTTTATATCATTTAATGATATTGAAAACTGTTGAATGACTCAAGTTAACTGTTTCAGCAGTTTTTCTAATAGATTTTCCCCGTTCAATATGCAAATTAATAACTAATTTTCGAATTTCAGGCGAAGTGCTAAAAAACACAAAAATTCCAAAACAAACTGGAGAGAAATACTGCAGACGATTTTATAAATTATTGCCAATTGCTTTTGAGTAAAAATAAAACCACCAAAAATATTCTTATTGCTTATTTCAGACAATTTTTGTTGCATATCTAATGGTGTCCCATCACTTATGTGAGCTATTTTTTGCTCCGTTCTAAACAATTGTATTTTTATTAAATTAATATTTTAATATTTTGACAAAATGTATGTTATGTAATAATTGTTACTAAATTTAAGTATGAAACACACCCACAAAAAATCTGTACATGTTTTTTTAATTTATTTTATTACAGTTTCCTTTTGTAAAGCACAAGTGTCCCATCACTTTTGTGAGACACTGTATATCATCTAATTAATGAGTAAAAAGAAATAGTTCCAAAAAATTCTATGATTCGATTGAAATTTAATGATAAAGAAACCCTCTAAAAATTAAAGAAAATCATAATTGAATATCTATGCTTTCTTTTATATTTAAATTTTTATTGGAATGAATAAATAAACTGCTATCATACTTTATCTTCTAATTATAGCCGTAAGCTGAATAAAAAACACAGCAAAGCCGTATCTTCATTAGATTTCAAACAGATATTTCTCTTTATTTATTCATTGATATTATAGATAATTTCTTCTACTAAATTATAAAAAAACTGTTATTTCATTCCATCATATAAGTGCAATAAATCCTCTTTATCTTTTAATTCTTAAATTTCCATTGAAAAATTCAGTATTAATATTACTAAATTATTATCAAAATTTTAATAATCCAAGTCGATAATCGAATCGCTACTTTAACTATTTTATTTCATTTAAGCCAAAAAATTCCTAATCGGCAAATAAAGTGTTTAAATAGCATTCATTTTCTTTAAATATAAATTATAAAAAGCAAGTACTATAAAGGTAATGCTCTAAAATAATTTTACGGTCCCAGAAAAAAAAATTCAGCTGTATAGAACAAAAAATATTTCAGAAAACTCTATGTTACGCGTTGATGAAGGAAGAGTACAGAATCAAAAGTCAGTATATTTACAGAACTGCTTGATACATTCTTCTATTAAACAATAGAAACATTTTTACAAGCTAACATGAAGTAAATTCATTTGTACTCAAAATTGTGTGTTAAATATCACCGCGTATGTCATCTGGTGATAATGTTTGAACTCCTTGATACATTATTTTACTAAACAATAGAAACATTTTTACAAGTTAAAGTGAAGTAAATTTATTTGTACTCACAATTGCATGTTAAACATCACTGCATATATCATGTAATTCTTTGTAGTTTTAACTGTCCCTTGACATCGTCTCCTCCTTTTTTTAGATTACACTGCCTTTTGATTTACTATATAGTTTCCTTATGCATGAAGTGCATTAGATTATGAAACTGCCTAGATCAACACAACATAGACACAAACATGATTTGAGTCAATTATTTCACGTCTTTAAACACAATTGTCACGCCCTATATCTTTGCAGATGACATTCTTCAATTCAACAAAGTGACATTCGAAAGATTTAAAGATGGTTTGATTGATATGCTAGATTAACATTCCATTATGAAAATTCACAGTTTCTGTTTGGGGATGTATTTCGTAATTTTGATCCATAGTCAGGTGATGATGATAATGGCAGATATAATTCATTGAGCCAATGATCAATAAGATTCATCCACACCGGCTTTAGATTTTGGCACTGGAATGAGTAAATACTTAATAGATGAAATAGATTTCTTTATCGCCAAATCTTACCCATATAAACCCTGCCAAGGATGGTTTTGGCAGATATGGAGAAGGAAAGAATCTTTCCTTTCTAAGCTGAGCGTGACAGTGGCATTGAAAAATGATGGAGATTCTGTAAAAATGGATATCCGAATATATCAAATATGAATAAGTTGCCCTGAAGAGGTGTAGAGATGGCATGACTGTAAAAAATGAATTTTTTTGGTCATTTTGTATAATTTGGGCCCTGTAATTTTTTCTTGAAGTAGAGTCGATACTCTTAATGATAAAAGAACTTCGATACAATTCGATTTTATTTTACAAGATAATTTGTAATGAGTCATAAAAATGTCATTTTTCTTCAGAATTTGCTAAAAGAGGCTTTATATGAATATTGAAGGCTTAATATGCGTAAAATTACACTTCTTTAAACCTATAAAAATCAGTGGCAGTGTTCTCCCTTCCATTTTCTTCTAAACGTATATAATATGGTCTATTTAGTATTTAGAGTTGTGGTATTATAAAAAACAATATAATATGCTTTTGAATATCTTCCTATTGATCAACCGGATTCAAAAATGGATACAGGGCTCCTAATTTGCATTCAAGAGTATTACTAAATTTCATTTTTCGTGATTTTTACATTTTCAATTATCGTGTGCAGATACATAGACCAAACTGACAAGGAGTCTGGTATTTGATAGATATAATTCAAAGATCTATACATATCTGCAATTTTAAACATGTTCTGAATTTTTAAATTGATCTGCAATGGTACTGTCAAAAAATCAAATTCATCATCTTGATTATTGTGTTTCTGAGTTTTTGCCTTCTCCATCTGCTGTTTGGATATATTGTAATTTTGATAATATTTGTATTTTAATAATATTTTCTTTTATTATATTTTATGTATTGTCCCAGTGTATTTTGTTATTTACTATATAACAAAATGGTATTCAGGTATTTACAATATAAAAATATGGTATCATTTCTGATTTCATTGAGTGTGTCTTATAGTGAATAGCGGCACTATTGCTTCTGTTTGAATTCTGATTCCATGATAGCACTGTGCTACAAGCATATTTTTCTGTCTCTTTATTTAAGTGCCCTCCTCGTGCTAAATGTGAAAAACCGTTGTGTGTGTAAGGACTTCCGTATTTTAGTCCAAGGCTAATACATACATACGAATAGACAGTCGGCGAGTGATCAAACCCTTCACAGATTTGTCGCAAAATTTTACGCAGGATAAAATTATAGTTATAAAACAATAAATAAAATGTCAAACATAGTTAAGCTTGAGTGTTATCACTTTGGCATGCACTTGGTAAGGCAGATAGACAGACAATTGTGAGTTAATTTTGCCCCAAGTTTTAGAATTATAACATTTTGATATGAAGATCAAATTGCAAATCTCAATGTAAACCATTCAATATTTGGAGATGTAGAGTTCGAAAGCCATCATTGAAACCATAATTTACAATATTCAAAAATACTAATGAAATGTCAAATAGACAGAACCATATTCAAATGCTCACACTAGTCATTAAGCTAATTAGGATACACAGATATCATTAAAAACATGACTTTTCGAACTTCGATATTTAAATATTTGGATATTTTCTCTTCTGAATGAAATATTATGTAATTTTTTAGAAGATGATTGGGAACATAAAGCTATTCTGCCGATATCGTTCAATTATTTGCTTACAGCTTCGAAGAGCCAGCATGATTGCACCCGATTCCATAAACGGCGTAGAAGTTTTATATCTTTTTTAAAAAAATCACCAAGAATATCACGAGAAAGCTTAAAGAAATGAATTGAAAATATTTGTCATCGCATTAAAAATAATTTCTTATCAAAACTCTCGAGATCAAAGCTGGGATGTGAAATAGAAAAAGCTGTAAAGCCATATGAAATCCCAGAAGAAAGATTTGAAGCATTCATTACATAAAATTCAAATATATTTAAGAATAAATACGATTAAAATTTAGATGAAACCTTTCCAAGTGTATCTAACTACTTTTTTGATCTTTTTTTAAAGCGCCTGAATGTTTGATAAAAAAAAATGCTTTTCTTTTTACTTTTTCGTAAACGAAATATAGAAAAAGCCTTGTAATCGTCAAAAAATTCGAACATAAGATTTTATTGAATATCCATATTACTGACTTCCCTGAGTTCGAAAAACACATTTTTGACAAATGTCTATCTGTCCAAAACAACTCAAAAATACTTTGCGCTAGACAGATGAGATTTTATATGTGGTTTTTAAGCCAAATTTGTCGATTCTATCAAATATGCTGTAAAATTTATTAGAGGAAGTCTGTCTATCTGTCTCGCTATTCGAATATAAAGTTAATACAATAATTATAAAAGGAAAAGAGCTAGGTAAATAAAATTCGGTACACAGATGTAACATTGATATTATAGATATCTATCAAATTTTGAACTAAATCCAACAAGAGGCTAAACGCAACAAGAGGCATGAAGCGATAAATCAAAAACGCAATGTCTTAAATACAGGGTTAACAGGAAATAACTTACCAACTTCAGAGGGCTCTAAAATGCGTTATATTGATCCAAATGAGATAAAATTTGAACAACAGATTATTGAGATGATGTGCTTTACATTTATTAAATAACAAAAATCAGTACAAGAATCAACCGTTATGTGGCGTTGTATTACACATAAAATCATTTAATATGGTTTATAATTGTTAACTAAAGTAAAATAAAAATTACTCAGTATGTCCTTCTTCATTTTCAACAATATGTTCTAATCGAAGAACCATATTTTCTATAGATGATCGGAGTGAGTCTGCCGGAATATTAAGAATGTGGCGCCGAAAGTTGTTCCTTGATAGATATGTTAGAGATGATGACCTTTAACGGTAGATATTGTAATTCAAATAACCCCACAACCAAAAGTCGCAAGGAGTGACCATGCTATTGGGAAATGACGGTTGATAATTCGTGCATCTGTGAAATGTTGTATTAACAATCGCTTTACACGACGATCAATATGAGGTGGTGCACCATCCTACATGAAAATGATGTCTTGAAGGCTTCCACACTGTAGAAGAATTGGGATTACAAATTCCCTCAGTATGTCATGGTACCGTTGTCCTGCGACTGAACAGGTTTGGACTCCATTTTAAGTTATCTCTTCAAAGAAATACGGTCCAATGATAAATGTAGCTGTAAAACCACACCATACTATCACTTCTTCAGGGTGCAAGGATTGTTCCTGGATAACATTAAGGTTTTCCTCTGCCCAAATTCGACAGTTATGAGTGTTAACTTTCCCATTGAGGCAAAAGTGGGCCTCATCATTCCACAGAATGTTCCATGTTCCAAGTTATGTCAACCACGATTCGAGCAAGGAACTGAAGTGCAAAGGTTTTACGGACCTATAAGTCCCCGTCCTGCAACAGATGCACAGACTTGATTTTTTATGGATAAAAATGCAAAATCTGCCGTATGATTTTTCGTACAGTTGAATATAGCATATCCAGAACACAGAAAACAACTGGCAAACTCACACTATTATGCGGCGACTGACTGCTGGCTTCAACAAGCGCGGTCGCAACATTTTCGACGCTAGAAGACAGGATTTTTTTTCGTCCTCTACCTGGAAGAATGTCAAGTTGCCTAGTTTTTTCAAATTTCTGCATCATCTTGCGTAGGGTATCTGGAGACATTCTTTTCGTATCTGCTTCATACGACGAAATTCCTTTAGAGCTGCAACGGAGTTTTGTTGGTTCTGGTAGAACAATTTCACCAGTAGCGCTTTTTCTTGCAACATAGGCATAACGAATAGAAAAGAAATTAATGTTCGTGTAGAATCCGCCTTCTTTTTATCCAAAGAAAAATGGTAATAGACATGCAAATTATGCTTCACATTTCAATATTTGCAAATAAATATCATTTGTGTTCCAGCGCAAATTTGAGGTGAATTTTTTACTAAATGTTTTTTAATTAATAAATGTAAATACCTGACATCACCTGAGCTGTAATCACCTGAATAATCTGTAGTTCAAATTTTATCTCGTTTGGACCAATGGAACGCATTTTATTGCCCTCTGATGTGGGTAACTTATTTCTTGCTAACCCTGTATATTAAATTTGGTATGTGATTTTGTGTCTGTAATTGTAGTTCTATGCGAATTTTGGTTTCATTTAGTTGTGAAAAAACGTGTCTAATACGCAAATTAATCTTTATTAGAGAGTATGAGAGAAACATTTTGTGGGAAACATTCCAACTGGTTTAAATGCTGATAAAAAGCACTTTTTAACAATGATTTTAAGGTTATAAAGTTGTTATCCCTTTTTAAGTTTCGAAAATGTGAAATTATATCCTTTCTGCATATACATTCATGTTTCAAACTTCATTCAAATGATTTAAATAATTTCAGAATGATGGAGGATAATTAATTTCATGAATTTGTATAATACTAGAGCTTTCTTTTAACATGTTTTCCCAAGGAAATCACGCTTTCCATCACGTTATTAGTATTACTTTTCCAACCAATTTGAGTTGCTTTTTGAATCTAATTGATGGCATTGTCTGTGCTTCCATCTTAATATGCACGACGAAACAGTTTCTAATTTCTCATCAGTAGGTTATTTCTTAATATAACTTTTCAACGGTTCTTCAAAAAAAATTCTGTAAAATAAGTGATTACTTTGTGCATTTGCTTAACTTTCTTAATTAGAAACAAAATTTATGACTAGTCTGAAAAAAACGTACAAATTAAGGAATTTCCACATAAAAAAATACTTTCTGTCGTAGATGAATATAAAGGATTTCGGTTTAAATATTCAAATAGATAAATACCTTTAGATAAATAGATAAATACCATGATAGCTACCTTTGGAATAGTAATTTTTCATATAGAGATTATTAAAAACTTAATACTTTTTTCTATTAAATTGCTTTAGGTTATCTAATGATTAAAAATATAAAAAAATGCATAATTTATTAAATAACAAGCTTTTTAAGCACCGTTGTTATTTAAAATAAAAGACTATATATTTATTTAATAAAATAATGAAAATATTTAATAAAGTAATAATTAATAATAAAAAAATTTAATTATAATCGCAATTAAATTTATTAATAAATAATAATAAATTTAATTTAATAGAATAAAAATATTTAAAGGAGATAAGAACCATTGTTTCAAAGCAGCGTAGCAAAATATTGTTATAGGTTTGATTTGCTCTCTTTTATTCAATTTTTTTAAGTTTCTATAATTATATACTAACAACTAATTATATCTTTCTAGAATGTTTTGTAATTAATTACTGACAAAATGAATAAACGGAGAGATGCACGTTATTTCCCGCTTATGTTTTGATGTGTAAACGATTGTGAAATTAAATTAGTCACGATGCTTGATTTAAGGCTGAGTTAAAAATAAAATTTCTTTTACAATGAAATTAAGAGGAATGGGTATCGAAAATGAAGTTGAAATCAGAGTACAGAATTTGTTTTGACAATTATTGATAATTAATAAATATTTAGAGGGAAATTTGAGAACTTTATTAATTTTCTTTTTAAGGTTGTCTTAAACACAATAGCAACTTTCGGCAGTCATTCTACATACAGAGATTATTGAAAACTTAATACGCTTTTCAATTATATTACTTCAGGTTATATGAACATTGAAGACTACAAAAGAATACAAAATTTATTAAATAACAAATTTATTAAACCCTATTGTTATTTTAAAATAAAAAAAAGACTATATAAGTATAAATTAATCAAATAATAAAAATATTTAATGGACTAATAATAAATTTAATTATAATGATAATTAAATTTATTTTTAAATAATGATACATTTAATTTCATAAAATATAGATAGTTAAGGGATATTAGTGCCATTGTTCCAAAACATCGTAGCAAAATAATGCTATAGGTTAGATTTGCCCTCCTTTATTTAATTTTTAAATTTTCTATAATTATGTATTGGTGATAAAATAAAGGCAAAAACAATGCAATGATCATTTCTAAGAAAACTAATATTATGAAGAATAAAAGATAATAAAACAAAATCATTAAGTTTAGGTAATAAAAATAATGCTTAACAAGTTGATGCCTTTTATATCAAAATGTAAATTTCTCATTTTGAAAAAGAAAAACCAATTCAAAACTATTTACACCAAAGTCTTAATGACATTCGGATGGATTATCCAGTTACGATTGAGAACATGTGTTGACATTTATGCTAGACGCATCCGTGTTTTAAAACTTATAAAAAACGCCGCAGTTATTATATTCGCAGAGTTGAAGGTAACAATGTCTGTCTAACACTTCAGACGATTTCAATTCCAAGATGAAATGGAGTGTGAAATTTCACGCTGTCGGAATTATTCATTGCTTTTTTTTGAAAATCTACAGCTAAATGTTGGATATTTTAAGGAATATATGCTTTGAAGACATTAGTATTTATTTTCATTCCCTTGGAAGTGGGTCACTGTTAATGAAGTTCATTTTTTACACATATGTAAAATGAATAAAATTTTATTTTTTAGTGATGTGAATTTTATGATAGCAAACTTTGATGTTAAAGGATATAGAAATTATATTTGATTTTTTTATGATGAAAAAAGGAAGAATTATAACTATATTATTAATTTAATTTTTATAACCATAGTTTAATCATAAATTTTATAACCATATTATTAATTTAATTTTTGAAAATTTGTATTCTTTATATCTCAAGAAAGTTTAATGAATTTTGGAAAAAAAAAATTATATATTGAGGCAGTGTTCTTTTGAATAAAGACAACAAAAGGGTATTTGTTTAAAGCAATGGGAGTGTTTACCCACAAATTTCTCATCTACTTGGACATTTTAACATCTTTTTAGCTGTTCCTTTATACCCTAATAGCAATATAGTATATTGTACAATATTGTATAATATTAAACAATATTGTCAATATTTTACAATATTAAACAATATTGTCAATATTTTACAATATTATTAAATATTGAATATAACATGGCGCACCATTGTATAATATTGTGCTGCTTGGGTACTCACTCCTCTGTACTTCCTAAATTTGTAGAAGAGCTAAGAAAATGTAGGAAGGAAGGTGACCCTGGAAGTGATGACGTTTTCGCAAATGTGAATGACCCCTCCCCCCTTTCCTTCATCCCTTGAATTTCTTGTACAGGGAAGGAATATGGCATATATCGTGTTTCGTAACATAGTGACGAAAGCAGAACTTGTCATTTGACACGTTTTATTTACATTTATAGAATCAAAATTTGAAAATACTAAACATTTTTTTACAAGAATACATACCAAATGTTGTTTATTTACATATTTATGCTTTTGGATTATCCTTTCACATTCACTTCGATATACAGAACAGCAAAAAGGCTCTCCAGGGACATACTTAGATCAAAATTTATTACTCATTTAAAATTTTGATGATCAATCTGTGAAACAATGTTTATTCATGTATCTCTATTAATTTTCCAGTTCTCATATTTCCCATTCATAAGGATATATATATTTCACCATGATGGATAATCTTCAGATTTAATGGTAAACTATAGTATAGTATAAACGTTAAACAAAGAGAGACAGAAAACAAATCTTATGATTTAAAAGATTTGTAATACAGCATTTTTATGAAGTTTCCAACGCATTTTTTACATGGAAATCTTGAGTTTTTCATTTTTCATTTCATTTTCATATCTAAAATCAATTAAATAAAAAGGAATAAATAAAAAATAATTACTATTCTTTTAATAATGTTGTTCATGTCTTCCTTAAGAATTAAGAAACAAAATGATACAATAATATACATTTTCATACGAAAATGGCTCTGTCAATCGATTTTCAACAACTAATATTGATGAATGTTTGTATATCCGTGCTGACAGGCTCTACAGGCCAGATCATGTGACCAAGAGTTACCGAACTTTACATGCATAAACTTTAAATGATGAGTGCCTCGAGATTTTTTTTGAAATTTTAATAAAAACTTTAATTAATGAAAAAGTAAGCGAAATCTTGTAGTTTTACCATAACAAATTTCGAAAATAATGTTAATACAAAAAGAGAAAAATTTTATAGTAAAATTCAAAAAAATTATTCAATGATATTATTTTTGGATTAAGCAAAAATGATTTTTTTTGCAGTACAATTATTTTTTCCTTTTTCAATCAATTTTTGAAAAAATATGCAGCATATTATACAACAATACATTTTATTATTGAACTGAAATTCAAATTTTTTTCACTGTTGCTATATTTCATTAATATTTCATTACGTTTTCTTAATATTTGTTAATGATGAAGATGAGAAGTTACGGCTGATTTTCGCAAAGAATAAGTTTTCCTTTTAAAGTTTGCTTTTAATATACTTTACGAAATTGTCGTATTTACAATTGAAGCTTTAATTCATAAACAATGATGAATTTTATATAAAGTATGTCCATTTCTAAATACTGCTATTTTTTTAATGTGATATAATTGAATGTAAAAAACATATTATCTTTTTTATTCCTTGACGATTGCTTTCTTATTTTAGTGAACTGAATTTTTCGTTGAATCGGATGATTTTTTATTGAATAAACCTTCGAGACAAAAGCATTCTGTAATATAAACTTCAATGCCTAAATATTATACTGTTTGTCATTATATTTTAAATAAAAATGAAATTTTTATTAAGAAAATTTAAAATTAATGAATGTAAAATTAAATTAAGAGAATTAAAAAGAAAATTTCTCGATGAAACTAAACATTTCCTTATTATTTGAAATTTAAATATTTCCTTTTTTTCAAATAAAACCTCACATTTTATGCGAAATGACAGAAAATTATAGAGAAAGTTCACAATGAACGGAATGTTATAATGCTATTAAAATAGAAAGTCTTGCATGCCTATTCAATTTTAAAATGCTTTGCTGGAGAAACCACCAAGAGCAAGCTACCTAAAATACTTATTTGAAACTTTTAGCAACTATTAATTCCGGCGTATCATCTGTTTGCCAAAGACGGCTAGTGTGTTATGAGAAATGCTTAAGAGAAATAGATTGAAACGATGAACAAGGAAAAAAAAAGCAATAAACCTTATTGACATTCAATAAATAGAGAAAACTCCAAATAAAACGCCCAAATAATATAATGGATCAATACACATTACAGTGGATTAATAAACGTTTCTAAACAAATAGCCGTTCTGTGCACGTTCTAAATAAGAAACTTTAGGCAATTAGAACTTCTTTAAATTACATAATTCCCTTTTTATTGTTTGAAATCATATTCAGGCTCTAATTCATCACTCCCTTCAAATAAAGCTACAATTACTTCTTACTACGAAGAAGTAAAGAAATCCATTTTTAACGATGCATCATAATCTCGAGAACAAATCTTGAGTTCATGCTCGATTCAATGAGCCGAACCACGAAACAATTCCCCTCATCAATCGCATAAAACAAAGAAACTCATCCCTCATCTTCCCCATTCGACATTAGATACACTTTCATTGGCGCACGGCATCGAATTATCCAAATGTGGCAGCCGCCAACAAGAAAGCGTTTTGGATAATCCCGCCAAAAAAGAAAAAAAAAACCTGCTCCGCTGTCGGAAAAGAAAACAGTTGACAGATCCGAGGAATCGAAGCTACCCGAATCGCAGCAAGGCAGGTCAGAAAAAGCAACCGGTATCTGGCCCGAGGCCTGAGAATGTCCTACAGATATTTGGGCTGCTGTGCCATGGATCTTGCCATTTGTGCCTGAGCTCGCGACTTGGATGTGTTGCCTATCGCAGAAGGTCAAGGCCAAGCAGTGTGCTAACTACAGTTCCAAGCGGAAATGTGTTAACGGTAAGTAGAATATATCATGGGCTTCTCGAATTAAATCTTTTCAGTCTGTCTTTTGTATGTCTAAATAAATGTCGGATTGCCTTTGAAGGAAAGGAACTATCGCGGATATCAATTGATAGAGAAATTGAATTTTAAAGATACGTTTAAGAGGATTTTTACTGTAATAATTCAGAAGGAATTTTAAATGAAGTATTCACAATGAAAGTAAGTCTAATGCAGATATTTTAATATTTAATTTTAAGATTTTTTTGTTTAAAAATGGAAATTCTTAGTTAAAATTCAATCGATATAAAATTTGTCCAATTGTTTAGTTGGAAAAAAGATCTGGTAATGAAATTTTTGAAATGTGTTTTTCACTTATTTCGTAACAAATACTTTTTTTTTTTAAATGTTGTATCACATAATTCTCAGTTATAATATTTAACCAAATTTTATACATTAGTTCATTAGCAGTTTATTATGAATTGCGTATCCAGAAATTTAAACACTTTAAAACAAGATTCTTTCAAATTTAAATCTAGTCTTTAAATGTGTGCATTCATAAGTGTTTTTTATAAGAATTTCTGACAAGTAATTTTTGCACCTTTAAAAAAATAATTTCTGAATAATTTTTCTAGGTTTGATTTATTTTAAAAAATTAAATGTATTTATGCATATTAAATATGTATGCAGTTCGTAATATATTTGAATTGAAGATACTATTCCAAAATATTTTTGATTATTTCAAGATTTATTATACCAATAATATAATTTTAATATGCAGATTCCAACAATACATATAATCGTCAAAAGTCATTTAGTTAAAAATTGTTTTTAAAATATAATTCTTAAATACTTTTTTTGCATAAATAAAGATTTACAAACTTTTTCCAGAGAATTTACGAAAGGAAATTGAAATTGTTGAATCATATTTTTTTAATTAAACTATTTAATAAACACAAAATATCTTTTCTAAAAAAATACTGTGACGAATTTTGCAAATTACATCGAGTAAAATATTTAATGATTTGAATCTTAGGAATTATGATTCTCTTTTGAATATAAATATTAGAATTTAATAAAGCTAGGTGAAAAAACTAATTAAAATGATAAAAGTTATAAGCAAACGATTTTTTCATGTTTTTATTTTTTTACATGAAAAGAAATTTGATTCATTATTAAATAAAAAACATAACCTTCATAACATGCCCTAATATACATTCAGTCTTTTTATTTTCTCTTAAATACAAATATAATTTTCCTATTCATCTTTAATTGAATAAGATTGATATATTTGAGTTCAGATAAATTTTAATACTTGCATCCTAGTCTTAAATTCAAAATAAATCTATACATACTAATTAACAAAAAGAATTTTCGAAGTTTAACTTCTAGATAGTTGACATGAGTATTTTGAAGTATTTTTAATATATCCTTACGAGAAAATATTAAAACAGACATTAAAAGTTGTTAATTTAAATGAATTTTTAAAAATAAATGAATTGTTTAAGTGCTGAAAAATGAAAAAAAATCTATTGTAAAGTTAAAAATCTCTCTAAAATTTTTATATTTTAAAAGAATCTATTCTAGAGTTTAAAAAATCTATTCTAGAATTTTTATTTTAACTTCCATTTAATGACACAAACTCTGACCTCATGATGACTCATTTAAATTGTGATTAATATTATAATTACAATCACGTTCCGGAAATCTTATTTATCTTTGGATCATTGTAGCCTACTGGCTACGTCTATTTCAAATTGAAATTAATTGTTTGTATACCGGCAAATCAAAGAACTACTGTTGAGTTTTCATTTTACCTTTCCTACCTAATGATACAAACTCTGACCATAGTAATGATTCATTTACAATTGCGTTTATTTTTTATTCGATTAATATTAACGTTGCAATCATGACTCAGAGATTTTATCTCCCTAAAACTAGATCTCAGTTTACTTTTGAGAGATATCACAACCTGTTCACAAGTTCATTCTGTCATCATCTTTCCCTTAGTGTTTCCTGATTGTTTGTGCTAGTTATCATTAGTTAACCCATGTTGATTTGCAGCATGATCTCTTTTAAAACTTTTTACTGATTGTCCTCGAAAGAGTCACGCTATCTGCCATGTGAGAAAACGCACTTAGCAGTTTTTTGCAATGTGAAACTGGCAGATTTTCCTTGTTTATTGATAACAAATCAGAAGGCATTTTTAAATTTTGACATTGGTAACTTGAATTGTCATCAGAGATCTTGGATTTCATTCATCAGAAGCAGAAACATTAGATCACGACAATTTAGCAGGAATTATCATTTTTCTTTTTGAAAAAAAAATCAAATTCGCCGCCTTAATTTTATAATTTTGAGTATAACAACGAACTAATGAAATTAATCATTTTTAATAAATTCATAAATTTAAAAATAAAGTTTTATTTGCGGACTTTTGATATAAATTTGCATTTTTGTCCTATCTCGATGAAATACGATTCACATTTTTTTTTCGTGATAAAAGGGTAAGTACGTCAATTTTCTAAATCATAAAAATTAATTAACAGAAAAATTATGTAAAAATTAGGCAGAGTTTTGGTGTTTTTTAGTTGTTGCATCTCCTGAAAATATTTTTCCACAAACTAATTTTACAGTGTCTTAAAACTTATAAAATTATTTTCTAAATTACGACAATTTCACTTTCTGGCGATTTTTTAATAATTTAATGAATTAACATTTAATTTGATAATGATTTGTAATAATATTTTTATTGCTGTACTGAAATTTCAATACTATTCGATCGAAACCATTCAATTGCGGGCTTTTGAAAAATATTAAAATTAATATAAAAACATAATTTCTTTGATTATTGATTCACATATAGGTTTTACGCTTTTTAATTTACACACTTAGTAATTTGTAGTAGAAGTATTCTATTCACATTTTTCAGTCTTATCACATATCAAAGTAAAATTTTAAATACATTTAAGAAAATATAGCAGCCAGAAAATCCGATATTCCGAGTGAACAAATTGATCGCTAAATGCGGTTAGTTAGTGATTATTCAAGGAAGACATATAAGTAATCTAAATTATTGAGATATACAAGATTTTTTAATTGAATTCATTTATTATTTGAGCTAATAAAACCCCATTAAATAAAAATGTTTTAAAATTTTTTAAAAAAAATAGTTTAATATAATTTCCTGCTGAACATTCTTTTATTTTTATGTAAATCGTTTCCCTTGAATATTTTTCCATTTTTGTTAATCACCAGTTAAGTTTTTTTAAAAAATATTACTTAAAATATATAAACTTTTTACTTGTTTTACATTCACAAAATATCTTATTTGCTTTTTACTTCATTTATTATGTTGATATCTTTCGGAAGCCAATGACAATCTATTTTATTCTTAATATAGAATCCTTAACGTTCATAATATAAAGGATTTAAGAATTTTGGATTATAAAATGGATATTACATTTTACTTTAATTAGAAATTCCGTCTGTAATCTAGGTTTTCATATGCTTTTAAACATCCCACGAAATAAATTTAAAACCTTATATATTTTTAAATAAATTATTCATATTACAATTGAATGAATGTTAAAATTAGCATTAATTTTATGGATAGTTAATTTTAAATTATATGACTTGTAAACAAATTTTTAATTGAAGTTGGCTGTAGAGGTGATCATTTCCTTTCCCATTCAGGAACAAGAAAGTATTAATTTATAACGTTTATATTATTTTATTGAACCTTACACTTAACCCTCCAGCTGCATATCCCGCGAATTCCGCGGGTTGGCAGTCCATTTTCTACTGCATCCCACGTTTTTCGCAGTAGAGTGTTTATTTTTACGATTACAAATTTTTTTATTGTATCATATTATTGTCATGTAACACATAGTATGAGTTCATTTTGATTGAAAATTATTTGAACTTATTTGCAAACATCGCATAAAAAATTACACAGTCAGAGGGTTAATTAATTAACTTAAAAATTTTAATACTTAGTAAACATATTTTATATTGTTATAACTTAATTTTCATTGAACAATGATTTTTAATTAGTTAATTTGTGTTCAATTAATTAATATGAACCTTTTTAATGCTTATTACATTTATTTTAAAATGATATAATGTAGTTAAAAGTAGAAAATTGGGTACAATTCGCTTTTAACTGCGACCAAAAAGCGCCAAGAAAAAATTTCATCAAAGTTTAAAAATATACTCAAGTGCACAAATCCATGCTGTATTGTTTGACGATTAAAATCGCCAGATTGGTGAAATTTTTTCTCTGCGCTTTTTCGTTACAACCGGCAAGTACCGAAAATTATAATAAGTAATATTTGCTTCTATTAAAATAACAATATTCCTTCAGTTTAAAATTCATTTATCGAAAGTAGACAATTGTGGGTTATGCACCTTTTAGGAATCTGTATTTGTTACAGATGAGAATATTTGACTTTTTAAAACTTATCACTATTATAAGGATACAGTTTGACATTTAAACCCACATTAAATTTCTTTTTTATCTGGTGAAACCCACTGTGTGCTCTACCGTTTAGTGATGTATAATGTCAACCGGGCGGAAATACTGACAGTCGCTTCAAAACCGTCGTTGTATTAAGCAAATTAGCCTGGTGACCTTTTGGAACTGGGTGAGCAGAGTGTCGTCATCTCCATGTAAATAATCAAAGGTGTGGAGAGCGAAAAAAAGCAATAGAAGATTCGACTGACTTAATTTGTTTATTAGTTAATGCAAGAAACGGATCTTGAAGAGATAGGAATGCCTTGTTAGAAATGTTTCCGTTTTATGAATGCTGCATTTGAGACATCAATTTATATTTATGCGATTCTCAAATTCTTTACATTTGAGGATGCTACTTTTGATACGTCAATAAATGTGTGTGTTGTTTTTCGAAGTTTTAAAGAACAATTGAGTTTTTAAAAAGTATAACTGCCATAATTGGGAAGTAAAAATGTTTCATTAAAATCCGAGTTTCTTTTACAAATATTCATTCAATTCATATTTATTTGTATGAAGGTTTTCCTGTAAAACGTAATCTGGTTTGAATATTAAATAATTGATGTTTCTGTGATCTCTTCAAAGAAGCGATGAAACAAGATTTTAACTTATTTGCTCTCTCTTAGTAAAATATTCGTCAAAAATAGACTTTTTGTGAGTCTTTTTATGCACTATAAGAACACAGAGGATAATGAAGGAGATATAATTTTGAATAAATTAATAATAATTAATATTTTATGATAAAATATTATCTATGTGGAGGCTAATTTAAAAAATTTAGATAGATGTTTTTAAAAAAATATGAACATTTGTTGAGATTGAATTTATTTAATGCGTTGAAAAGTAGACGGCAATAAATTTTTGTTACAATTCGACGTTTAAAATCAATATTACTTCACATCCCTTAAATGTAGGTAAAATTTAATTTGAAATACGGATTTAATAATGTGGAACTAAAATACATATGAAAAAAATTCATTACTTGTACAATATGTTAAGTCAAAAGGAAAATTGCATTTTAATAGAATATTTTTCACCTGTATTGCTGTAGATGTGATTACATTGCCCTGACTAAAAATATTCATATTCTTTTTTTTATTGTCAAATAGAAATTTCCCCATATATTAAAAGAATAAAAACCAAAGAGAATTGTAGTTAGCCCAGGAATACAAAGAATAACGAACATTTTATAACCTGCAATGAGCCCAAGTTATTTTGAAACTGATGAAACTAAAGAGAGAAATTTGAATGAAGAAAATTTTGTCATTGTTAGGGTCCGGGTGGCCTGATGGCAAAGTATCGGTTTCGGGACCGGAGGCTTCCATTCTCGAGACCCGATTTCGTGGAACAACCGCCGTATAAGAGGGTCTGGTGCACGCTCAATCCGTCGGAATTAAACGTCCTCCCGTTGATGTGGTGTGGAAGCTTAGTGAAGAGATATCATCGTCACCTGGCAGCTGTTCAAAAATTGTAAAGTCCATCCCAAAATATCACAAGTGGTGCCTTAAAATGGAACGTTTGTAAAACTGAACAAACTTTGCCTTTGTTAACTTATGCTTACCTTATATTTTAAATTAGCTCGAAAATTATTTTGAAACAAACCTCGTAAATTTGAATTACTTTCTGATAACGTCGCATTACAAAAAAAAAAATCCACAAGATTTAAAAAAAGAACATCTAGAGAAACTATTAATTTTTAAAAGAAAATTGCTAACATTTTATTTTATATATGTTAAGTAACTATTGATTTTAATATATCATGCATACTTTATATATAAACAGCAATAATTATTATATTCGAATTTTTATAACAATTTTAAGAAGAATGATTTCAGTTAATAAGTAATTATAAAAAAATATAACCAAATTTCAAATACTAGAAATATACGAACTCTAAGTAAACAATGCAATTTATATTTGATATGTTAAAATTTTTTCTTAAATAAAAGAATTTTTTTAATCTCATTTTTGATTAAATGCTTTTTATAGCAGTGAAGTCCTTAAATAAAAGTCTTAAAAATTATATATCTATGATAAATGAAAACACAAGAATATTGGAATATTTCATTACAAAAGCTAGTTAGGAAAAAAGTTTTTTAACTTATATTTTTTTTTACTTCAGGTAAAATAAATTTGAATTTTAGATGATATTTTAACATTTTATTTATAGAAAATTTAAAGAATCACAGAAAAATTCGAATGAAACAAAAACGTTTGAATTAGTCAAACGTTTCGAATTTTTCACTGAACTTATATCTAAAAAATAAAATATTGTTTAAAATTATCAAAGTTATTCAGATTTTTATATTTTTTCTCTTAAAAACTTTAATTAATCAAACGAATGAATAAAAATTCTGTCATTCTCAAATAATTGATATTTTTCTCGAAAAAAATTTGTGACAATTCTTAAAATTACTAAGATTTATTTAACTCATTGCATTTTGAAAAGAACTAAAAATTGTATTTTTGCATACATTTGTAATAATTTGTCAATGTTATTGATTAACAAAAGATTTTTTTCAAAAAAAAATTATCTTTTTGCTATTAACACATTTTTTTCTAAAAAATAGTATCCATTACGAAATGGATACTATTTTGATTCGAAAAATATTCAGCAGGAAAACGTTTCAATCTTTAGAAATGATTGTTAAATTGAAATCCAAACTTCGACTGTGACCTCTGAAAATAGCAATTTGCTCTCGTTAAATATAATTACTGATGTCACAAAATAAAAGAAAAATTATATACACGTCAAAGTATCTATTAACTAGCTTTCTACTTTAGTTAGGCGGAATCAGTCTGAAATAATGAGACACGCTATGGAGAAGATTGCAGAGCATTTCATTTTGTCTTCCTAGAAAGATGTCTATAAATTGATATTTTGACCAATGTTATGTGGTATAACAAATCTCTGACGTCAATAGGGAAACCGCAATATTTCTGACCCCTAGTTTTTTCAAGTTCAATGGCTCTTTTTTTCAACTACCTGTATCCTCGATGGGGTTTTTCCACTATTAATACATGCAGAAACAGGGCATACGAGTTTCTCAGAATAATTACCCATCAAATAGAGGCAGACGTGAGACTTTATTTTATGCATTCTTTTTCCTCTGTGATGACCGTGGGCCATGAGTACTAATTTACTTTCATTTCTTTTTTACTTGATGAGGATTCAGATCTTCCAGAATGTTTTCTTTACGTTTTTTATTTCTTCAAAGAATGCAGGTAAACAAAAAGTAAAAAGAAGTATGACGTCAAAGTGACGTAGGACATCCATTACCTTCCTGGATTGTGTGGTTTTTATCTTAGGAATATATTGCTTCGTCTATGTTCAGTTTAGAAAAGATCTCAATCAATTAATAATGAAAAATGATTGACTGTCAGGCAACATGTCTTGATGAAAGATGGTCATATATTCAATGAACGGTCGCTTGATAGAGTTTCTTTTTTTTTTTTTTGATGACGTCATTTAACTTGTACGATTTGCTGCTTATTCGTGTTTGACAATATGATCATTAACGACTGGATTCAGTTGCTGAAGTTATTTAACGATCGGTTGTATCATTACTGTTTGCAATTATCTGAACATAGCTACCTCAAAAGTTTAGCTTTCATTTATAACAATTTTAATAAATCCAGTAATGATGTTGTTTGGATTATACATTCGGAATGTATAATTTAATCCTTGCTACATAACTGCATGTCAAATCATTTGGATACATAAATCATACGGATACATAATAACACATATACAAATCAGTATAAATCCAATACTAATGTTTTTGAATTATACATTCGCAATGTATAATCCACTCCTTGCTACATAACTGGATATCAAATCATTTAGATATATTATAAATACATAATAATACATATACAAATCAGTAAAGATTAGAGAAATTTCAATAAGTTTCAATACAAAGGTTTTATATAGAAAATAAGAAATTAAAATAAAGTAATTAAATGCCTAAAGTAAAGAAAGTATTACTTTGATCGCTGAAGAGTTCTAATCTTAGTTTCAAAAATAAAAAGATTGGGATGGAATTGCAAAAAATTTTTTGCTCTAATTTTAATCACTGGAAAAGAGTAAAAAAGCATATTTTCTGAATAATAATTAAAAGAAAAGTTTAATTTTTGTTAAGAAAATTTCATTTTTATGTACCAAGTTTCTAAATAATAAAGTCTGTCTTCGTGATCCTGCAGTTCATTCGAATAAAAGTTTGTCAATTGTTACCTTAAATTATTATTTGGCATATGTATGTAAGACTGCTGAAAAAGTAGTATTTTATATTGATGTTTTTTGTTTTTGCATATTTCTTTGAAATGCAAAATCTTGCTGCATAAAATAAATCGATTTCAAGTCTATGGCGAAATATTTTTGTACTTTATTTATACTGGTCTGATATTTTTATACTATTTATTTACAGCTTTTTTTTATAATTAATCTTTTTTAAAGAAAGGCCTGAAGATAATGTTGGTTATAAATTTTCAATGTGCTACAGCATCTAATACTATAAAATACTGCAACATACTATATAATATTACAACATACTTAAATTTTAAATGAATGCGAAAACCGATTTGGTGCTTCAAACAGCATTTTGTGTAGCCTTATAATTTAAAATTGATTCAAGAATTTTCAGTTTCAATTTTATTTTAATATTTGCTAATCATTGTTTTTTTCTTACAGGTAATTGAATTATACAGCTTGAACATTGAATTTTGAAGAAATAATTATTGCTGCAATTCATCAAATCAAAATGTTTTCAATCAAATTTTTTCCAAACATGCTTTATCTTATTTTGCTACTGCAATATAATAGCTACATATTACAAGACTGTGCAGCTGCCGAGACAGGCAGTATTGAGGATAAAGCTATTGTGACTTCAGTTTCCAGTCCTATTTTGAAACATTTGCTAAAAACTGAAATTTTAGATTCAATTTCAAGAACAGTAGAAAATGTTCATGGATCAGAAATGCATAACAAAGAGCTAAAAAACCTTAGTTATAAAGTTCACAAAAATTTGGAACTTAAACAGGAAGAGAAAGTTTTAAATGATAACTTTAATACTGAGGTTCTTGAAATGAAGCATAATAGTCATAAAGAAGGTATTGATTTTAAAAGCATTAAAGCTGATTTATCCAAATTAATAGCTGCTAAACTTGCAAGTGCTTTTAAAAAGCAGTTGCAATTCATGTTTGTTAAAACTTTCCCAAAATATAGTATAAAATCGAACTTTCCTAAATTTGATTCAGATATGACATCTGAATCAAATGATACTCATTCTATGAATGTTCCAAATAGTTCTACCAATATATCGGATGAAATATCAAGCAGTGTCTCAAAACCAGAAATTCCTACCGCAAGACAGTTTGTGTTCCACCCATACTTACCATACGGTAAAGATGTAGTACCTGATGAAAAGATATCTATTGAAGACGTACTTCCGGTTAAAATGGTTAAATTTTTCAAAAGCATGGTAGAAGATGCTCCTTGGGAACAGATGTTCATGAAAATGGTACGGATGATAGTTGATCAATTCGTAGACAAAATAATTGAAAAGATGTTTGCTCACAAAGATGACCACGATGAGTGGAGATCAACAGATGGTGGCTCGGCAAAACCAACCTGGTCTTTGGCCAAGAATGTTTTAACTTACGTGGTAAGATCACGAAGATCAACTGAAGGAAAAGCAAAATCTGATCACGTTCAAGATTGGATTGAAAAAGATTTATCCTCTACAAATCGAGTTTCGAAAGAGGATCGCTCAAAGACGAAAGAACCAACAGAAGAAGAATCATGGCTTGATTCTATCTTAGATTACCTATTTCCAGATGATCCAAAAGTTGGTGACTCTGAAAAAGATGAGAGAAAGAGAAGAGATACAGATAAGCCATTGCAAGATACCTACGATCAGGTATCTGGAATAATGCGTAGCTTCCTTGGCAGGTATCTGAAATTTCAACCAGAGCAGCTGACACCCGAGAGTATAAATGGAGTATTAAAAGACTCGATTCGGCATAAGATGTTTGACATTTTTTCTCAAGACAATTCTACGCTAGAAAACTCAAAATTATCAATTGGCGCAAATTCCTCGATGTCAAAGAATATAGTATCAGATACTGCGTTGGAAGATAATGTGACAGAATCACTTAATGCTCCAGAAAAATCATCAATGCGCACAAAGCGATCTACAGCCGATGACACAGATAAAGATAAAGAAGAAGAGGAACGTTTGTGGCAAGCAAATCGCAGGACTCGACCTTCGCACCGTAAGACGAGAGAAGATTGTAGCCTGAGGCGGGCTTGCAATGCCGGAAGGCTTCTTTCTCGGCTACCATCTGTACAGGACATCACCATGCAACTGAAGTAAGTGAGGAATTCCCTTTTACCCTATCAAAAATTCATATAATCTTCTTTGAACCAAAAATGCGCCTATTCATGGTTGAAGTGTTTTATTGTATATGAGCTGCTTTTTTATGCAGCTTTGCTGTGAATTTATTCCTTTCATTAACCTTGGTTGTACCTTAACTGAATCTCGTCAATTTTATGATTCGTTTTCCGGAAGATATGAACTTTAGATTTATGGGAACAATGCCTTTGGTAATCTTCTATTATCTGAAATAAAAATTCATTCTTCGCATTCAATGTTCGGATATGGTATTCTATAATAGCTTTTTTTGCAGACGAAGGGATTAATTATACTTTTTTTCTCATACACGCGATTTTTTTTTCATTAATAGAAAATGCCTTTCCCAGGTCAAAATACAAATTCCAATCAGGTTTTATACCATATAAATGCATGCTTTTCATATAACTTAAAGTTCCTGTAAAAACTCGTTGCGAAGTAATAATCTTTTATTATTATTGCATCTTATTCTATTGTCCCACATATTTATTTGGATGATATAAGACAATCGAATGTAAAAACTTTAAATACTTTCGATAAAAACGAAGGTAGTTTATTTCTTTTAGTTAAATAGTTTAAGAAACAATGGTATCTCATTTAAAATCATGTATTTATGATCCATTTTATAAAATATCATAAGACTATGAATTGCCATACCAGGTTCATACAATATATTATCCACTATCTGAATTCATATTAATCTTTTTTTCATTCGTTGTGTTAGTTGAACATATTTAGTTTATTAAATGATTAGCTACAGAAGAAGGACATTTTTCATTTCCAATTATAAAGCTTGAAATTCAATATATATATATATATATTTTTGATGTCTATAAAATTAAAATGAATAACTATACTGTTTCTTTTATTTTTGAGAATTAAAGTGTGAAATTACTTTCTGAATACAAGCTAAGTTTGTAATCGAGGTGTAATATGAAATAAATATTCTTTAATTTAACATTTTTCAATTAAAGTGATCAAAATAAATGTGTAATGTGAAAATCGATTTATTCTTTAATTTAAAAAAAGTGTGAACATTAAAAGCAAATATTTATTGTAATTGAGCAATTTTAAGTCAGTTAATTTATGAACATTAAAAGTTGCCTATGCTTTATTTAACTTGATTTTTAAGATTTAAAATCTTTAATACAGAAACTGAAAGTAACTTTGAAACTAATATAATATAATCACGTTTCCATTATTTAATTACTTACAATTTTCTCTAAGATTGACTTTTTAATCAATATTTATGTAAAATTGCTCTTAGATTGAAATGAAACTATTCATTTAAAATAAATGCTATTTTAATATCTTAGGTGCAATATCATATTACGAATAAGATATTCTTTTTATTTCATTTTGTAGGAGATTAAAATCCTTCAAGACTATTTTGAGTAATTATTACAAATAAATTTTTCTTCTTGAACATTTTATCGTTTGCATAGTTAATATTAAAAAATAGAATTTATTTTAAAACTGTTCAAATGGATGACCACTTAAATGCCAGTAGGGGCCGTCATTTACATTAGCCAATAAAAATTAAGAGTTTTTCCCCCTGGCCTTTCTTTGCGAACGATAAAAAAATTAATACAAATGACAAGCATTTATTAAGCCTATCAAATAAATATATGTTAACTAGCTCAAAAATCAATTAAAAGAAAATATTAGAGCAGAAAAAAATCCCCATCTTGTTCTTTATGCAATCTGATTTTTCAATCTGTTTTAATTTCGATAATGTTTTAATTAGCGCCATCAAAATAAATAAGATTCCTGATCGTAATACGGAGCATCATTTACATTTAATCGTATTTACAGTTTCATATACCAGAAGTTAAATTTTTATTTGTAATAAAGAAATTTTTGTGAGCAATAAAACCCCGCAATGTTTTTATGAATTCTGAGTTTTCTATGTCTCGATTAGAACTGTGATTGAATATTTAATTTTCTGACGGATATATTCTTCATTTCTTTTAATTTAGTCTTCGACGTTAAAAAATATACAAATCTATTAATTCTTTTCAATTTGTTTATTATATTTTGTCTTTTTGAACTGCAGTAATTATTGCAATAAAGAGTAAACTTCGCATAATAAAGGACATTCTGTATTCTAATAATTGTTGAAAAACTATAGATAATGTTTTTTAGTCAGATTTTGATAACTAATTTTGCTTGTATATTTACAAGAATTATTTTGGGATTACTTATAAACATACTTTTCTATTATAGAGCCTATGGCAATGAGCCGCACTGGGATGCGCTACTATGGGGTATGACCAAAAAAAGGTGCTCTAGAATCTTCTGCAAGCGCCAGAGGTCCCCTAAAGGTACCAAACATCACTGGGACGAACCAGAGAAGCGCTTCCATAGAAAAGGTACCACATCCTTTCGAAGTTCCAGGTTAAGATACGACGAAAGTGACCTCACCACCATTTTTCCGGTTTAGAATTGTGGAGAAAAAAAAGGAGCTGAAAGGGTCAGTAAGAACTGTCGACAGCATCACAAAGGATTTCACGAACTTCGGTTACAAGTTATCTGCCGTAAATGACTGACGTACTCGTATCCCAGTGGTACCATTTAGCCGGGTAATGGCAAAAAAATGATCCTTTTTGTGCGGCATTTCCTTCCTTTTCCGGTTGCAAAAAAAAGATTCAAACTGGTTTTCGAGATGGTTTTATTTTTGGAATGAAGCATACGAGACCACATGTAAATGCTAATTAGTGCTGAATAACCTGACAATGAACATCCAGAACTGTAACGCCCTTCTTTCTGGCACAATGAGATAGAGACCTGGAAATGGAAACGTCTCATTCTTTTATGCTCACTAAATATGTTATTCATAGAATTTATAAATTTTTGTTTCTTAAGGATTTCTTAAACAGAGCATTAAAAGAACGAGCATGAAACATGATAAAACTTATTTAATTGAATCCTGGTACCTTCTTACGAGAAAAACTATGTTTCAGGTTGAAAAATGATTAACCTATTTTATATTTAACTCCCTGGTCTCCAGAAGACTGCCATAAGACCATTGTTTCTTTTATAAAAAATTATTTTGAATTTAAACAAAAATAGTTAACCAGTTAAGTGCGTTCGACGTATATACACGTTATTCCAAATTTTCATTTTGGTGCGGTCGACGCGCAATTTTTATTTAATAGAAATGAAATCATATTGGGTTTGCTATGATATTTTTCGAAAAATTTATTATGTAACCACTTTCGATGTGTATACACATACTTCCTTGATTTTGATTACAAACAGTGTGAAGACTTTTAAAAAATAAATCCCGTAATTAACTGGTTAAAGCAATGCATAACTTCGCAGGATTGGTGTGGTATATCATAGTTTTTTGTGATAAAATGTCAGTCGAATCATTGACGACATTATGAATGTAAAATAGTTAAATTTAATAATTTAATAAATAAATAAATACTGCTTTATCTATACTAATCAGACTAGGAATCTTGCCGTTGAGAAAAATAAATTCCGCAGTTAACTAGTTAAAGCAATGCAAAACTTTGCAGGTGTGGTATGATATATAATGATTCTTTTGTGACAAACTTTCAGACGAAGCACTAATGACCTATTGATGATAAATGTTCGATTAAATAAATGAATACGAATACTGCTTAGTCTGTACTAATCAGACTATGAATCTGGCTGTTGAGATTTAATATTTAAAATCTTTTAAGTTGTTAAAGTAAAGAATGATGTATTGCTCTTATAATACTCAATAAGTTATCTAGCAACTAAATCATTTAAGATTTATACACAGAAAAAAGTACTAGGATTTTTTTAATGATGAATGCGTTAAATCTTTACAAATAGGTCAAATATCTCATAAAAATACGTTTGTTTAAAGAAAAAATACCTGTTAGATCAGTAGTGACTATATAGAACCAGGAAAGTTAAATTTGTGTTCATTTTAAGTTTATAAATTTTTTACTTTAGTAGGGTAGTAAATGAACAAACTTCTCATCTGTATTCCATAAATATGCTCACCATAAATTCTCAAATTCTTTTCCTGTTCCAAATTAGATATTTACTTTCTTAAGTCACTTTCCTTTTGATACAAATAATATAGAGCATTAACCTCGGGAACCTTCAGCTTTATTCATATGTAAACATACTTTTACCTTTTAAATCGAGCCTTCGAGGACATGGCCTTATTTTCAGATAACCAAAGGTCGGAATTGTAGATAAAGGTCATTGAATGTTCCTAGTTCTACGGTGTTTTCATTTCTTTGTATATATTTGTAAGTATTTTCATATGTAAATATCAATCATTCGATCATTTATTATTTATTGCCTAGCACGTGGATTAATCGAAAACACCTTTCAGTTCGATGAACGACATCAATGAATAAAAGTAAAGGTAAACATCTTTCATGGGTTTTCAGAAAATTTATAACTTGATTTTCGATATTTGATTAAATAAAAATAACTTTGCGACTGAAATTTTGTTTATCACAAAAAGGATAATTTAGTTTCGTTAGATTAAAGTCACGTTTTAAAGCAATACTAGGGTTATTTTAAGACGATACCCGTAATTTTGAACCGCGGTCAGATGATGAGGATGACACCTGAGCTAGCACTCTGGCCTCCAAACTTCTACACCACATCAGCGGCAGGACGTTTGGCCCCAGCAGAATTAGCGTACACCAAACCGGTTTACACGACGATTCTCCGGTGGAAGCGGGTATCGACTCTGCTATCCTCCGGTTCCGAAACTGAGATCTTACCACCAGGCCACCGTAGCCTTAGAGAACTGCTTAATAAATATGAATGTTTAAACTTTCTAACTGTATGTCTAGGATGGTTGAATCATTGTTACCATTTAGCTGGTGAAACATCTTATATTTTGAACTTAAACATCCATAAATTGTATTTTAAATAAGTAAAAATTCATAGATGGTTAAAATACGTTTGTATAAGTTTTTCGAATTTTGATTGAAATGATGTACGAATGAAGGAATAACCATTTTTAAATTCTGTACAAATGCGTGTAAAATCATTATTTGTATATAGATTCTTTGAATAAAAAGTGTTTTTTAAGAATTTTTATTAAGATATTTTTTTTGTATTCTTAGAATTTATACAAATGTATTTAGAGTAACTATTTTTATTGCACTTTTTCCGGAGGTCATTTTCATGTTTTATTGATTAAACAATGTATATCAGATTGTGTGTGAAGTTTTGCTCATGAATTGCTCTACCAAGTGCTGAAATAACATATCACTATTTTATTTATATGTATATTGATGTATAATATTTTTTTGCAATAAAGTATCTTTAAATTTGTAATTTTGAGTTTATTACTTCTTAATTCTTTATACTGATTGTTAAGAAAAAAAATTCAATAAATTAAATTTCACATGGAAGCATTTAAGTACATATTTTTTGCTAGAGTTTTTTGAGATGATAGGAATTTAAACTGATATTAATCAGTGACTAAGCGAAAAATCTGTAAAGATTTAACATATATAATAACATTATAGATATTCAAATGTTCTGTCTGTCTAACTTAGTTTCTGTTTTATAGATTAGAACAATTATTATAGAGATATATATTTGATTATAGATTTAAAGCAAATATTTTTTAACAATTATTAATGACGATATCCCTTTGCACAAGTATACACACACCTCTATATCCTAAGAAAACTAAGTTATATAATTTTAATTAATAATGCCTTTTAATTTGCCGAATTTCTTTGAATATAACTGTTCAAATTTTATGCTTTTAAATTTTAATTTGAAAGGGATCCCAAATCTGCCCCCCCCCCCCCATAAAAAAAACACTTTTCTTTTCCTTTTTAGTAAGAAAACTATTTTTAATACTACGTAACTTTTTAACAAAGTGAATTATTTAAAATTTTGCATGTAAGCCGAATTTTGAATTTTAAACAACTTTTTAAAAGAAATTTAAAAAATTAAAATACTATTGCAGTGATTTTAATATTAAAAAAATTAAAATGACAAATTGTGGCATTTTTGAATTGTTTCGCTCATTAAATAAATTTGAAGAAAGAGAACTGAAATGCATTGAAAGACAGAAAATCTTACACTGAATTGAAGATATAATGTAGTCGTACATGGCCAAAGTTTACAAAGCAAAATGATTTTAATGTTTCTATTTTAAAAACAAAAATATAGAAACTTATCTATCTATCTATTTGTCTGTCTGTATGTCTATCTATCTATCTATTTGTCTGTCTGTCTGCCTATCAACCTATCTGTCTGTTTGTCTGTCTATCTATCTATAGTCGATCACAATTTATGCTTGCCAATAAAAGAAATAACAAGCCCATTCTAATTTAAAACGAATCCTATTATTAATATAAATCACATACACATCACTCTCATATATATACATAGTTGAAAACCTAAGATTTAACAGAATATAGAATTTTCATTAATTAACCTGACCAAAAAATTTTGACTCATCTCCAATAAAATATTATTTACATCAATTACTTTTAACGCTATTTTTATCTGCTCCAGAATATCATTACACAAATAACAATACCATGCGAGCAACTTGACCTTGTGACCACAATAAATTGACCATAAATAGAAACTCAGAGTTCTGTGAAACGATTCTTAAAACATTTCCTCATTCCTTGTACATCCTTCTCATGAATAGAAGCGAAACATTAATTTACCACATCTTTGAATTAAGCGAGCAATTTATTAAAATAAACATTCCTTCTTTGTAGAATTATTTAGAGCTGAAACTATTAAATAAGTATATTATCAGTTATTCATTTTTAAGCAAGTACAGTCAAACCTCCTTCTATTTAATTAGAAGTGTACTATCAGAATAAGTGTATTAAAGTAGTTCATTTTTAAACAGGTACGACCAAACCACTTTCTATTAAATTAGAAGCTTTTTGAAAAAAATTGGATAAGAAGAATTTCCAAATTTTTGCATCGAATTTTTAACATGCAGAAATACATTTAGCAAATTCTGCATTATTTTCTTGCTAAAAATCAATTTTGTATTGTTAATTTTTAGGATTTATATAATATTTAAAAGAATTAAACTACGAAGTCAATTTATTTCAAAAGTATTCAAATGACAGTTTTTTTTTTCAAAATTGATAATACTGATCCGTTTCATTTAATTTTTTTTCCTGGACCTTTATTTTTCACTTTCTATCGATATATTTTAGTAAATTAAGTAGCGCTGGTCTTCCATACTTGAAGGGTTATTTTTATTATTATTATTAAGAACCACATTTACTAATAGATATCTAAAGTTAGATAGAATTTAAAATAAAAATCTGGCTTCAAATTACGAAAGGCATTTGTAGAACAGAAGTTGAATTGATATGGTTGACTAACAAGTGTTTATTGCGTTTTCGTTCGCAACTTCCAGATTTCCAAGAATTTCAATTGCAGTAATCATCGATGAAACAGTACCTCCTCTTTTAATATCATCGGATGATCAAAAGCAATGATCGCTTTTTGATAGTAAAAGGCCCAAATAGTTTTTTTTTGTCAATCATATTTTTTCTGATACACATACATTTATTTTATTTGATATTCAGAAATTATTTTTTTATTGAATTCCCAAAAAAGTTGAGATTTCGATACAAAGACTTACACCACTGTACTTAGGGTTGTACATATTAACCATTTAACATTTATGCCAGCTGGTTTATTCTTTGGTGCTCTTAGTTATTTAAAACATTGGTATATTGTCAGGTTGCATTTTAAAAACTCATATTTTCAAAAGATTGTTATTCCATATTTTTAAAAATT
>JAPMOR010022447.1:0-10340 GCA_026543865.1 Argiope aurantia
AAGTAAAAAGGAAATTTGTTCTAAATTTTGCTCAACACATTTTTTTACAAATTTAATCAATTTCAATCTCGATCGACAGATTTTGTTTTAAATCCCTCATGAAAAATCTAGTTAATATTCGAAAAGATATATAAATTAAAACCCACATAATTTAATTAGATATTAACTCCCCTCTTTGCCCCTTCTAGTATTCTATGCTTGATTATTAGATTTATTCCATTGTTAATTTAGTAATAATCATTGGCTATATTTCAGTTGTTATTGGATTCAGAAGGTTTCAACAATCAATCTTATTATTGTTGTTAGCAGAAATATTACTGTTTAATGTTAAACAAACGCACAAAATACAAACAATATAATAAATGAAACAATGAATCCACCTTCTGCTGCTCTGTTAAGAATCATTTCTCTTTTTGCAACTGATCGTTGTGTGACTTTTTTTTTGCTGAGCTATGCTTGGTGCGTTTTGTGAACATTTCAATGAGGCTACGGCCATCATTGGATGGATCGTCCTATGGACGATCTTGGAACTGTTGAAATATTACATGTTCCCCCACTTACCCTCAATCGGAGATATGTTTTTCGATCCCGATTTGGATCAAGATGTTGATGCACCATCTGATCCACCTGCGACTAGAGTAGAATCCGTCCCAGTGGTTCGCTCCTACACGGTATTTAGGATATGCCAGGCGTTAGAACTTCCAGCGAAACTGGCTCCATCTGCAACCCAGAAGTCTGATATCCCTGTTGTAGAATCCTATATGGTCTACAAGCTGTGTTCTGCTCTGGGTTTGCCTGCACGGATGGCTCCTGTCGGAGTGCCAGTTGTAGAATCCTTTGCGATCTACCAGTTCTGCTTAGCCTTGGATATTCCAGTGAGATACCGGTCGCAGTAGGACGCAGTTTAACATCAATACTGTCGTCAGCTGCCCGATGCAGTTTTCAGATCAGAACTGTCTTCGGATGCAGCGATGGAGGGTGGGTGGGCGGGGAACAAAAGTAGCCCACCTCCACGTGGTGTTCCCTGGGCAACGGTGCAGTTCTTTGGAACTGCATCGGCTAAGAGGCTACTCAAGTATGAAACAAATAATGAACTTTTTATTTAGTTTGACAAAACTACACACCTAATTTTTGATTTTGCGTTTTAATGCCCCAAAATTTCATTACAATCATCAAATTCAGAACATACAGAAAGTGTATTTATGGTAGCAACAACTGCAATGTTTTTTAGACATACGTAAGAATTATATATTTTTATCCTAAAAAATAAAAAAAGAATTTAAAATATGTATTTGACAAAGAATTGTTATAGAACTCACACATACAGAAAATCAGTAGCGTCGACAATCATAAATCTGATGGAGGAATCTCATAATCACTTGAATTTGAAAAATTATAGTGACAACAATTTACAAATTCATAACATAATTCGTCGCCATATATTTATAGCCGGTTATGACAAATTAGATTAAAAGCCTTATGATCTGAGCCGGCCTTCTCTTCAAAGGGATTGGGTGCAGGAAGTCATTTGGGGACCTAATATTTTGTAAAGCAGAAGCAAAAAAAAAAAAATGATAAAAATAAAATTTGAATATATATTATTAATGCATATATATTTAATACGTTTTTTCTTTCTAATATATCAATTACTTCAGAAAAATTGCAATTTTTTGCCATCTTTTTAGATGCCTAATAACAGTAAATGCATTTAAGCGTTCTGAACATATGCTTGATCGAAGATAATTCTTTTTAAATTTTAATTTGCTGAAAGAGCGCTCAGCACTTTCTGCAGTAACTGGCAACGTAAAGAAAAGTTTTAACACAGTTAATACATTTAGAAATAACTCATTATAATTATTATTTACTATGCATTGCAATATGTCTTGTGCGTTATTTACATCTCTTTCATTCAAAATCAAATCCCGTAACAAACAAATTTCTTGGATTCGGTTTTCATCTACATCTCTGTTATAAAACTTTACAAAGTTTTTGGAACATTTCTCTAATTTACATTTTTTTAAAGTTTTTATATCAGTGATTAATTTGAAATTAGAAATTCTATTTGGTATAATTTTAAACCCATCTTTTATTTGTACAATAACAGTGTCAATTACAGTGTTAAAAATATAACATCTAAATTCCTCTACCGGTTTATTTTTTATATATAACTTCGGAACATACTTACTTTACTTTTTCGAATTCATTTTTCAGGAAAATGTTCAAATTATGTGCTAGCACTTTTGCTTCGTCGAAAAATGTTTTCAAGTTTGTTCTTAAACTTTGGATTTCAGTTTTAATTTTATTGATTGATTTAAAAGCCGATTCAAAAACAATTGTTTCTGTTTGAAATAGTTTATTGATAGTGTTAATTTTGGAAAATATTGCAAACAATGCTATTAAATATAAAATAAATCACATTTCTTGCACCTAATAAACTTTTAGCTTCGGATACCGCTGTATTAACGTTACTTACATCATTTTAACATCAATAAATTCTTCTAGGGCATTAGGCATTACAAGTTTGTTCAAACTGTGTATACACTGCTTTCACCTAACCTATTTTGGCTTCCCAACGAGTGTTACATAATGGTTTAAGAGTAATGTTTAAATGCTTTGCAGAATTTCCCATCTTTTTCCATTGCAGAATAAACAATATAAACGCTGTAACACCCCAAGAAATTTTTTTACTATATATATTGCTGGAAGCGGCATCACAAATTAATAAATTAAAGGAATGTGATAGGCAAGAAACATAAATTGCACGCGGATTTAAATGAAGTATTCTAGATTGCACTCCTTTATATTTCTCTTTCAATGCTACTACCGTTGTCATAATCGCGCCCTCTACAATTCATAATATCTAAATCAAGTTCAGTAAATCTTTTCAATAGAGTTTTTGTTAGTCCTTCTCCAGTCACATCAATTACTTAAATAAACTCTATAAATAACTCATTTATAGTTAATCTTTTATCTGCAAATTTTATATACTTAATAATGATTAAAGTTTGTTCCTTTTGGAAAATATCAGGAGTACAATTCCTTTGATTACTATAGTACATGGCTGCTTTGATATCATATTTCATTTTGTTAAGGACTTCATTTCCTAATGCAGAGATAATTTGTTCTTCTGCACTATGTGCTAAATGATGTACAGTTCTATTTTTCGAATTTATTATTTTGTTTATATGATCCGTTAGCACGGGGTCGTATTTACTTAATAATTCGATCAAACATAAAAAAATTCCATTATTAGGCTATCCTTTTATTTCGCAATTTCCTCGAAGTGGAAGATTAGAAAAATAGAACTATTTAACTCGATTTGTTTTACCAATAGTTGAACTTAAATTTAGTTATTTTAGTAATTCTTCCCAAACAATAAACGAATTAAAATGCCAAAATAGAACACTCATGATCTTGGATTACAGTTACTTTCTCCAGTTATTATAGCCATCTATAAATCGTATAGTTTGGTCATCCCCTCTTTTTTAAAACAGTACACAACAAAAACAGAAAAAAACACATAGTCTTGTGTTTTTGAATAAATTAACCATTTACGAAGTTGGGTTTCACCATTTGGCATTTTTTAAAAGTAGTACGCAATGGAAAACGATCTACCTTAAGCATTTTTAGCAAAAAGTCCCTTGTGTTGTACAGGTCTGCTTTAACACAAAACATTCTAAATTTATTAGTTATAATACTTGGCCATAAACCAGGATCATTTGTGCTCTCTTGGTCGTATTCGTTATTGTCATTTCCGTCATTTTTTTTCTGATTCGGTGATATTTGTATAAACGCGCGGTTCTTCAACAAATTTCATAGTTTCAACATTTTTTTTCTGGACTGTGTACTTTGCGCAGAACTTTCTTCCCCAGTTGAAGTTTGAATTGTAATTTCTGAAACTGAAGCAATTTCTTTGCTAGAATTATTTCGTTGCCAAGAAAACAGATCTACTTGTGACTTCTTGAAGTTTATATTTCTTCTTTTTCCGTCTCGGATAATTTTCTTTTTTGACTCTCAGAGAGATATTTCCTTGGCATGGACATTATTTTATCTAACAGTATTAAGGAGTTTATAGAATGAAATATCAAATTATTATATGCTATACTATAAGTTATTACCTTGTAGATGAGGTAAATGATTGTAAATCTATTTACTTTATATTAATAATATTTTGCACACTTGCACAAGACTATAATATATACTATGAACTTCGAATATATCCCCGGTGAAGTCGCAATGCAATGTGCATTGCCAGGAGTTGATCGTTTAATTTATCTTCGTTTAAATTTTTGTTTGAGCAATTTAATATAAGCAAATATAATCGATGCAAGCATAAAAAATATTACATTAGAGGGAGAAAAAAGTATATAGCTGATGATTTACAAGTCCATTTGAACCTAGCCACAGCCTCGACTTCTGCCACCGCCAGCGCCAAGAAGTCATACTGCTGTAGCTTAACATGTCTGAAAGGGTTTTCTTTATTCATAAATCAACTCCCCCCCCCCCCCCCCCCTTTATAGGTATCATTGCGATTATTGCGTCAATCGAAGCTCAGCCAGCCGCGCATACTTTCAAATTTGTATACTTTCCGTACGTGTAAACGCTATTATTGTTCAGAACACTATATTAATTCTTAATCACAGTGGGGCCCTTTTAGTCGCGGGGTCCGGGTGCATAGCACCCGCCGCAACCCCCAGAAGCTATCCAAGGCGAAGTCAGTCGTATACTTATTAATCTGCTTTCAGTTCAAGTTATCAGTTGCATGAGTTCTGTCTGAGCATTTTGAGCTGCTTATCATTGTACTGCTGTGTATTGCTTGTGTAAGTCCCGGCTGTGTTTTGTCCATCTGTGTCTTCGTATTAATAAACATCATTATTTGTTACTGAGGCCTATTGATTGTGTCACAATACACTCACTACTAGCAAACCCGTCCGTCGATTTTAACGGAATTATTTCCGTAACAATATTTTTTTTATGGATTTCCTTCCCAAATAGTCTAAATTATATCTTAGTAAGTCTAAAATATATTGTTACAAACCTGCAATTCGGCTTCCCAGCATAGTTTGTTCCATCGTCGGAAAGAAAGTTTTAAAGTCATCGGTACTGGACGGCGTCCAGGTGGCGCGTCGAAGATCCCAGAGCTTGGCGACCATTTGGCGACTTGGCGACGAATTTGGTGACTTTGGCGCCAAAATAGATAATACCCGAATCTTCGAGAATTTTCCCGTTCCGTCCAGTAGGAACGGAGATACGCCTCGAACGTTTCTGATTGGTTGAGAGGCTACTAGCCCCGCCTCCTGAGTCCTATAAAAGGGGCTGCAGCTGCCAGACGGAGGCCAAGCCAGTAGTCAGAGTGGACGGAGTGGTCGAAGAATAGTAAGCAGAATCGACGGAGCGAAGTCAATAATCCGAGTCAGAGTCGGAGAAGTAGAAGATGGAGTAGTCGGAAGCGACTGAGTCAAGCTAGTGCTGAACTGAGCTGTGCGCTACTGTCTGCAGTAGATTCTGGTTGTATGCTGCTGTGTGTGCTGTTGTATGCTACACGTCTCGGGTGAAGATAATCGTCTTCTGTGCTGTATATAGTTGTCGCTTTTGTGCTGTCCTGTGTGTCTTCGTGTAAATAAACGTCGTTGTTTTTATTCTACTTCTGCCTGCTGATTGAGCGTTCCACACACCATATCACTCCCACTATCCAAACGAACCCCGGCAGAAAATTTCGTAACAATATTTTAATAAGTAAATAAATCTTCTACTTTGATAATCCCTTAAGTTAACATTTTCCCTTTATTTGATTTAAACATTTTCTCTGATCTTATGATTTTTAAATAGTTAAATTAATAATTATTGTTGTTTGATCATTTTGACAAACATTTTACTCTTTGTCTGATTGTAAGCCTATAGATCATATTTTATTTTAACCCTTTATTTGACACCGTAAGTCATAAGTAATGTATTTTCATTGGTTCTTATAGAAGATTTATAACCCGTAATTCTTTACATGGGTATTGTTATAAGCACATATATAAATTTCTACGCAATAATTAAACTATATGAATTAACATAAATTTTTAAGAATTGGTTAATTAATTAAGAAATTTAAAAATTAATGAATACGGAAATTTATTATTCATATCTTACTTAATATGTGTGCCCCAAGATATTTTTACAACAGTGTCACTTCCCATTTAACTCTTTTCAACATAAAAACGAGTCTGATTTGCATCGAGTTACTTAATTTCTAATTTTAAATCTGCAATTAAGTGAAAGTATAAAATAATTTAAACAGTAAAAATTTGTTAAAATGGTGCAATATCTCAAAAGCTCCAATTTTATCAAAAAAATAAAAATAATAACAAATATTTCAAATAGGATTTGTCATCTAATTAAGAAGTTAAGTAAATTCATAAGTCAAGGGATTAAATGTTTAAATAATAGCAAATTCAGCCATGATTTGTAATGATACTAATACACCTTTATCTATCATATGTTTTAACTTATTGACCATATCAATAAGTCAAAATTTAAAGCAAAAGTGAATCGTGACTTCTGTTTGGTAAAATTATCCTTGGAATACCTGCTGTAGAAATCAAACTTAACTTTATTGGAATAGATTGTCTTTTTGGATGACATCCAGGAGAAATTGGTCTAAATTTCTGCTACTGTTGAAGGAAAACCATAAAAATTTCTAGAAATTACCCGTACAACAATAAATAATTCTCTGCTATATATATGGATATAATGTAAACACATATTTTTGAAGGACTTTCGTGGCCGAAGAGAGAAGACACTTTTGTAATTTTAAAACTTCGCTTTATTCCATCCCGGGAGGCATAATTTATGTGCAAGCAAGACGCAACGAGGCACGTCGATCCACAACGCGACACAAGAGAAAAAGAGAGATAAGCGTAATGAGAACGAAATAGTTTTCCACTGTCATTGCATAACATGAGATTCTAATAGGGATTTTTTTTTTACACTTGTAGATTTAGGTAAAGGAATTAATTATAGGAATCTTTTGAAAGAATTTATTTAGATCGACAGATTTTTATCCCTTTACTCGTAGTGTGTGAAAGTGCAGATTTAAGCCTTTTTGAGCTCGCGTAGCATAATTAAATAAAAGAAGTTGAGTTGGATCAGGAAATAAGAGAATATTTTAGAATGTAATAGGAGGTGTATTAAAATTAAACTTTGGAGATGAATTAGGGTTTAAATTAGATTTTAAAATATCATTACATGGACATATCTGTCGACATTTCTGATAATACTGCTAATGAATGCAGAATAATACTGTTTATGAAGGCAACCAGAAGATAGAACCCGTAACCTTAATGCTTCGATTCATATTCTTTAACCAGTCTATGCCTTAAACCACAAAATCATTGGAGAAACATGGCCAAAATACCGGCTCATAGCCAAAAAATAACCCCATAAAAAACAAATTCTATAGTAATAATTTATTATTATAAAAGATAGTCTACCATATTGTTAATACGATATCAAACCATAAACGAGATATTTAGCATTAAGTTAAATTTGTATAAGTTCCAATGTCGATTGCATTTTTGGGTAATTACAAAGTTAATTACCAAAAGAAGGCCAAAACAAAAAAAACCGCAGGCCAAAAAAGAAAAGAAAGAGCGTGTTAGAGTAGGCTCCAACGAGGTTAATAGAAGAAGCACAGAATCCTTTTTCGTCGAGATATCTCCCTCACTTGATGAAGCGAGCCAAAGGACTCTGCCAAGCATAAAAGAACCAAGAAGAGGACAGAAAAATAATCGAATGCAACTTGCGGTTCATATCGATTTTATGTACCGACTGCGGAGTAAGACGGAGTGAGCTTTAACAGTGATATACTCAAGACAAATAATCAAGGATTTTTGGTAATCTCCTGAACAAGTGAAGAATAGAGTGAGATCCATGTCAGATAAGAAAGAAAAAAAACAAAGATAAAAATATTGGGTGTCGAAACAAGATTAATAAAAGATATTAAATATATTTTTGAAAATATTTATATACTGAACTGTTTTTACTTTCTTCTGGTTTAAAAGAACAGACAGAGAAGCGAAGTTTTGGTGCACCACAGGATTTCTGTAATTTTGCATGCATATAAACGCGATTAATCAAATCTGCAATGACTTAGATAAATGAAATTCAGTATTTAATCTTATTTTTAAAATTGCAGTCCTATGTCAAATTTTGGTTTCGATCAACTGGAAAAAATTGGCCAAAATGCATATTCGGTTTTCTTTCTTAAAGAACAAAACACAAAGCGCCCATTTGCTCAAGGTCAGCAAGAGGATGAAACTTTTATTATAGAGTAAGCTAAAAAAAGTTTGTGGAAATCGCTATCAATGGTTTATGTATCATGCTGCTGTTACTACTTTTTTTACTGCTGTTTTTACTATGCTTGCTTATTTTTTAACGAAGTACCAATTTTATAAGGAATTACTTTGAGTATTTTACTACTGATTATGCCGAAACCCAAATAGATACCTATAATTTATAAAATCACCTACCAAATTTCATTTGTTTTGTTCGTTATGGTCTTGAAGTATTTTGATCGCCTTTACATGAATATACAGTTCGACTAATAGCCAATTCACTGACCATTTCGGTTGAAACTTTGATACATGTCTGTAATTTTGGGGATAATATCATTCGTTTATCATCCACGAAAGTAGGCTCAACCATGTGTTTTAAAACATCTATTGACCCAAGAAATAGAATCAGTAGGGACAGAAAGCCCGTAATTCCTCGAGCTGTTTTCGATTTGCGACATACTTGATGAATCCATATTTTTACGAATCTGTACTACAGCTTTCCTGCCAAGTAAGTATCGGGATTGGAAAGAGAAATATACAGCGATTCATAACGGATGGCAGGTAAATTATCCCCGACCTTAGCTGCTTGGTGACGAATTCGGCAATTTTGGCGACAAAAATGAAGACACTGGAAAAGGCAAGAGTCTTCTCTGTATCTCTGTTAGCCCCCGAGATACGATATGCTTCTGGAAAACTCCATACCCAATCAGGAGATCATGAAAAGTGAAAGCGTTCGTATGAGGATTGAATTTCTGTTTAGAGAGCTGCTGCAGAGTGATGTAGGAGCTGCGCACTGTTTCTTATATTTCATTAGAGATATGCTATTTGTTTGTGTTTCTGATATTCACAAATCTGTGTTGTTCTTTATTTTCGTATCGCCTTTGGTTTTAATGTCTGTCTACTGAAATGAAGCATATTTCCACTGCAGCAGTGTAAAACTCTAAGAAGCAGTTTTGTCAAAATAGTCCATAATATTTTGAATAAGTATGGCAACATTTTAATTAATTCCTAAACACGATTAAGGTCACATAAGAATTTTCAGAACAAATGTTTATTGAATATGATAATCAGTATAACTGATGAAATCTCTTAATCACATTTATGAAAAATCTATACATTTTCTGACATTGTAAAATTAAACTAGTCACATATATTTTAGTCTACGCATCGACTTTCTTAAGGTACTTTCATTTTATGATAGGTCCAAATTTAACTTTTCGTAAATTGGAAGAAGCATAACTTCATGTATAATTTCGAGTGGCAAACATAAGAGTCACGACGACCCAGGGTTCTAAGGCATGCAATTTCAGAGTTACTGATACATCAAATTCTGTATATTGCTACATTTTTATTGATTTATCATGTTTAGAGGCACATGAACTAATTGAACGATTGACAAATTTTATGCAAAATCAGAAAGAAATTGCCTCACAGTTTGCTATACACAATAATTGCTATACACAAAATTTTACATAATTTGAGAATCATTGATATGCGCCAAATTTTGTATACTGTTGCACTTTTGTTTATTTATTGTATTAAAAAGCACTTGAACTGATAAACAGATTAACTATTTCGTGCAAATTTAGAATCAAATCGAGGTGAGGCGCCGTGACGCATAATTTGGAAGTCATTGCTATGTATCAAATTTTGTGTATTGTTGCGTTTCTGTTGATTGATTTTGTTCAGAAAATCAATCAATAGCACCTATAGAGAGATTGACAAATTTCATGCAAAATTTGAAAGAAATCTCCACGCAATTTCAGAACCATTGCTATATACACTAAATTTTCCATAATTTGAAACATTATGCACTATCACTATCAGAATCACTATCCACCAGCGTATACTGCATTTGAAAATCATACCTTTAAAATCACTACTATGCATCACATTTTGTATATTGTTGTATTTTCATTGATTTATTTTTCTCAGAAGTATTTGAACTTACAGACATGAAACACAAATTTCCTGCAAAATCCGAAAGAAATCGTCGCACAATTTCAGAACCATTGTTAT
>JAPMOR010022449.1:0-13527 GCA_026543865.1 Argiope aurantia
CCGCTTAATAATCGCTTGGCATTATTTAACATTAACATCGGAGTGAAGTCAGCAAGGCTTGAGGAGATGACCATTAAGGGTGACCCGGCGGTCTGAGTTAGTTGAAAGAGCCTCAACTTTGACTTTCTCACGTCCGAAATTTACAAAGAGAAAGTGTTGTAGACTTTAAAAAAAACATAAATGATGTCGACATTTTGATGACATATTCAATTTCCCGAAGTCTCCCCACAGAAAAAAACAAAACAATGAGAGTTTAAAAGAGCGACAACTAATATTAATAATAAATGCTATGACAATCATCAACTCAGTAAATTTCGTTTATGAAATTTGAGAAGCGATATTGACACGGCAACTCTCAGCATTTAAAATTAAATTTCGGACGTAATCAATCTGCGAGAATCTTATCTGTCTATTCATCCGTCTCCCTTCAAATAAAAAAATCCAGCGACTTCAATTAAATATAACAGTAGATTTTTTTAATCTTAAGGCCTATAGATAACTATCCAATTTTTCGTCAAGTCAAACAGAGATTTGATTGTCTCTCGATTGACGAATGCAATAGATAATTCAAAAACATAAAAACCTCTCCGAGTGAATTTATGCATAATATTTATGCCAGAATTATACTCTAATTTTGGACTAAATCCAACAAAGTGGAAACTGCTTTCGTTTTATTTCTGTAAATATGCAACAAATTATTAAAAAATATACCAAGGAAGATAAATGAAATCATATTTATTTGCTTTTGTCACTGAAATCGTAGATCTGAATAGATTTTGGACTCGATCGATGAACATAGGAGATTCTCTTCACTAAACTAGCACAAAACGCGCCATTTTGCGTGAGTATGTCGTGAGGAGAATCTTTTCGCTCGATTCCTTTTACCTTATGAGTTCCAATAAAATGCCGCAAGTCGTGCTGCTCTCTGCTTTTTAGTTATTCAGATAAGACTTTTCTAAAAAAGACGAATTTCGTTAATTTTTAAAATGTGATTCTCAAAAACCCAACTTTTTCTGTATAGTCACCTCATATAAATAAGTAGGCCAAGCTCCAAATAGTAAATTCTTTTGACTAATTCTGGTCCTTGAAGTTCTTATTTTCGGTTGATTGTCTTTTAATGTCTAGAGCAGGGGTGGACATTAAGTCGATCGCGATCGACCGGTGGACCGCCAAGATATTTTTTGGGTAACAGTCTTTACTAAGACATAAGACGAGCATACTAAAAGAAAGATATTTATAGAACACCTAGATATTCAAGAATGGCGGACAGTATGCAGACCTAGTCTTCAAATAACTATAACTGCGAGAGCTAACTTTAGATGAAAATGATTTTTTTCCGATGTATTTTGAATTGTTTGATATTAAATGCATCATTTGTTATTATTATATTCGAGGCTATTATTATTATGTTTCTATCTTACTATTATTATTATTTTTCCGTTATATATGTAAGTGTTCCGTATTTATTATTAAATTGTAATAAATATTGTAGACAATTTTTTTAGCTCACTACACCTACACCACTGGGTGGACTGCAACACCTTGAAAAAAATAGAAGTAACCCGTACCCTGGAAAAGTCTGTCCACCCCTGGTCTAAAGCATAATGAGCTGACGTTCAAGGATTTTTGTCACTAGAATCAGCATAAAAAATATAAAAGAATGTCTTAAAGTTCTTAATGTTCTTGTTTAATGAAGTTGACATCTTCTGAAATTCTTCTCGAAAGCGATTCCGTGCATTATACGAATGATTCACGTTCACCACTAAAATGCCCTTCACAGGAAAGCAGCAGGGTTTCTGTATAGAAAATAAAGCCAAGGGACCGTACAAATTGAAAAAAAAAATCTGCGAAGGGTTTTTAGATCAGAAAGGAGTAGATGAATATTTAATCGAGAAATGATGAATGAAGAATTATTAAAAACTTTTGCAACACTTTAGAATTTACCAATCACTGCCCCTAGCAAAAAAAGAAACTTTAAAAAAGAAATGTGCTATAATATACCTATTAACTATTTATCTTTTCAAATAATATTCGTTTCATTTTCATCTTTTCGTTGCAGAAATATTCAGATATGTTTTAAATATACAAAGATTGTAACATTCCTCCTTTTTTTCCTCACATGGTAATTGGCATTCGGACCAGATGTAACATCATCCGTTTCTCCACACATAATTAAGTGTACATTAGACCAACGGATGCGGATTCTTTTCCCTAGGAGAGTCATTGTGTCTGGTCATTTGTTGCTATATAGGTATGGGAACACACAGGTGTGCCCCGTCATTTCAAATAGATCCATCGTATCTTCAAGGAAGAAGAAAGTCAAAAAACCCAGATGTCATCAAGAAAACAATTACCAACAACCGTTGTCGTTAAGTGTCAAACCCAGGTGCACTTCAGCCGATTTTAGCAGCGAATCGATTATAATGAAGATGCGTTCCTGAAGTGTCTGCCACAAAGATGGATCCTTAACAGAAACTCCCTCTGATCGAGTTGAAACCATCCAGGAAGCGTTGTTGAACAGTTATTGGCTGATAGGGAACTCAAGTTCACCAATGGGAAACCAGAGGCATATAACTAACGGAAATAAAATGCAGTTGTTTTTTTCCCTCAGAGAGGCGAGAGGAGAGGAGCAAGGCGTCGAATTGGAATTTGGAGGGAGGTCGGTGTCCGGAGAAGCTGTTCTTGATTTTTTGAGAAACTCCGTGTGTTTCGGGTTTCTGTGTTAGGATCCACCTGATTAAGATCTGTGGATTTCTGGAGCGGCCCTGAAATTGCCGTTTTGAGCTAACAATCTGTTAAATGTTTTATTTTTATTTTTTTATGACTTATTCTCTAGGAACTATATCGTGATTGAACTGTTATTTGATATTTGTAAATAATATTAACCTAGAGGATAACAAATTATTTTTGTCGTATATAAGGCTGAAAATAAAAGAATTGTTTTGTTACTCTACTCTTTTATTTGATCGGTCTTGATCAAGTTATTACAATATATACTTTTAATTTCATCTACATTGAACTCATTTTTCCCCATAGAAAGTTAGCTTTATACGATTTTGCTATGAGTGCGATCTATTAATATCTCAAACGCATATTTGGCAGGGATTTGCTGTCTGTTGTTTCAAACATTTCCACTGCTACTCGCCTTTGAAGAGTTGAGACTGTTGAAAGACAATCATACAATGCATGGAACTCGGACTAATTTTATTTTATTGCTTTTCCATTGACATTTGAATTTACATTTCGAGCCATAGGAATCCTACATGAGGCTTGATTTTTGCTGATGTCGAAGAGCGAACAAACAATGGAGATTAAAGACCAAAAGCGAAAAAAAAAACCCTTAGATATCTCAAACGCTAAAATTATGCATTTTTCTTACGAGCAAAAAAATTCTAATTAATTTTCTTACAAAACGTTTTCACCGTCTTTGCTCAAATCTTGTTGTATTTGATTTAAATATGACTACAATATTCAAGATACTTTAAAATACAAATATAAAATCCTTACTGCAAAATTAAAGCTGAAATACAAACTATATTTGCGCCTTATTTAATTTACAAAAATAATCAAATTTATCCATAAGATTATCTTTATATTAGCTTTCAAATATCTTACCGGCTGAACTCAGTTTTCTCGAATGCCAGTAAGCATGCCTTCTACTCAGTCGGAGCGATTGTGGAACGTGAATGGGAGAAACTTTGGAGCAGTTTAGTTCTGGTCAAGAGATCGCATGGGGTGGGAGAGGAATTCGAATGAAGTTGATGTTGGATGATCAACTGTGAGAAACAGTTAAAACTAGAGTTAAATTAAGTTTGGCGACAAATTATAGAGGTTTAAGTGGAAGCGAATCATTTCGCTTTCAAGCACTGTCACAGTGAACGAGTTGTTGAATGACGGAATTCAGTAATCCAGAATTTTCATGAAGAATTTTCCGAGGTAACTTTGAAATATAAGCTTCAATGTCTTCAATTTTAAGGTCGTTGTAACTAATATGGTTGCGTAAGTACCAGAATGCTTTCGTAATTATTCGAAGAATCTTGTTTTGCAGAATTTGAATAGAATTTCTATGTGATTTAGTTGACAGTTCCCAAATATGGGCAGAATAGGTAAGGAGAGGCCGAACCACTTGTTTGCAGGTATGACGTTATCGTAAAGAGATAAGAGAGAGAGTTAGGATAATGAAAGGAATCATTTAGTGCATTTTGAACTAGAACTTATCTGCGCTCTGTTTGACGTGGTTTCTAAAGGTGAGTTTAGAGCCAAAGTAGAGTGCCAGCTATTTTAATTATGAGACGCAATCTTTTTTGTGTGCTGCTTTTCTTGTAAATTGGTCTATCAAAAGCTTTGAGCTATTCAACTGCATTCATTTTGCTCATCGAACCGAAGCTTTTAGAGACGAGTGCTTATTTGTAAACGTGCCTGTAAAACTGAAGGATACAGACTACTTTTCTTTATAACAGTCTCATAAAACTTTTAACAAGGATTATACATAGCTTGACATTTTTGATATGTCTCTTGATGTTTCGAGGAGTGAAATGTTTTCTACTTTTATATTTGTAACATGCTTTTTAATATTTCTAATATTCAGTGTCTTCAACTTTTAAAACCGTCATTTACCTTTGAGTGTTTACAACTTTTATTCTTTGTTTCATTGATTTTATTTTGTATCCTGCAACAATGAAATCGGAATTTCTGTAGCTTGTCATCAACTTCCAAGATCATTTTTTGTACTAATTTTATTTAATAACAACTAAACTTGTTGAATTTTGCTTCGAACTTAAAACAAAATTACACTGTCATTTCGAGAAAAGAAATTGGATCAAATGTGACAAAATAAGAAAAATTATTTTACTGTTAGGAAAGCAAATAAAAAACAGTTATTTTTAAAAAAAACACATTTATTAGTGTAGTTAAAGTATTAATTATTTTTTGATTTAATAGTTTATCATTTATAATTCAATATCATAAATATTATGAAATCTTTTATGTTTTTCTTAAGCTTAATACCAGACGGAGTTTCACCTGAAATTCAAGAATGAATTAAATTAAACAATTAATTGAAAATTAGTTTCAGAGTATATTAAAATAGTGTGGTGTCATCGAGAATTTGTAACTTCTAAGGATTTTAGAAAACCCGATTTCAACATATCCATTTGAAAAAACACGAACGCAACGGCAAAGTCGTGATTTCCGCGGTGTGACAAAGTGGTCACGAGCACCTCCACATCGTAATTTGGAATAGTAAATTACAATTTGTAAGTATAAAGAAAGATTTAAAATGAATTGAAACTAGTTTAGACGAGCACATAATGCTCTAACTTCAGGAAATTTGATAGAATTGTTAGATTAAAACTTTTATGATATAATTATTAATATAAAATAATATTTTGATTATTGATGGGAGAATGAGAACTTGAACTGGAATTGTGTTGCCCGTGCCTTTTACTATGGGGACTGGTTTAACTATTTCGAGTAGTCATTTTTGAAGAAAAAAAATCCCAGAAATGTCAAGCGTGTAGCTCCTCGTAGCTAAACTAAGCTCGTAAACGTAGCTCGTAACTAAGGTCGAAACAGGAATAATTTTGAGAGACTTTAATCCGCCAGATTGGTAACAGAGTTAGTGAATTCTCAGCCTTTTTAGGACGGGAAATTCATGTAGAAGTTGTCGATTGCGGTCCTAGGTCTATTCCTAGAGTTGCGCACAGCCGGCATCTGAAGTAACTCGTTCGTTACGAATCTAGAGTCATTTTTCGAAGAACATAATTGGTATTCTTTTAATAAATTCCGAAGCAGGTTCAATTTGGAGTATCCATCATGAAGTATTTTCCTTCTGAGATACCGGGGAATATTAACAATATTCATCCAATGCTTATTTTGAAAAAACAAGCACGAAGCAAATCCATTTAAATGAATGTGAGCGAAAACGAAAAATGCTATGGGCTTATATTAGGGCAATGAAATGACAAGCCTGCATTATTAATGAACTTTACAAACAAATGTTTCCTTTCCAATTCCGATTCCCTTTTCAGCTATCGGCCGATTCGTTTTCCGAAGGCCGTCTCAATCCACTGGGGAATTCCTTCACTGCGAGAGATGAAATTATTCTGGACAGGTCATATCGATCCCCGGCTAAAAATAACCCGCGAAAGAAAAGCATCCGAATCTTTAGCGGGAGCGCACTTTATTGGCGATTTAGCCCGATCGTAATCCGTTTATTCGAAACCGCAGGGATGCAACGCCGATGAGTGACCGCGCGCGTTTTTTTTTTTTTTTTTCCATTCCCCCAACTATTTATAACAAGAGATGGGATTTTATGTTTCGCCATTCAAATGTTATTACTCCATTTGCCTGGGTGGGCGATGCCTGTGCGTTTCGCAATAGCACACACAAGGAAAGGTTATTCTGCATTCACGCTCACTCGGATTTCTACAGAGCTTATCCACTTTGAATGTGTATAAGGAACCCTCGCCTTTGTTATTTTTTTTTTACTTAAAATTCGACAAAACTTTTCATACTTGCAAATATTTATTTTAAAGTATAAAAAAACTTTTTTATTCGTAATTAAAAGACATTCAATTCTTCATCACTCACGTCTTATACATCATAATAATGACATGAATTGTTTCATCATCATCATCATCATCGAGTCATTCTCAACATAAATGACATCATCCATGTTGTTGTTGCCACGCCGCGCTTCTTAAATGTTTTTACATTCGGGTTTTTTCTTTAAGCCATTCCATGTCTTCTTTCACCACACAGCAAACTTCGTTCATTGTTACCTTCTTCTAAGAGTCCATATCTTGCATCCAGTTTTTCTTTTCTTTTACTTCGAAGGATTTGTTTGAGTTCCAAACGAAAAAGATGGTTTTTAAGGCCATCGGACATTCTTGTTCAAATGGGCTTCCGATTCTTTTGCAAATTTCTTTGCTTTGTCTATTAAGTGTTCAATGAGCTGTTGTTGTTGTTGTTGTTGTTGTTTGTATTTTTCTGGCACAAGAGCCATCCTTGGCTAAACTGCGCCATTCATGTGGTAAAAAAAAAAAAGGTTAATTTTTTATTTTTTTAAAAATTTAAATATATGAAAGGTTATACGAAAACAAAATAGTTAAAATATACTGGAAACAGTAGCAAATGAATATGCATTTAAAATAAAAATATGAAAAGGTTTAAACTCTTGAAAAATTTAGATGTATGGTAAAAATTTAATAGCATATAAAATTTTAAAAATGCTTGGATGGTGTTTCTCTCCCAATAAGTCCGTGAGAGTTAACGGTGATGAGTGAAAAAACTGGTTACGATGAATATTAAAAGTAGGGCATTCGATTAAAATGTGATGAACTGTAAAATATGTGCGACATGTGGAGCACATAGGTGCTCTGTCACCGAATAGTAGGTGCTTGTGTGTGAACCGAGTATGCCCTATACGAAGGCGTGTTAATATAACATCATTCCTACGCACAGGTAAGACTGGCCACGAGCTTATAAAAGGTTTAACTGAATGCAATTTATTGTACCTGCATAAATCCCATGTTTCTTGCCATAAAGAAAATACTCGACATGCAACGGATTTCTTTGCATCGCAATATGGTATTCTGCGATTCGAGAAACAAGTGGCAGTTTTTGCAGCTTGGTCTGCCTGCTCATTGCCAAGAATTCCTACATGACCGGGAATCCAGCAAAGTAAAATGTGGTAGCCCCTACATTGAAGAGTTTGCAAAAGTTTTAAGACTTCAATAGCAACTGGATGCATATCATAAGTGAAATGGGAAAGAGTTTCCAACGAACTCATACTGTCAGTGTATATGCAGAACAGTTTCTGAGTTGAAACCGAAATATTATGAAGGGCCTGCGCAATTGCCACCAACTCGGCTGTCAAAACTGAAAAGGATGCATGCAGACGGACACTGCGTATGTCGGCACCAGATACAATGCCACATCCAACATGTCCATCTACTTTTGAACCATCAGTAAAAATGGGCGTGTACGAGGAATATTGGCATCGATGTGAACAAAAAAGTTGCTGGAAAATGACTGGAGTAGTTTTATCTTTCACAAACCCTAAGAAAGGGTTCAAAAAGGAAAACTTGGGAATATTCCATGGTGGGAAGATAAGAAAATCAGCAGGTTCAATGGCAGGCAAGTTAAGTTCCGAAATTTCGGTTATTTTTTTAATTCTCTCACAGAAGGGAAGGATGTGAGAGGGGCGGGCATTGTAAATCCTTTGGAGGGTTTCCGGAATAGTCATGTGAGCAATGGGATGTTGGGGGTGAGATTGCGCTCGGAAATAGTATTGCATAGAAAGTTTTCTACGCCGCAAGTTCAGAGGCAATTGTTGGCATATGACATATAGGCTTTCTACAGGCGATGTACGGAAGGCCCCTGAGCATATCCGCAGAGCAGAATGATGCACGGTATCCAATCGTCGTAAAGTAGTAACATTGGCAGCATCATATACCACACATCCATAGTCAATCCGTGATAAGACAATGGCTTGATATATACGGAGTAGCGATGAGCGATCGGCTCCCCAAGACATGCGGGAGAGTACTTTGAGGATATTAAGAAATTTTTCACATCTCTTCCGCAGATCTAGTATATGTGGTAGGTAAGTGAGTTTACGGTCAAAAACCACTCCTAAGAAACGTATCTCATTAACGACAGGTACTGGATTATTCCGTATAGAGATTAATGGTTCAGGGTGAATGCTTCGCTTTCTACAGAAATGAACGCATCTACTCTTTTCAGCTGAAAGAGTATGTCCATTCTCATCACACCAAGCAACTAATTTTGTAATAGCGGTTTGAAGCTGCCTCTCAATTAAATGCATATTAGAGCCCTGACACGAGATCTGCAAATCATCAACATATAAATTGCCTTGCACGGATGGTGGTAAGTGGTTAAGGATGTCACTGAAATGAATGATAAAAAGTGTAACACTGAGAACGCTCCCTTGCGGTACGCCCTCAGCTTGAGTAAAAGGATCTGAAAGTAAATTGCCCATACGTACTCGAAAGATTCGAGAAGTTAAAAAATTTCGAATAAAAACAGGGAGATTTCCCCTAAAATCCAAATCAAAAAGTCTCTGAAGGATTCCATAACGCCATGTACGATTGTATGCCTTCTCTATGTCAATGAAAATGGAGACGAGATGGTTTCTTCGTACAAAAGCATTGCGAATTTGGGTGTCCAGATGAATGATATTGTCAACAGTTGAGCGACCCCTTCGGAAGCCACTTTGCATTTGTGGAATGCATGCTCGTTTCTCCAATTCAAAGATAAGACGGGCATTGACCATGCGCTCTAGTGTTTTGCAAAGAACACTTGTTAAGGCGATAGGTCTGTAGTGCATAGGGTTTGCAGGGTCTTTCCCTGGTTTTCGAATGGGAATCACGAGCGCTTCTTGCCATTGATATGGGAAACTCTGCTCATTCCATATTCTGTTGAACAGATGCAGGAGATTAAGGAGCGATACCTCATTCAAATGGCGCAGCATACTGTTTGTGACTCCATCTGGGCCAGGACTGGTATCATGTGCTAGGGATATAGCTTTTTTCAGTTCAAATATCTTGAATTCGCAGTTATACGGAAGAGTATTGCGAGTTTGAAAGTTCAAAATCCGTCGTTCTGAGCGAATCTTGGTCGCCCTAAATTTAGAATTATAAGAAGTATCGGCGGAAACTTGCGCAAATGTCTGCCCTAAAATATTAGCAATATCTAATGGAGAAGAATATGTTATGTTTCCAGATTTCAGAATTGGTAAAGAAAACTCCCGATAAATTCCATTGGCAGCCTTTATTTTCTTCCAGAGCTGCTTACTTGTGGTACGAGATGTAATCGATGAAATGTATTTGATCCATGATTCCCTTTCACTACGTCGACGAATGCAACGAGCAAAGGCTTTGGCTTTTTTGAATGCTACAAGATTTTCTGTAGTAGGATACCTTCTAAATTTGTTCCATAATTTTTTCTGTTGCTTGTGGCTATCACGGCAGGCAACATTCCACCATGGCCTTCGAAATTTTCGCAGACGTGGCGAACTTTTAGGAATGGTATTATTAGCAGAAGTTATTAAGCAATTAAGAACATTTTGTACTGCTTCAGATATGTCTGTAACATTAACCATATTTTCAGTAATCTCTGCCATTTGTGTGAAGGCAGTCCAATCTGCCCGTTCAAATTGAAAACGCTGTGGAAACTGAATGTCACTACCTCTATAAGCATGTGAGATTATTAATGGGAAATGATCACTGTTATGGAGATCATCATCGACTGCAAAATTTAATAGCGGCAAGAGTTCTGGGGAACAAATGGCCAGATCAATACAGTGAAATGTGCGTGTGGGCTCATGGAAGTAGGTTTTCTCCTCTTCATTGAGAAGACAGAGGCAATTATCAGAAACAAATTGCTCGATCTGTCTCCCACGAGTATTTGTACTCCCCGAACCCCACAAGATACTATGTGCATTGAAGTCGCCCATTATCAGGAAAGGTGTTGGTAGCTGACTCGCCAAGTTATTAAGTTCCGACAGATTAATAACATCATGAGGTGGCAAATATATACAACAGACTGTGACTAAAGATCGAGTATGAATCTGTACAGCCACAGCCTGCAGGGAAGTATGTAAAGTAAGAGGGGTGCTCGGATAAAGGTTTGATGTTAAGATACAGACACCACCAGAATTATTCATTCCACTGTCTGTATCTTTCCGAACACAGTTGTAACCACGAAGTTTCAATGGGGTATGGGACTTCAGCAAAGTCTCTTGAATTCCAATACAGACTGGATGAAAAGTGTTAGAAATGTTCTTTATGTCTTGCAATTTGGAGCGGATGCCGCGACAGTTCCAGGAAATGAAAGTACCCATTAAGTGATTTTGGTTGCATCAGAAACAGTTGGAACATTAGATTGAGTTGGCGAAATATCACAACTCATTCTCAGATCTTCATCCTCTTCCTCAGATGGGTATAGAGAAATGAGGTCTGGGCTTTTGGAGGCGCCACCAAAAATAGACGTTAAGTCTTTATGGGCTACGCCTTGTGACGCCAAACCTAAAGCAACAGAATTATGAACAAGAGATTTTTTCAGTTTGGAGGGTAGCGCTTTTGGTGAAAGACCGCGCTTTGAGAGTTTCAGAGCAAGAGATTTTTGTGACTTAGATTTTAAAGTAGCTTTTTGAAATTTAGGTGTTTCTGGAACAGTATTTCCAGATTGTTCAGAATCGGAGTTGGTGGAGTTTTCAAGTGATTGATTCCTGCTAATATTTTTATCAATTTTTCCTTGTGTCGCAGAGGCATAACTAATACCAGGTACCGGTGTCTGTGCTGTGACTCTGCGTCTGGCCTCAGGATATGATATATTCTCTTTAAACTTCACAGCTACAATTTGCTTTTCAATTTGCCAACGAGGACAGGAGCGGGAATAAGAAGTATGATTACCGAAGCAGTTAACACACTTCTCTTGTGCATCACAGTGTTCACTCTCATGTCCTTTCTCCGCACAGCGGGCGCATGTGAGTATCCCGCGGCACGCAGTTTTAGCGTGACCAAACCTCTGACATTGGAAGCATCGTAGCGGATTTGGAATGTATGGTCTCACCGGTAATCTCATGTAACCAGCTTTGATATACTCGGGTAATTTAGGCCTGTGGAATGTGAGAATTAGATGCTTTGTTGGAAGGAGTTTTCCGTCTCGACGAACAGAAGTACGGCGTACGTGCGTTACTCCCTCGAAAGCTAACTCTGCAGTGATTTTTTCAATGGTTTCATTAAAAAGTTCTCCACAAGTTATGACCCCTTTGCAATTATTCATGGAAGAATGAGCGCTAACCGACACTGGTATAGTGGCCATACTTTTCAGCTTAAGTATTTGCTGCGATTGCTTACGAGTTTTAACCTCCACAAGAAGGTCACCTGAGCGTAGTTTACGGATAGACTCAACCTCACCGAGAGACCCGGTAAGAGCCTTTTCGACAAGAAATGGTGAAACATTATGGAAAGTTTCTTTCAGATCAGAAGTGCGATGTACAACAAAAAAAGTGTCAAAATGATTATCAATAATTTTTTTTGGTTTCGATTGTTGCCCACTGAAGGGAGCCTTCTTGGAATGACCCATGCAAGGAAGAAATAAGGTTCAGATCCCGGCGGCACCGCCCACCACCGAGCCCAACAAGGGAAGGCAGTAACTGGCTCTGGACACTCCCAGCCTCAGCACTTACCTTGGTGCTAGCCGGAGTCTATACGCTCAGAACCATCTCCAGGAACGTTGACCACCCTTAACGCCAAGCCCCAGAGGATGACCCTTTCGCTTGATCCCTAGCAGACTAACCAAACGATTAGGATACCGGCCGATTGATACACCGGGGACCACAGTGTACCGCCCGTCTAATGGGTTGCCACGCACGGCCAACACGTGGGGTTTTTGGCTGTCCATGAGAAGCAAGAAGCAAACAGAGCGGCGACAGCTTCTCATGGAGAGCTCCCTCGCCTGCCGTCGAGGGAAGGAAAAAACAGCAGAAAGCAGAAGGCGCAGTGGAGAGTAAACATAAAGGGAGTAGAGATCCCTGGGAACCTCGGGATTGGGACACCCGTACTCACCTAAAGAAGGTGAGCCCCTGAGGGGTGTTCAATGAGCTGATCAACACCCATACGGTTGATGAAACATTCTTCTGTGAAAAGTTTTTTTAGGTCTTTTCTTAAGGCAAAGGTTTAATATGTGGGAGGGTGCGTGAAAGGCATCGACGTGCTTGCAGATTCGGGATCATTTCCTTCTCCAACTAAGAAGCATATCCTTGTCTCTGGATCGAACATGTCACTGAATCTGAAGCCATTCTTCGGAGGAATGCGGGTCGAGAATAAATGATGCCATACATCTACGCCACATCGTTACTTTTGATGTCTGCAATGAAATCTGTACGACAGATTATTTGGTCCCCCATATGGCGAGTATTCGACGAATCGTCCAGTCTGTCCAGAGGATATTTCAAGGTCATTTTGAGTCAATATCAAAGAGTGCAAGAAACTGGACTGAGAACCGACGTCGAGTCCCGAAATTATATGGAGACAGTCTCTGCACCAGTTGAAGCTTCCACTCATAATATTAGAGGATACCCACACGATCCAATTCTGTCGCACGTGGATGCTGAGATTAGAAAGGACTTCGAAAGCTTCCAGCAAAAATGGACCGTGTTTTTTTTTATTTTTTTTTATTTCTGCGGAAATAGGTTTCCTGCCTCTTACAGAGTGAACATTAAAAGAACCTGCTTCTTGACATTTGACTGCCATGAATCGAAGAATTTTAGCAATCCATGGACCATTCTGCATTTTCCTCAAAGCCCGACCTTCAAGTAGAACAATCACTATGGAATGATTGTTTTGGTAAAACCATTTAAATAAGAACATGGCAGCTGGTTAACACAGTGACATTCAGATTAACAATAACTGAAAATAAAATTTCCGTGAAAGTTTGAACTAAAAAGAAAATCGAAAGAAACTTCGTTAAGAAATCTTGCGCTTTTCAATATCTCCA
>JAPMOR010022450.1:6775-23201 GCA_026543865.1 Argiope aurantia
ATAAACTGTATTATTCAATAGAAAATAGCATAAATTTAGAATAATAGGTTTATGAGAAATGTCTATAACAACTGGTTGCAATCAAACGATTTAAAACACTTTATATTTTTGAAGGAAAGAATAAATTCTTAAATGGAAAAAATAAGATTCTTATGGAAAAAATAAGATTCTTATGGAAAAAATAAGATATGCTATGAAATAAACTTATATTTCAAATTCATCAATGCCGCATATTATCATTAAAGCATCGAATGCTATTTGGAATTTTATTTCCATAAAAAACAAGATGTAAACAATTCTAAACAAATTTAAAAGAATTATATTCTTTAATTTAAAATAATCTAATAAAAATATGTTTTAAAACATTAAATAATATTGTATAAATCTGGAATTAATTAAAATTAACACAGCATGGGAAACATTTTCATTTTAAAACATAAAAAGACATCAAAACTGCATCGTTTTATTTGATTAAAACAGTTCATATGAAAATGAAATTTAAAGAAATGAATTCGTAATAATTAATTAAAGAAAATGCATTGAGCTAATACCACTAAATATAGGAATGTAACTTCATCCATTTATTTATGGCAAAGTGACACAGACTCTTCTTTATGCGAGTAATCCATATTTGCGTAAAGATTCTAATTATTATTTGTCATGTGGATAGATTGTTGATTAAATCTGCCATGGAATTATTTTTGAAAAAATTTATTTGACGCAAGAGTCTCATGAAGGATCAATTAATCGTACTTCAAAGAATAACCATCTAATAATCCTTACACCATCCTTCTAAGGGTATATGGGGCCGCGGTGGTCTGGTGGTAAGATCTCGGCTTTGGAACCGGAGGGTTTCAGGTTCGTGACCCGATTCTACCGAAGAACCGTCATGTAAGGGGGTCTATTGCACGTTAAATCCGTCATGACCAAAGGTCCTCCCGCTGGTGTGGTGTGATGTGAAGAAGGGGATGCCAACTGAGGTGTCGTTCTCGTCATCTGACCAAGGTTCAAAATTACGAGTTCCGTCCCAAAATAGCTCTAGTATTGCTTCAAACGGGACGTTAATATAACCAAAAACTAAGGGTACGTGTATATGTTCGAAATAATTTTTTTAATGCTCTAAAATAATTATGTTTTCGAATCTTCGCATAATTTTTTTAAAAATTATTATTAAGGTCTACAAAACCAAAATTTACCAAATAAATGACAAAAACTATTAGTAATTGAGAAAAATTACTTTTTTTTTCTACTAAAGGGTGGGAAAAAGCAAATATCTTTTAGCTTAGTGGTTTATCAAATGATGTGCTTAAAATTTTGCAGATAGCTTAAAAAATATTACTTGAACAAAACAAAATCAATATTCCAACCCATACTTTAAACATGGTTTCGATTAATAAATAAGATAACATTTTGAATTTTTCCGCATCGTGAAGCATTAAAACAACAATAAAATATTTCTAAAGGAACAAATTAGTTATTCTTTAGTTCTCTCAAAAAATTTTAAAAAATATGAATTGGATTTTAATTTATGAGATTTTTTGTAAAAAAAATTATACCAAAGTATTTGAGAAAATATCGTTTGAAAATATAAAATAATATTAAAATGTATGTAAAGGAAAAGTCTAAAAGTCAGTATTACTTCTCAAAAATTGATTTGGAAACAAATTTCGAATGGTTTCTATAAAGAAAATTTTTCAAGCATTAAGAACATTATATTAAAAAAATTCATCTCTTCGCAAAAAATCCACTTTTCCACGTAGTCACTTAATAACTTCATATCACACTTTAGGGAATTGTGATCTAGTGTTCATCAACAACTAAGCTGCCTGAACCAGAGATTTGTATTTTTGAAAGCGGATTTCATCAACATAGGACGTATGTGTGTAGGTTTTTTTTAACTTTAAATCTGACGTCAATAATTCAATACTTTCTGATGGTATAAGGCGAAGTTTTAGAGTTGAAGTAAGCTTATAGATATCACCCACATCATTCAACTACAAAACAGGACTTATCTGATCATTCCACAACTCAGTATCTGCTGCTCGCTTGGTTCCCTAACCATTTCAGCTCAAAATCCTAGATTGTCATAATTCATAGATGGAAGATTTTACGAGACATTACGCTTTTTCCATTATGCAAACACAAAGTGAACATTTAATCTTTTTCTTTAGTGAGGGGGGGGGGTCAGACAATTGTCGATTGAGTCAGGCAAGAGGCATAAACCTTTAGTCAAGGCAAAATAAAATGATGATTCGCTACATCATAAAATATTTTGTAGAATTTTTTTGACGGTAAATTCCGGATTTCAAAGCTTTACTTTGAAACTTTTGCACCTTTCATTTTTATTATTCCTATACTGCTTCTCATCAAATTCATCATACGTTAGCCGTTTAAACTTTCCCTTGTAAATCTTAATGAAGCAAGTGATAATACACTCAAACAATAGAGGATCAATACCTAGCTTAATTTTATGCTTAAACGGTAACTTACTGAGAGAATCTTCAAAGAAATTAACAATGGAAACAAAGCTGACTAGTAGAGGTGTTGTTGTTGTTGTTTTGAGTTTTTTTGGCGCAAGGGCCATATCTGGTCATGCTGCGCCAAGCATATGGTTTAAAATCATGCTACATAAAAAATTTGCTTCATTAATTAAAATATAAAACTGTTTATCCTCTGTAAAAGAGGGGAATAATTGAATAGATTACAATAAACATATAAAATTCAAAAATTTAAAAAGAGCAATGATGGTTTACATGTGGAGTGTTGTGTTGTGTTTTCTGGCGCAAGAGCCATGCTTGGCCATGCTGCCGGTTTACATGTGGAAATAAAAATGAAAGTCACAACGTGTTTTTTAGTTGTCAAACAAATCGAAAATACAAAAAATGAATTAAATGTACGTGAAAAGGCGAATAGCCTTTAAGAATTTGAAAATATTTTGGTGGTACGTCTCTCCCACCAAGTCTGTTAAAGATAAAGATGACGATTTAAAAAAACGAATTCTGTGTGAGCTAAATGAGCAACATTCTATTAAAATGTGTTTAATGCTAAAAACTACCCGACATGTGGGACATATCGGAGCACTGTCTCCAAAAATAAGATACTTATGCGTAAAACGTGAGTGCCCTATACGAAGACGAGTCAGCTTAACGTCGAGCTCTCGTATAGGAATCGTAGGCCATAAACCAATGGATGGTTTGACTGAATGCAACTTATTCTCAGTCTGCAGATCCCATTTTCCTTCCCATATTGATAGCAGGCGGGAAAAAATGGCTGTTTTAAAGTCACTATATGGGATGCTTTGACACAGCAAAGTGGAAGCATGTTTTGCAGCGGCATCTGCTGCTTCATTTCCAACAATGCCCACGTGACTTGGTACCCAGCTAAATATAATATTAAATCCCTTTTCCTTAAGAGTTTGTAAAAGAGACAATACCTCAATGGCAATTGGATGCATTCGATTATGATAGTTGGATAATGTCTCCAAAGCACTCATGCTATCAGTATAGATTACGAAATTACCGTGAGTTTTTGGCGAGATCTTCTCAAGAGCACAGAAAATTGCAGTCAACTCAGCAGTAAATACTGAGCAACAATTGTGCAAACGATAGCTCAGTGTCTCAGATGGAAGTACGATGCCACTACCGACATGTCCATCCGATTTCGAACCATCTGTAAAAATTGGTGCAAAAGAAGAATATTGACAGCGATGATAACGGAAAAGTTGCTGTAAAACAATTGGTGCAGTTATGTCTTTATTGAAACCAGAAAACGGGTTCAAAAAGGTAAATTTTGGAATATTCCAAGGAGAGAATTGGGAAGAACGAACCGATTTAATAGTAATATCATTAAGTTCCAAATCATTCAGAAGCATTTTCATTCTCTCACAAAAAGGGCGTACGTGAAAGGGACGCGCATCATAGAGTCTCCGCAGTCCAACCGATGGTGCTATTTCACCCAATGGATTATTCAAGGTAGCTTGTGCGTGTAGAAAGTATAAAGTAGATATTTTTTTACGCCTTAAGTCTAGTGGTAACTGGTGGCAGATATTATAGAGGCTTTCTATGGGTGATGTTCGAAAGGCACCCGAGCAAATTCGCAAAGCCGAATGGTGGATGGTGTCTAGACGTCGTAAAAGGCTAGAGCAAGCAGATCCATACACCATGCATCCATAGTCAATGCAAGAAAGGATAACAGCTTGGTAAACACGGAGGAGGGAAGTTCTATCTGCACCCCAAGTTGTTTTGGAGAGAACCTTCAGAATGTTTAAGGTTTTCTCGCATTTCTTTTTCAAAAACTGAATATGTGGAAGGAAAGTTAGTTTACGATCAAAGAAGATCCCTAAAAATTTTATTTCCTCTACGACAGGTATGGTAATAGTGCGTATATATAGTACAGGGTCCAAGTGAATGTTCCGTTTTCTACAAAAGTGAATGCACCGACATTTCTCGGGTGAGATTTTATGTCCGTTTGTATCGCACCAAGCTACTATCTTGTTAATTGCATTCTGTAGCTGACGCTCAATCAAACGCATATTACTTCCTTGACAAGAGATCTGTAGGTCATCAACGTAAAGACTACCATGAATAGAGAATGGCAAATGATTAAGTATCTGACTGAAATGAAGAATAAAAAGTGTAACACTGAGGACACTTCCTTGTGGAACACCCTCAGTTTGAATAAAATAATTAGAATAAAAATTACCCAAGCGAACTCGGAACGTTCGGTAAGCTAAAAAATTCATTAAAAAAATGGGTAAGTTTCCTCTAAAACCAAGATTAAAAATCGTAGAAAGTATGCCATATCGCCATGTACGGTCATATGCCTTTTCAATATCAAAGAAAACAGACACAAGGTGATTCCTCCGGACAAAAGCATTGCGAATTTGGGTCTCCAGAAGGATCATGTTATCAAAAGTTGATCGCCCTTTTCGGAAACCACTCTGCAACAGGGGAATACTTCCTTGCCTCTCTAATTCAAACACAAGGCGGGCATTGACCATACGCTCAAAGATCTTGCTGAGACAACTCGTAAGAGCAATTGGTCTATAGTTCAGAGGGTTTGATGGTTCTTTCCCAGGTTTTAACACTGGAATCACAAAAGCTTCGCACCATTGATGAGGGTATATCTGCTCATTCCAGATTCTATTGAATAAAAATAATAAATTGGAGAGGGAAATTCTATTCAAATGGCGAAGCATGCAATATACGATTCCGTCTGGCCCGGGGCTGGTATCACGGGTGCGAGATAACGCTGCGTCTAGTTCTGACATTCTAAATTTGCAGTTATATGGAAAAGTTCTCTTGGTATTAAAACGCAATGGCGATCGTTCTGCGCAATTCTTAATTGCTATAAATTCAGGATTATAAGAATCAATTGCTGAAACTTTCGCGAATGATTGGCCAAGAATATTAGCTATGTCCAATGGATCGGAATGTTTCACTTCTCCTGTAGTCAAAACAGGGAAGGTAAATTCACGATAAATCCCATTGGCGGCCTTAACTTTGTTCCACAAGGTTTTACTGGAAGTGGAGTACGTTATGGAGGAAACAAAAGATGCCCATGATTCCCTCTGACTTTGACGGCGAACTTTACGAGCAAAGGCTTTGGCTCGTTTAAAAGCAATTAGATTTTTTGTCGTTGGGTACCTTCTAAAAACGTTCCAAAGTTTTTTTTGCGTTTTATAACTGTCGCGACAAGCTTCATTCCACCATGGTCTTCGAAATTTTCTCCGACGTGGGGAACTCTTTGGTATGGTTTCATTAGCTGCACTCATGATGGTATCAATAACATGTTGCACTGCTTCCGAGATATCCGCAGTTCTGACCATTGTCTCTGTAATATTTGCAAGTTCCGAGAAAGCATTCCAGTTTGCACGCTGGAATATGAAACGAGGGGAACATGGTGTCACATCATTAATGTCATTTTGTGAAACTATTACAGGAAAGTGATCACTATTATAAAGATCACTTTCAACTGTGAGATTGAGCAAAGGGAGGATCTCAGGAGAACAAATGGCCAGATCAAGATTATGGAAGGTTCTTGTGGGTTCGTGGAAGTAAGTTTTCTCGTTATTATTTATCAGACAGAGGCAGTTATTTGATAGGAACTCTTCTATCTGTCGCCCACGAGAGTTTGTGCTATCCGAACCCCACAAGGTACTATGCGCGTTGAAATCGCCGAGTAGGATAAAAGGTGAAGGAAGCTGGTCCACTAAATTGTCAAGTTCTTGCTGACTGATAACATCATGAGGCGGAAGATAAATGCAGCAAACTGTGACTAATGTTCTTGCATGAACCTGTACTGCCACAGCTTGCAGGGAAGTATGTAAACTGAGTGGAGTGCTTGGATACAAGTTTGACGTAAACATACAGACACCTCCACAACTGTGAGATCCTGTTTCTACATCTTTTCTAACACAATTAAAACCACGCAATTTTAAAGGGATATTTGGTGTCAAGAAAGTTTCTTGGACACAAAAGCAGATTGGATGAAATTTGTTAAGAATAGTCTTGATGTCATGAAGTTTGGAACGAATGCCGCGACAATTCCAAGAATGGAAGGTACCCATTAAGAAATTTTATTTCGAAAAGAGGAATTAAGAGCAATGGTTGGAGTTGTTGAAACTTCACAACTCATGTCAAATTCATTTTCATCCTCAGAAGGATGGAGTTTTAAATCGGGACTATTTGATGAGCCTCCAAAAATGGACGTCAAGTCCTTATGGGCTATACCTCTACTAGCAAGTCCCAATGCAACAGAATTTTTGGTGCTTGATTTCTTTAACTGCGAAGACAGGTCTTTCTTCGACAGTCCACGCTTTGCAAGCTTTAGTGTAAGAGATTTTAGCGGCTTTGTTTTTCGCTTATTTTTGTCCAGCTTTTCAGTATCAGGTGTGTTGCCAACCGATTTTTCTGTATCGGAATCAGATGACAGCTTAGGAGAGATCATGCGGGTGGTATTTTGAGCACAGTTGGAACAGGTACAATTTTCACAAAAGTTTTTCCGTACTATAGATGCGTAACTTACGCCAGGGGAGGGTGTTTGTGTAAGAACTTTCTTTCGAGCCTCAGGATATGGAATATTTTCTTTAATTTTAGTTGCTGCGATTTGTTTTTCGATTTTCCAACGTGGGCATAAGCGGGAGAAGGACGTATGTTCGCCTTTACAGTTCACGCACTTCTCTGGTGCTGAACAATCCTGGCTCTCATGTCCTTTCTCAGCACAGCGGGCACAAGTGACGGTCCCACGGCAGTTTGCTTTCGAATGCCCAAACCGCTGACATTTAAAGCATCTGAGAGGATTCGGTATGTATGGTCTCACGGAAAGCTTAATGTAGCCTGCATATATGTAGTCCGGGAGTTTAGGGGACATAAAAGTAAGTATATGATGTTTGGTCTCAAATGTTTGTCCATCTCGCCGGATGGTAATACGGCGGACATGTGTGACACCTTGCGATTTTAATTCTTCGGTAATTAAATCTACAGGTAAGTTGAAAATCTCTCCACATGTAATAACACCTTTTGATGTATTTAAAGATGTGTGTGGAGATACCTTGATTGGTATAGTTGCTAAAGCCTTTAACTTCTGTATGTTCTGGGCTTGCTTTCGTGAATTAATCTCAATCAGCAAGTCGCCAGAACGCATCTTACGTATTGACGTCACATCACCAATTGTAGCACTAATTGCTTTCTGCACCAAAAAAGGGGAAACTGTTTCAAATGTCTCACTTTCAGAAATTCGTTTTATTACATAATATCGATCAAAATGTTCGTTTATAGAAAAAGTGTTAGGAACTATGCGATGCCCACTAAAGGGACCCTTCTTGGTAGGAGCCATGCGATATGAAAATTGATTCGGGCCCGACGGCGACTAGTAGAGGTGAAATATAAGAAAATTTCGCAGTGAAACAATGTAAATATTCCTTCTATTTTTATTTGAATCTTCCCATTTTTAATTTCCTATACGTGAGATGTATGTTAAATTGACTTGTCTCGATATAGGACATACACGTTGGCGAAAATGCGCCTACATGCAACAGATGTCGAGTTCTATTACCCCATTTACTATTATTCACTATTCACCACATTTTAACTGATTGTCCTGTTTTCAGTTCCTATCGTGTCCGTTTTTTTACCTCGTCTTCCTTAACGTTACAAGACTTGGTGGGTGAAACATATCACCACATTTTTAAGTTCTTAAAAGCGATCATTTTTTTTTTTTACTTGTATCTAGCAAATTTTCAATTTTGATATTTAACGATTCTTTTTCAGTTTCTACATTAATTTTTAAATTCGCTTGAATCATAAATCTTTTTCTTTATAATATTAAATGTTAAAACCACCTTTTTTTTCATTGACATATTTTAAAAAATTTTATCTAGTCACTTGTGTTCCATAATTTAATAAGTTGCTTTCTATATATGGCTCTTGCGCCAAAAAGAACACCAACCATTTCATTTTTAATTTTTACTATCTTAAATTTATAGGAATGTTGCTGTATTTATTAATTAAAAATGTATTAAATTTTATTAAGAAGAAGCGTTTCTCATTTAAAACCTAAATCCTAAGTTTAATTAATATGTTAACATAAATATTGTTATTGCCATTATTTATAAATAAGAGCTGATAAACAAACAAACAATAAAACTAACAACGTATTCATTTTCAACAAAGATAATTTTAAAAAGTTAAGTTATTTATTTATTTTGCAATTGTATTTTATTTAATGTATTTTATTAATGCCATTTTATTTAGAAATGAATTTTAAATCTTAATAAAGATATATTTAATTCGTTATTATTTCACTTTAATTTTATTAAATAATTCTTCTTTTCGTTGATCTGACATTCTTTTATATTTCAGATAAATATTGGTCTGTGCAGTGTAATCAGATTTTCCCATTCAAATTAAGATATTTTGTAAACTCTCCCTTTCGTAAGACGATCTCTGTGAAGACGAGTTTTTACAGAGCAATTTGCAAAAATCATTCAAATGAAATTTTGATAGAAAAGAATAAAAATAAAAATAAGAGCGTCAGATGCTTTGAAGAAAATTGTTATATTGTTTCTACTTCTGTATTCGTTTATCAAACATTTAATATTGCATGCATTTCTTTCTTTATTTCAATCCGAGAAAAGAATGAAGAGAAAATATTTGCATAAACTAGTTTACCTTAACTGGCAAACAGACTAAATAAAAAATGTTCAATGCATACATTTGAGGAAGTTCGTTATGTATTTTAAAGAATGAAGAAACGTGTAGAAAAGAAATGTTACTTTCGCTTTGTTAAATTTCCCTCAAGCTAAATATTGATTTTTGCTTTCTTTGCATATGAAGGTTTTTTACCGAAATCTTATTTCTTTGTTGCATTTTGCTAGTAAAAAATTTTTTCTTCATAATTTTTAGCCTAAGGGAAGGAATGAATATTTACTGTTATGCAAAATACCAAGAAATTTAATTTTGTCAAACCAGTATGTATTCTAAACAGTTGAATGCATTTTGGAAACCGATGAAACATTGTTATTATTATTTCTGGAATTCTTCTGAGGAAAATGAGAAAAAATCAAAACGAACAAATTAAGAAATTTAATGCGTAAATGGATTAAACAACTTCTAAACCTGCTTAAAGTTTTTTATTTACTATTATTATGAAATTATGAAAAATTATGGAATTATGAAATTATTATTATGAAATCTTTGCTTAATTCAAGCCAAAATGAAAATCCCAGGGAAATAAGTTTTTTAAATTGTATTTTAAAGTTTATGAAAAGTTTATCGTATTTAAATTTTTTAAATCGTATTTTAGTATCCTATTTTAAATTAATATACCCATTTTATTCTTTTTAAATACCTTTTGTATATAATATATTTTTCCGAAAACTAATCAAGAATAGTAGTCAGTAGAACAAAAATCTTATTAAAAACACCCAGGAAAACGATTATCGTTTTTGTATATCTTTATATTATTATAGAGTTTACAGAAAATAATTTTGAATCATTTTAATCAATGGAATTTTAATGATTCATATCAATCGCAATTTAAAAATCTTGAAAATCAAAATAGAAGCAGACTTACCGATTATACACTTTGAGTTAATAAAGGGCAATTTCCTTTGTCACGAAATACAAATTGTATTTTGGATATCGTTGACAGAGCTAGAAAGACGATTAGCTTGCTGGACAAAAGATGGGTGCTAGATTAATAATAATGCAATTATTCTTCGAAATATTGGATGTATCTTTGGATTGGACAAATCAGTGGACCAACCTTTCTTCGGCTTTCTATGAACTGAATCGAAAATTGTTCGCTTAGGCATGTGGTCGCTGTTTATGAAGATCTGTATAAAAATGTCTCTGCATATCTATAAATCGAATGTATGATTCTCTGAGTACCCACTATGATCAATTTGAACTTTGTTCCCTTATAAAAAAAGCTTTTAGTAATAAATAAATGAAAATCTTAAATGCAATTAAATCTTGGCTTTACTATTTAGTGTCAAACGCAAATATTTTAACATTTTCTTAAATTACGGATACTCATGCTTTAAAACTTATATTTGGTTTGGTTATATTAACGTCCCGTTTTTTGAAGCAACACTAGGGCTATTTTGGGACGGACCTCGTAATTTTGAACCACGGTCAGATGACGAGAACGACACCTGAGCTGGCACCCCCCTCTCCACACCACACCACACCAGCGGGAGGACGTTTGGTCATGACGGATTTAACGTGCAACTGACCCCCTTACACGACGGTTCTTCGGTGGAATCGGGTCACGAACCTGAAACCCTCCGGTTCCGAAGCCGAGACCTTACCACCAGGCCACCGCGGCCTTAAAACCTATATTATCAGCGTGGTTGTTAAAGATGAAGATCTGCTATGTTGAAGTTAAATCTCAAATAAATATTAAATTTTCCAAATACTTTTGAAGAATGGAATGTTCTGTAATATTAAATATTAAAAGCAGTTTAAAGAAGCTTCAAGTAGTAGAGTGAAGCAGTTGAATTTTGCAAACTACTATCCTATCGTTTTTATTACAACGTATCCGCTATGCTCTTCAATTTTGTGTTTTTTATTATTATTGTAATATTTTAGTCGTTTTTATAGAATGACCAATTGAAGGGATCGCTAATAACTAAATAAATATGTTTATGTTATTTATATAAAAATTATAAAACTTAGTATAAATATAGCCAATTACAGTTTATTTTGAAAAAAAGTTACCGGCTATACAAAATTAATTGAAATCGATACGAAAAGAATTAAATTTTATTTAGCCCTGCATTTTTTACTTCCTTGGAAGAGAGTATGCAATGAGAATATTTCACAGTAATCAAAAAATATTCCATGAAAATTTTGAGGAATTTTCTTTTTAAGGAATTTTCGACGTCCAAAGATGTATCTATCTATGTGCATATGTACGTCATAATTCGAAACTGAATAGGATACATGGATAAAACAAAGTATTCAGTTTTTAAATTTGCTACCTCTGCAGGTCGATTGTGTGTCTTTTAATATGTGTGAGGAATATGATAATTTAAAAGATCCCAGCCCTACAGAAATAAGTTTGATACCTGTTCTTTGCAATGAAAGTTTGTAATTATGTCAAACTTTGTTCTAAATCTATTTAGGAAGAAACTAGTTGAAAAATCGCTTTGTCTTAAAAATATCAAATATTCTTTTATTCAATATTCTTAATTTTTTATCAGTCTTCCACTTAAAGATGCATTTGAAACTTATATTCTGAATTTATTTTTTGAGAAGTTAAATTGATTTTTATATTTACATACAACATTTTAATGCTATTTTACATCTTTAAATAGCATTTTAATGGCATATTTAAATGGAAATATTTTAAATGTGGTAGAATTTTCATATGGAAAACACGGCAAATTAAAATCTTATGCATAATTTGTTTGCTCGCATTTTTTATAATTATTTCTTAATATGTTCTGCAGTTCATGAGCCAGAGAATAAGTAATCTGTTCGTTAAAAAACATCTACAATTTTTTCAATACTTCGAAATGTCAAAATAATTGAAAATTTCCTTGTATTTATCTGTCGAACTTCAATATTTAGAAACTGGATAGGAGAAGAGCTTCTTTTTCGGTTCAGGAACTAGAAAATATATTTGAAAAATATATTTATTTTATATGCAAGATTTTGAGAGGATTATTTGACAAAATTTTAAACTAGGATCCGTTTGCTTTATACCTGCTTTTAGCCAATCCTCCCTCACAAAAAGTTTTCCAGTTTTCAAACATTTGTTGGCATTTAAGTGGTATTTCTCGGTTACTTGAATATTTTCAATCTGTTTTATGCAAAAATTCAAAAATACAATTTTTCAGTTTTTTTTACATTGTCTCAATATAAAGATAATACATATTTTTATAGAAATTTTGATAGCAACTGTCTTTGAATACGTGCTCAACAAAAGACACAGGATGTTTTTTTCAAAGCCGTTGCAGCCTCATCTTATGTATAGATTTTTAAGAATAGTTTTTATCTTTCCAAACTTTTTTGCAAATATCCGGTAAATTAATGACGCTATTTTCGAATCAAAAATGAAAAAAGCAAATCGGTAATCACATCAGTTTTTCTCCCTATATTTTCACCATCACGTTAAAAGAAATGTACAACTGTTATATTGATGCACTTAGTTATTAGTGTTTTTTTAATGGTATCATATTTTGAATGGTATTTATCCCAATAATTCAGTTATTATTGCCTAAGGTTCTTAGGAAGTAGCAATTTTTTTGAGTAATTCTATAATTAATTTATTTATTTACAAGTTCATATCAAGAAAATATATTGTTCATTTCGTTTGTATTTCAAAAATAACATATAATACATTGAATAATATACACAATGGAAGTCGAGACATTCGTTTTCTTCTCAAAAGAAATACCTTCCTACATGGTATTTAAGAATACTTTCCTGCCATTCCAATGAAAAAATATAAATTCATCGCTGATGTCACAGGAAAGCGATTGTCGTCATCATGACAACGCATCTTTTGATTTTGACAATTGAAGATTCTCGCTTCTTTCAAAGGAAAGCTGATCCGAATGTACGAAGTTGGAATATGAATATTCCTAAAAATGAAAAGGAGGGACAGAATATGTCTACGGATGAAATTAAAATCAACAAACAATGATTAAAACGCTTTGTTGAAAAGCTTTTGAATTTGAAATAAAGTTATTTGCGACTTCTTTTGTTCTCTTGGTACTGCACATAGGTGGTGATCGCCTCGGTTTGTAGTAAAGTTAGAAATCTCTGTGTTCTTGGTTGATACTTGTTTCATGTTAATTTAAAACTCGTCATCGGTATTTTAAAGTAAAATGACTTCTAAACAGGTGGATGCTATTCAAGATAGAGAAATGTGACTAATTCAAAGCGGACATGCGTGTAATTTACATATAGTCGGATAAAAGCAAACACAGATAGAGCAAATCAGACATATCCCTCAGTAGCTCTCAGACATACCGTATACATAGTATAAGTGAGAATTTAAGAACTATGATATCTACAACACAAAGTAACCAACATATTATAAGATATAAAATAAAAATAATGAAATTATAAGATAAATAAAAAGATAAAATCTAAGTGATTATAAAATGATTATACAATCAAGGTAAAAAAAATAAGATAAAATTATAAATAAAAGACAATTTAATATACCATTTATTATAAGGAAAAGTAACATATAAAATAAATATATATTTAGTAAAACATAAGAATGCTCTGAAGCAAGCTGATAATATAAAAATAGCAATTTTTTCAGTAAAATGGAATATTAATTAATGAAGTATAAACGAGTAATAAACATTATATTATCACTAAAATTCAATGAATTATGCAGAAATATTCTATTTTATTATTATATCGCATATTTAAAATTGATAAAATTTAGAAAACGTGATAAGATTAACTTATTTTAAAATACAAATATACAAATACTTTCTTCTCTTTAAAAATATACAAATATTTCCTTCTCTTTAAAAATAAAAATATTTTCTTGAAACAGTGATTTCTTTGGGTAAGTCTTAGGAGGTAATTTTTGCTTCGCTGGTTTTGTTTAAAAGTTATCATCTCCTTAAAATAAAAAAATAAAAACGCTTTACGTAGAGAGATTTGGAATCAGGTAATACTAAGTAACGTTCATATAAAGCTCAAAACGCCTATTACGAGACTGATATATCTGGCTGAAATGAGGTCTAAGTCAGAAATCCGGTGAAGTTCCTCTATATCCCTCCTAAACGATTTGAGGCACATAGATAAGCACTGTAAATAAACAATATTCACTTGGTCATAAGTCAGTGTATATGGTTGCCAGCAATTGCTGGCGTCAGCAAGATTTTGCTGATTCAATAATATTGCCGATTCAATGATACCGGGGGGGGGGGTTCTTTGCATATATGCCTGCGTTACACATAGATGGAATTTGCCATCATTTTACATTACACCTATAATATGAAGTAAAACACACACAATGGTTTTATAAAAAACAGGAAAAGAATCCCTTTCCAACAATATTTTTAGATATAAGACCACCATTCAAAGTTTTAATAGCTAGTATTTAACTGGTGTGCGATATGAACACTGCCCCTGTCAATTAAGTTACTCAAATGGAGAGGACTACTGAATGAAGGGGTCGAAACGAATAACATTTGTCATATTACAAAAGCGCAGAACAATTCAAATCGCATCTTCGACCCAACAGCATTATGTTTACAGCTTCAAGCGAATGCATGCCACTTGTTGATCAACACCAGTTAAAATCTCGAACTCTCTGATTTATGGATAACATTAAACAACAATGTAAGACAATGGCCTCTCAAGCTAAGTGGAACCTTGATAACTAGAATCAGGATTTATGTAATGGAAATACTTAGAGCATTCTCAATCTCTAAAGATTTAATAGTAGTGAAGTCTTAAAAAATAATCTCAAAGTAAATAGCAACAAGACTTTAGAATTATCAACAACTGAACAAAGCAACTTAAGTTTAGGTCCAAAAACTTTATATAGTTCAAGAACATAGCTAACGTTTCTCATTTCACCATTCCATCAACTAAGCAATCAAATTCTGTTAATAAGTTCATTCGCTTACAGATATGTGTCCTATATCTTGAAAAAGAAACAAATAAAAGGCAGTCGGTATTGGCAAACGGAAATTCCAAAATTATATTTGGTTATAATTCAATAAATTTTATTGAATTATGACCCTTTCATTTTTAAACTTATACTCTCTGCCAGTTCTTTGCTCTGAGAAAAATTGGTATATCGAAAGAGGAAACTTTATATCAATTAAAGGTTGACAAAAGATAAAAACTTCATTAAGTGATAGTTAGTTTAGAAACGATTAACAGAGAGATTAATTCAGAACCATTCGAAGCTAAAAATTGATAAAAAGTAGGCATTGTGCATTGTGCATTGCCAGTCGACTTCGTAATTCAATGTGTAATCCACTTCTACTGAAAATCTGCATTCACGTATAGGAAAATGGAATAATTTATAGTAATAACCAAGTTAATAATTCAACGAAATTGTAATTTTTACTCATCTTGTGAGTATTGGATCAATCTAGCAATTTAAAAGAAAATAAGCGAAGCCTTTTCTTTCTAATTTAGCATATTTTATTTATTAACATCGTACAATCTAACAAATTCTAAACTTGGCAACTTACATCTAATGGAAACTTATTAAAGTTTACACAATAACTTTTTGAAAATAGCACTTTTTCAAATTGTGTTTTTTATTGTTGATTTTTCAACATTTTGAAAAGGTTTTCCTTTTATTTGAGTCAGCATTTTCGAATAAATTTGCAGTATAGAGCAGCTAGCATTGTAATCTGGAGATATCTCTTTTACGCATATATCATGCAAACGAGCGAATGTTTTAGAATAAACTAACGTAAAGAAACTACTTTTCAATTCAGGGCTCTTCCAAGCCAACAAACAAAATGAATAAAAGGCTATTGGTGGAAGAAAAAAAATAAATAGTGGAAACGAAGTTGTTCCTTGGTTTCTTAGAAAAAATCTGAAAGAGAATTGGAATTTAAAAGAATCCAAAGCATTTTCTTTTTTACTTTCAATTTGGTACTTATTTATGTGGAAACAAGTTGGTAAAGATGGATTTATAAAAAAATCATACGATTTCTGTTAGAAATAAGGCACGATTCGAAGAAGAATTTTTAAAATAAAACTTCTAATTCATTAAATAATGCGCACTCAAGAAAATTAATTAATTTTTATAAACCCGCTTTCCTCCAATAGTTTGCATCCTTCTCAACACCATATTGCAGTTAAAATTCTAAAAGATTGGAAACGAGCAACTTATGAATTTCAATTCAAATAGTTTCGGAAATCTTCGCGCACAGGTGAACAATGTATAATTTCGTATAATATCAAGTTAGCATATGAAT
>JAPMOR010022450.1:23211-40351 GCA_026543865.1 Argiope aurantia
AAATATTTATGCCATTTCACATGAATTTGCTGCAAAAAGTGTTTCTATAACCTTAACCGTTTTCCTGTTATGCATTTTTGAAAATCATCAGCCTATTTCAGGGCACCCTGTATATACAAATATAAGTGGCATTAATTTCCTTTTTTATTTTCATACATTAAAATACAAGTGGTATTTCTCTTTTTATTTCATAATTTGCTGGTTTTTGAATTTTGGAAACGTTATTATTTTTATTTTGTTTTTATGGATCTTTTATAACTTCTTAGCAAATTGGTCCGGCATTCTTTATAGAAACTGAGCATTTCAGAATCAACTGCTATTGCTAAACAATATAATGTCAAAAAAGGGGCAATATGGCAAAAAAGGGGCAATTTTTATTTAATTATTTTTAATGCTAATTTTTATATTATCAAACTATACTTTCAGATAGAAATCTTTTAAATAATTGAAATTACCATTAAGTTATTCATGTTAAGTTCATGTATTCAAAATTCCTACAAAGAAATCAATAATTCATTTCTAGATACTGCAAAAATTTATTTGTGTAGTTTTAAAAGAATTTTATCGGATGAAGCTTGTAAAAAAGAAATCTTCATCTAGAGTTGCCCCTACTCGCTTTAAGAAAAAAATAATCTTTAAGTCTATGTTGATCGTAACATAAAAGAGATAAATATAGAATTTCAATGACCTTCTGACTTATAAGCAGGCCGAAAGTGCCATTTCTCGGCCACCCTCAGAAAAGCATAATGGACAACAGGAAGATGAATGTCTGCGTCGATGATTGTTCAAGTCAGCCAACTAACGAAAATAATGATAAATGAAGTAAATGATTTATTGCGGGAGCGCCACTTTCCTCATATTTGGCACCGATGGATATAGAAAACCGGAATAAATATCACGTAATAAAGGAAATGGGATTTGAGTATCCATTTCATCATTATGAAAGAGAAATTCGCGGATATCAACACAAATTCATGAATGTTTATCTTTCAAATTCAAGCTTTTGCTAAGAAATTATTTTAATAACTAGTTATGAAAATAGCTAGTTGCTGTGTTATCGAAATTATTTTTTTTTTTATTTTCTTTGTCAGTAGTGTTTTTTTTTTCATTATATTTGTCAGTAGATTAATTCCAAAAAAGTTATTTAAAAAGTTGATTCAAAGAAAAATATTAATTCCCCACATGAACTGATTTTAAATTTTCATCACTTTAATAAATAAATATTCACATTTTTTTCCCTTGTAAAATAACATAATAATGAATTTATTTTAAGTGAGGAATTTCGAACAGGATTTTAGAGCAACACGTATCAAAAATTATTATCTAGAGGAAACCTTTGTGTCTAATATAATAATGCTTCACGATTCATTTGTGTATCTTCATATCATTTTGAAAAATGAGTATTCTTTATTATAGCAATGATAAACTGGAAAGAAAAATGTATTTAATGTCGATAAAAATTGTCATTAGCACAGTAAATAACAAAATGAAATTGAGCATGAATAAAATTGCAAAAGCAGAAAAGCGTGTTTTCTAAATTTTAATTTTAAAGTAATTTTTGTATAAAGTTAAGTAATATGATTTCAAGTCTTTTTTTTTATTATAGTTAGTCGCCCAGTTACCCCAAAATTAAGCCATATAAACAGGAATTATTGTGACAGGCTTTTATACTCCTTAACTACGTAGCGACTTGGTTATTGCGATGACCGAACTCCCAACGTTTGGGTTCATAGCCGAGTAACATGACCACTAGACAAAAGGAATCACTCTTGTCTGGGACCTGTTATCTGGCTTATAAAACTTCACCACAACTACCAAACTTTAGCATAAAGAAGTAACGGCCAACCCAAGTTCAAAGAATCTTCAAACTGTTGGTAAAAGGCTAGAATTCTTTTCCATAATTTTTTTAAAACATTTTTAGATTTCCAGGATATTGTAATATTGTGTTAAAATTACTATCTATAATGAGTCTTCTAATTTCTTTGAGTTCGACACATTCTGTTATGTAGTGCTGAACTGATCAAGATTTAATTAAACTCCAATTAAAATTTCACAACATTTTCTTAGTGAATATATATTTCTTATAAAATACCTGTGTCAAATTTGGTTTCAAATATGTGTCTGTAGTGAATTTGAATGCCTTTTCCACTCTGTAAATCCCAATCTAAAAATTATATGCTAGTCTCTAAACATTATCATTAAAAAAGCACATTTCCGAAGAAACTATATTAATCATAAGAAACAATATTAAGCTCACCAAGTTTCTATTAATTTACAAGTTTTGAGATTAAAACAGTATACTGCACATATTGATGCAAGATAATATTGATTTGCTAAATGATGTGATGAGCCAGGAGACAAAAATTACACATAATATACAAACATACGAAAAGTTCGTATAGAGAATGTCTGAAAAAGGTAAAAAAAAGTCTTATTTCTTTAACTATTGCAATTGGATATATTTCGATTGCAAAATTTTATCAAACAAGATCTGAAATGTAAGAAAATATTCTGGCACCGGTAGAGGAAAGTATTAAAAAAAAGCTACTGCTCCCATCAAGAAAAAGTGTCAATGAATAAAATGTTTATCTCATACTTATCTATAAGCTTGCATCTATCTGTAAAAGCTGCTGAAATGCAAATTTATTGAATAAGACGATTTATCCATACTTCTGACTAGTTCTTGAGCTAGCTCTCATTGTAATTTTTCAGGGATACATATACATATTACAAAAGATTAGAAAGAGGGCATAATCAGAAAATAAAATTACATTCTTGTAACAATACTGTAACAATGTTTTATTCTTGTAACAATACTGTAACAATGTTCTATTCTTGTAACAATACTTGTGCATATGCGATTGAGTTCGTAATTTGTAATTTAAAATGTGTTTGTATTTAATTTGCAGACACTGATTTACTAAAACCCTTTTTTTTTTTTTTTTTTTTTTGCTTGGTTCAGGTATAATGCCAATAGAAACTAGCTGAATATATTGGTAACTATTCAGCATACTGTTACACAAATGTTGGCCAAAGAATTATTGAAAATGTTACACCACATATTTTTAGATGGTTGCCAGTAATGATGAATCTCTTGTACATTGAATGGATTTTTACCGTTCCAAAAATGATAGATTTGAAAGTTTATGATTCTCTTTTGATTAAACCTGCATTCGTCTATCCAAACTGCATTTTTCAGGAAAAAAAAAGGATTTATTTTTATGTAAGGTAGGGCCCGATTGTAAAATTCTAGATGTCGAATATATGGCCTCCATATAAATGTTGTATCTGACCAGATTCCATGAATATCGTATGGTTACCAGTTTTACAATATAATAATCTATATAACATTTTTTTGGAATGTTGATTTCCGAACTGTCTATTCATACACTATAATGAAGGTAGCTTGAAAATAAGCCAAAATGTCTATTTCTGCATCACATGTATAACAATTTATCTTCCCCATTCCTATTCGGGAAAGTAAGGAAACTTTAGTTTGTAATCGCTTAACATTCTGTAAATATATTTCTTAGAAGGATGCTAGAGATTCGGACGCTTGTACTCTTTTACAATTAGCCAGTATTATGCTGCATATTCCATTATTTTAGAAAGTTTACAAGTGAGGGCAAAGAATTTTATTTTCGTGCTCGGCATTCCAGTTTTTTTTTTAGATATATTAAATGTTAAGTTTCTTAAACTTATGACTTCTTTATAAAGGTGATATTGTAACTGTCATCCAATCAAAGCAAACAAAATCTTGCGTGAAAACCAATTTCTTTTGAAGTCTTGACGATCGAATGAATTTTTTCCTTTACAAATATTTATACCTGACAGTTTTTCTTTTCTTTTTGCATTGAATAAAACTGTTTTACTGAAATAAATGTATTTTCATCAAAGTTTGTGATTAGTCCATCTAAATTTTAAAATAAGAGTATCTTGTAGAATTTGCAGAAAGAAATATGAAAGTTTGTGTGTGCATTGATGTAATGTAAGATAAACATTTTACTAAACAGCTATTTTGTACTATAGGGGCACATAATTCTTTCATTTTTTTTTTTTACTTTTTTTTTTCAACCTCTACAGGAGCAATATTCTTTTCATAAAATTGTGAACTAATTTAATGAAAATGTTTAGTTGGACGTATACGCTTAGGCGCAGCATTTAAGGAAAAAAATATTTTCTATTTTTGAGCACATAGTATATTAGAAAAACTTATGACAAAATTGCATCCAGTGGCCTGAACAGCAGTTTCATTATATGATCTCCATTTGGAAATCATCAAATTAACGCGCATGTTGGCAGTAGCAACCGTATTTCTGATAACGATGTCCTTAATAAATTTCAAAAGAATTTTAAGAATACTTTTCTAAAATTTGAAAATTTAAAATTTGATATAAAAAGAATTTTGATTCATGCGACAGAATCTTAATGTAATAATTTATTCCTTCAGTGCTGTTTTGCTTCTATGGGAGTACATACATATAACTCTACCTAACATATTAGGCATTGCGTCTCTCCATTTATTCTCCAATCAAATAACAGAATTTGCATAATCTGATGTTCATTACCACCTTTTAAAATTTAGCCCATTTCTTTAAAAAAATGGAAAATGAATATTACGGAAAATACAGGCCAAGTCAATAGAAGATGCCATATAATATGATTGGCCAAATTGTGCCATTAGTGGAATGGGGCGATCTGTAGAAATGACTGTACTGCTGAAATTTTTGAATTCTAGATAGTTTAGAAAGAGGAGTTCTAAGAATCTCTGTTCGTCCATACATCATCTATGAATTATACTTTTATTTAAATGAATCCCTTTTTGTTAATGCTCAGGTAAATCAAGAATTTAGAAGTCAATAATAAACAAATGACTTTCCTGTCCTCACATCTTGTTTAAATAATATATGAGATATGAAGAAAGTAAGTTCCCTTGGTCAACCAAAAAGGATATACAAAAAAAAAATGAACAAGGCATTCTTTTGTATATTAAAGCTGTACTATACTTAATCTGAATACCGGTATTTGTATATCTAATGGTGTGAGTAATAATCTGCTTCCAAAAACATCATTCTATAACTCCTCGCTAAAAAGGAACGTCTGCATTTCGCAAGAATATACGAAAATAAGTCGGACTTTAAGGAACTATGAAGGAATATTTCCTTGCAAAAAACAAGAATGAGTCGTACTACTGTAGAAAGATCTTGAAATGATATATATATATATATATATATTTTATTATACGGTATCGCAACTTTCAACAAAAACTAGAAATGGTGTATTTCTTATAAACGACATCTCTGTCATGTTTCTGTCTTTTTTTTTTATGATCGCAATGCAACCGCAGTGCACATTGCAAATAGAGCGATATACTTTCTCTGCACAATTCTTGCTAAATGAATAAACAATGAGGTAATATATTATTAATAATGTATTAATTGATGTTTTTGAGAATGAAATAGTTTTGGACTCAAGTTACGCTTTCTTAAATTTTTAATCAATATGTCGAATATTTCCCGTACTGAATGGTCTGTTGGCAATTAGATGTAAAGAAGCATGACTATTAACCCTTTAACTATTGAACTGGCCGAACTAGCTGTGCAAATTCTATCCTGGCAGGTCTGTTTCTATTTCACACAAGGCGTGTATGATGTAAAACGAGCTATCATCAAGGATGTGTTCTCCTATATTCTGCATCTTTGTTTGAAACAGCAATCGGATAGCCACTGTAGAATATAGCAGTCCGCCACAAAAAATCCTGTCGATACTGCTACGTTCAGTGGTGACGGGGTGGTCGGCTGTACGCAAGAAGAAGAAGCCATTATAGAATTTGCAAAACTGTGGATATAATGGGTTTTGCGAATTGCTAAATAATGAGAAATTTGTTGTATATAATGGGCATTATGTTAAAATCTCAAAATACCAATGAAACCATTGTCACCATTTCAAACCATATGCTTGTTTTATTGTTTAATTTTTTTAAATGTAATTAGCAGTGCTGTATAATAAGACCAACGGAATAATGAAGCACTTAAAGGCAGATAGCAAATTTTAAGAAATACTTTTGTCTTCAATTTTCACACATTATTGTAAGAACGTTTTAGATTTTCTGTCATGGGTTGCTATACATCAAGAAATATTAGTCTAATAAATCACCTGAAGTTGTTTAAAGCTTATAGAATAGACAACGCTTTTGTTCCTTTTTGACAGAAAAAAATAGGGTTTTTGGTCCAAGCCAATAAAGAAAAAGAAACAGCGTGGTTTTTTTTCCCTGTATGCTTCCAAAGAAAGCATATCTTGCGTAGAAACTGAGCTTGGACAAAAACAGAAAGCCGACCACGATCTCGTAAAACTCATAAATCACGCGAAGCTGACCACCTGGGGTTTACATTCCGAACTAAGCGACTCGAATTTTGCCGCGGATCGGAGTACCTTGTTGCTGCTTTCCGCATCTCGCTTAAAGAAATATGAGATTGTTTCTTGTTAAAGCTATTCACCCTTACTGAAAAGAAAACAGGCAATAAATAGCTAAAAGCGAATTGCATGTAAGAATAAGATAAATAAAGTTTAAATGACTAGGGAACTATTTTCTTATTTGTGAAAAGATTACATTTTCTATGATATGGGAAATAGATACATTTTAGTTTAAAATAGAAAATATTTAAAGAATTTATACAATGGTTAAAATATTTTTTAAGAAATATTTATTATGCAATATCAAAATACGATGATGGATCCTTCTTTAATCGAAAAGATTATTATTATTATTATTATTATTTTGCTATCGAAGATAATGTTACGCAAATTTTCAGACTGAAAACAAATTTTTCGTCTCGAAAGCTATTTAAAGTATTCAAAAAGTAAAGAAAAAGTTATTTTTAGCAATAAATATTTGACTAACTTTTCCTTTATTCGAAATCTTATAAAAAAAAGTTATTTCTAGCAATAAATATAGAAATAAATAAAATAGAGGACTAGCATTTCCTACATTATAGAAAAAATTTATCTATCACACTTTTAAAGTTAGAATACTCTTTTTCCTTTTTTTATTCTATGTTCTATTTCATTTACGAAGTTTATATGCGTTATATGCATTTATTACTATTCTCTATAATTCAGACAAAAGCAGAAATATGTAAACAAGAAATTAGAAGTTGAAATCAGCTAATAAATTGTAGTCTTTCAATCATCTTTATAATTTTTTTTTCTCCTCGTTGTCTTCATAAATAAACGAGCATTAACGATCTTGTGAAACGAGCACTTCAAGTAAAGTAACATACGAGTTACTAATCGCATTATAAGAGGCAATTATATCACAAAGGATAGAAAATTGGGCGATACTTTGCAACAAATTCAATTTATATCGAGTATGCAAACAAACGCTTTCTTGTGCGAGAATAAATTACAACTCTAATCCAGTTTCTTCCTAACAACTTGAATGATCATAAAGCAATTCACTGTATTAGCATTATCTACACGCTTCTAATCCGAGGGGCACTTATTTTCATGAAGATAATAAAATTTAATTTCCGTCTCCAAGATTTTGCTGAAAGGTTCATGCATAAAGCCTATCTACATAATATCCTACCTACATAAAGCATAAACTACTTAATATCGGATCAGTTTCCAGGATTAGTATAATGGAAAAATCAACAAAGAATATCTGATTTGTTTGAAAAGCTGTTGGAGTTTCTTAGAAAGCGTGTAATTGGAAGACGAGTAATTTATGATCAATCTAATATTTATAAAACATTAAATTTAACATCTATTCTATTGTAAAGCGGCTTATATCATGTTAATTTACATATACTTATTATATGTAATCTTAATTTTTACCACCTTTTGTTCATAAATAAAGTATTATTTAAAGAAAAGGAAAATCAATAGTAAAATTACTTAGAATAAAATAATTCAATATGCAGATAAATTTGAAAGAAAATGGAGTTATATTATCATTGCAATGCTAGTGAAAGATCAAGTGTATTTTTTTTTCTTTTACATTTTCTTAAAGTTTTAGGATTGTTATCGTTAAAGCATAAATTCCAATACTAAAATATTTCTTTTAAATAATAAAAAAATATATTCAAGTTTATTTCTTTCGTTATAACAACGAAATTTTCCGTTTTGATGCTTTTAGTTTAATGGCTATTTAGGCTTAGATACACTTTAAACAAAACTTTCAATACTCTTGAATATTTCTTTGCGGAAAAGTATCAAGTTTTTTCCAGATATAGCAATCGACTTTTAACATACATATTATAACTTAACCGATCCTTTTAACTTGTCATAAAAGTACTATTGTCGAAGTCCAGAGAATACATATATTTTACGCATTTAAGCATGAAAACAATCCCTTTACCTAAATGTCAAGTATATACTGATATAATCATAGCATATTAACCAAATTGTATGGTCTGGTTAATTTTCCAAAAATGTGCACTCTGGGCGATTTTCTGGGCATGTGCCAATATAATATATTAACCAAAATGTAGGTAATTTTTATTCATGATGTCAGTTGGTTGGTTGGTTTTGTGTGTTTTACTGGCGCAAGAGCCATATTTGGCCATACTGCGCCAATCAAATGGTGAAAGTATACCCATTTATTTAATCAACATAGACATTTAAAGAAAAACTCCAAAAATGATATGAATCATAGTTTTAAAATGTTAAAAATATTTTCACAAGATTTTGATACAATGATGAAACGTACAAATACACAAAAAGAAATGTTCACCGCAAATAAGAATGATTAAAAAGTCTATATACAAGTTAAAAAACCAATAGCTCGTAAGAATTTAATAATATTTGGGTGGTATCTCTCACCCACCAAGTCCTGCAATGTTGAAGACAAGGTAAAAAAACGAGCACGGTATGAATTAAAGACAGGACATTCTATCAAGATATGCCGAATAGTAAAGCTAACTTGGCAACTGTTGCACATAGGCGCATTTTCCCCAAATACGAGATGTTTGTGGGTAAAGCGCGTATGTCCTATACGGAGACGTGTCAATTTAACATCCATCTCACGTATAGGATGAACAGGCCAAGGAACAATATCCGCTTTTATAAAATGCAATTTGTTTTCAGTCTGCCGATCCCATGACTTTTGCCAGGTAGAAGAGAAGTGATGAGCAACGGACCTTTTAATATCGTTAAAGGGAAGGTCTATGATCAAAGAAGTCAATGCAGATTTAGCAGCCAAGTCTGCTTTCTCGTTTCCCGAAATGCCGACATGACTCGGAACCCAACAGAAAATGACTTGAAACCCATCATTCTGAAGCAGTCGTAAAGTGAACAAAATTTTAATGGCTATCGGATGTATCCGATTGTGGTAATGCGAAAGTGTCTCCAGTGCACTCATACTATCAGTGTAAATAATAAATTTACGCTGTGTGTAAGAAGAAATTTTCTGAAGTGCGCAGAAAATTGCCACCAACTCAGCAGTAAAAACTGAGCAGCAACTATGCAAACGATGGCTAAGTGTATCAGATGGAAGTATGATGCCGCAACCAGAATAACCATCCGATTTTGAGCCATCCGTGAAAATTGGCACAAAGGAAGAATACTGGGAGCGATGATATAAAAAGAGTTGTTGGAAAACAACTGGAGCAGTAAATGATTTATCGAATCCAGTGAAAGGGTTCAAAAACGAAAACTGCGGTATATCCCATGGTGAAAAACTAAATGTGTCAACAACTTTAACATGAACAGCGTTAAGTTCCGAGTCATTTAGAAGTAATTTAGTTCTCTCATAAAATGGGAGGATGTGAGAGGGACGCGCATTATAAAGTCGACTAAGACTAACTGGCAATGACATTTGGCTCAAGGGATGGTTCAAAATAGATTTAGTTCGAAAATAAAATAGGGCAGACAATTTCTTACGCCTTAAACAAAGGGGTAGCTGATGGCAAATTACATAAAGGCTTTCAACCGGAGAAGTACGAAATGCTCCAGAACAAATGCGCAATGCCGAGTGGTGAATAGTATCCAGTCTCCGCAGAACTGATGGGCAAGCGGAACCATACACTATACATCCATAATCGATTCGAGAAAGAATTACAGCTTGATAAATACGGAGTAAGGAGGTTCGATCGGCACCCCAGGATGTTCTGGAAAGCACTTTCAAAATGTTTAAGGACTTCTCACACTTCTTCCGCAAATAAAAGATGTGTGGAAGGAAGGTGAGCTTCCGATTGAGAATCACTCCCAAAAACCGTATTTCGTTCACCATAGGAATTGGAATATTCCGAATATGTATATTTGGATCGAGGTGAAGCTTTCTTTTCCGACAGAAATGGACACATCGGCTCTTCTCCGGAGAGATAGTGTGCCCATTGTTATCGCACCAAGCTACCAGTTTATTTACGGCGGTTTGCAACTGCTGTTCAATCAGATTCATATCACTTCCTTGGCATGACATCTGCAGATCGTCAACGTAAAGGCTGGCATGTACAGATGAAGGTAAAATGGTTAAAACCTGGCTAAGATGGACGATAAAGAGTGTGACACTGAGGACACTTCCTTGTGGAACTCCCTCAGTTTGGATAAAAGGATTTGAATAAAAGTTTCCAACACGAACTCTAAAGGTCCGATGTGATAAAAAGTTCTGTAAAAATATGGGTAGGTTTCCTCTAAAGCCAAAGTTAAAAAACGTTGAAAGTGTGCCATAGCGCCAGGCACGGTCATATGCTTTTTCTATATCAAAGAAGATGGAAACAAGGTGGTTCCTCTTTACAAAAACGTTGCGGATTTGTGTTTCCAATAAAATGAGATTGTCAAATGTAGAGCGACCTCTACGGAAACCGCTCTGCAATGGGGGGATGCATCCTTGTTTCTCCAGTTCATAGATTAGACGAGCATTGACCATGCGTTCCAAGGTTTTACCAAGGCAGCTCGTCAGAGCAATTGGCCTGTAGTTCAGGGGATTTGAGGATTCTTTTCCAGGTTTTAAGATAGGAATCACAATAGCTTCACGCCAATGTGTTGGGTACTTTTGCTCTCTCCAGATTCTGTTAAACAGAAACAACAAATTTGAAAGTGAAGATTTATTCAAATGGCGAAGCATGTTATATGTGATTCCATCTGGCCCGGGGCTTGTATTGTGGGATTGAGACAAGGCCGTTTCCAATTCAAACATACTGAATTTACAGTTGTATGAATGAGTGCTTAGGTCATTAAAGTGCAGAGGCAACGTTCCGCGGGATTCTTAATTGCCAGAAACTCCGGGCTGTAAGAATCGATTGCGGAAACTTGTGCAAATGCCTGACCTAGAATATTGGCTACGTCTAATGGGGCGGAATGCATCGTACTTCCTGTTTTTAATACAGGGATGAATGATTCCTTATAAATCCCATTAGCAGCTTTTACCTTTCTCCACAAGCTTCTACTAGAAGTATAGGAAGTTATGGAAGAAACAAATGATATCCATGATTCCCTCTGACAACGACGGCGAATGCGACGAGCTAGCGCTCTGGCTCTTTTAAAGGCTATAAGATTTTCTGTTGTCGGATACCTCCGAAATATGTTCCATAGTCTTTTTTGTTTCCTATGGCTGTCGCGACAGGCTTCGTTCCACCATGGTCTGCGAATTTTTCGAAGACGTGGCGAAGTCTTTGGGATACTGTTGTTTGCAGCATTCATTATGGTTTCAACGACATGTTGAACAGCTTCAGCAATATCTGCAATTTTTACCATAGTCTTGGTGATATCTGCTAATTGCGAAAAGGCCGTCCAGTCTGCCTGCTGAAATAGAAACCGCGGAGGACAAAGTTTCACTCCGTCGCTATCAGTATGGGAGACAATAATAGGAAAGTGATCGCTATTATATAAATCATTGCTAACAGCGAATGTTAGCAACGGCAGAAGTTCAGGAGGTTGGTTGGTTGGTTGGTTATTTAAGAATTTTGGCACAAAAGCCATATCTGGCCATGCTGCGCCACTCAAATGGTGAGATAAATCAAATTCATATAAAAAGTAATACTAAGAAATCTATATATAAAAAGCTAAATTTCAAAGGGCAACGTATTAAAATTAGTACTCTAAAAATAATATACTTTTCATATTTTCTAATAAAGGCGACAAACAAATTAAAGACTAAAATTTAACAAATTGAGGAAGCCAAACTAAATAGAATGTAAAAAACCAATGTTATGTAAAAATTTAAAAATGTTAGGGTGAGGACTTTCACCCACAATCTCTCGCAACTCAATGGATAGCGAATTAAAAAACTTTAAGCGATGTGGATTAAAATTAGGGCACTCTATTAAAACATGTTTGACTGTTAAAATTACATGGCATTTTGGACATGAAGGGCATTGTTCCCCAAATAAAAGATGCTTATGGCTAAAGCGGGCATGGCCAATTCGCAGTCGAGTCAATTTAACGTCTAATGCACGTACAGGGATAACAGACCATACACTTGTCATTGGATCAACAGAGTGTAGTTTATTCGAAGTTTGCTGTTCCCAGGATTGCTGCCACAAAGCGCGAACATGATCAGCAAAATATTTTTTTGCATCGTCATATGGAAGTTCACGCTGTAACAAAGAACTTGCCGTTTTTGCCGCAACATCTGCCATTTCGTTTCCGGGTATTCCGACATGACTCGGGACCCAACAAAATAAAATTTTTGCGCCTCTTTTTTCAAGATCGCGAAGAAGAACAAGGATTTCCATAGCAACAGGATGCATCCGGTTGTTGAAATTGGAAAGAGACCTCAAAGCACTGATACTGTCAGTATAAATGCAGAATGTCTGGTTAGAAGAAGCTGAAATCAGTTGAAGAGCGCAAGCTATTGCAATCAATTCAGCAGTAAAAACCGAGAAAGACGTGGGCAGGCGATAGTTATAAGTTCCAGAGGGAAATACTACTCCGCTACCAACATGCCGGTTGGATTTTGATCCATCAGTAAAAACTTCTGTATAAGGGTAGTATTGACAACGGTGATAGTGAAAGAGCTGCTGAAAAACAATCGGTGCTGTTGTAGATTTATCGTAACCAGAAAAAGGGTTCAAAAATGAAAATTGTGGAACATCCCAAGGAGGAAAAGAATATAAATTTATTGGTTGAATTAAAACCTCGGTAAGTCCCGAATCATGAATGAAAGCTTTAACCCTCTCATTAAATGGAGGAATGTGAGACGGGCGAGCATCATAAAGTCTCCGAAGACCAACCGGGAGAGACAGGTGATTAACAGGATGTTTCGGAGCTGATAGCATTCGAAAATAGTATTGTGCGGCTATCTTCTTACGTCGAAAATTTAAAGGAAATTGACTGCATATGGCATACAGGCTTTCTATTGGTGATGTGCGAAAAGCACCAGAGCAAATTCTAAGGGCAGAATGGTGTATCGTATCAAGCTTTCGCAGAACGGAAGGACGAGCAGATGCATATACCATGCACCCGTAATCAATGCGGGATAAAATGACGGCCTGATAGATCCGTAAGAGGGATGTACGATCAGCCCCCCAGGAAGTATTAGATAGTACCTTCAGGATGTTGAGAGATTTCTCGCACCTCTTCCGCAGATGCAGGACATGCGGAAGAAAAGTGAGCTTCTTATCAAAAATGACACCTAAAAACCGAATTTCATCGGCGGATGGAATGGCAGTTCCACGAATATTGATCACAGGTTCTGGATGCAGCTGTCGTTTTCGGCAAAAATGCACACAACGACTCTTTTCCGGAGAAAGAGTGTGCCCATTTTTATCACACCACGAAACTAGTTTGTTGACTGCATTCTGCAGTTGCCGTTCAATTAGGTGCATATTAGAACCTTGAGTGGAGATCTGCAGATCATCAACATAGAGCGTACCTTGAACAGATGGAGGAAGCTGATTAAGAATTTCGCTAAAATAGGTTATGAAAAGAGTGACACTGAGAACACACCCTTGCGGAACACCCTCAGCTTGATTAAAAATATCGGAATAAAAATTACCAAGACGTACTCGAAAAGTACGCGAGGTTAAAAAGTTTTGAATAAAAATAGGGAGATTTCCTCTAAAATCTAGGTTAAAGAGAGTTCGTAGAATACCATAGCGCCACGCACGGTCATAAGCTTTTTCTATATCGAAAAAGATAGAAACAAGGTGGTTTCTTCGTACAAAAGCATTACGAATTTGGGTTTCCAGAAGGACGATGTTATCATAAGTTGAACGACCACGGCGGAAACCACTCTGTAGTGGCGAAATGTAATCATGTTTTTCTAATTCGAATACCAGGCGGGCATTGACCATGCGTTCGAAAGTTTTACACATCGAGCTAGTTAAAGCGATTGGCCTATAGTTCAGAGGGTTTGCAGGATCTTTTCCAGGTTTAAGGATTGGGATAACTATAGCTTCACGCCATTGTGATGGAAACTCATGCTCAGTCCATATTCTATTAAATAGCTTTAACAAATTGGAAAGAGAGACCTCGTCCAAATGTCGAAGCATATTATAAGTTATACCATCAGGACCAGGGCTACTAGCATTAGAGGAAGCCAGTGCACTTTTCAACTCGAACAAACTAAATTCGCAATTATATGGAAGAGATCTACGGGAATTAAATTGTAATTTACTTCCTTCCGCTCGCTTCTTAACCACCAGAAATGATGGACTGTATGAATCTACAGCGGAAACCTTTTCAAAAGTATGCCCGAGATTATTGGCAACTTCAAAAGGCGAAGAGTATACCACATTTCCCGATTTTAATACAGGAAAGGAAAAATCGGGGTATATTCCATTGGCTGCTTTGACTTTCTTCCATAATTGTTTGCTAGGAGTAGAATAAGTGATAGTAGAAACATATTTAAGCCAGGATTCCCTCTGACTACGCCGACGGATACTGCGAGCGTAAGCTTTAGCTCGTTTAAAAGCAATGAGATTATCCGTAGTAGGACACCTACGGAATTTGTTCCAAAGTTGCTTTTGTTTTTTGTAACTATCGTGGCAAGCTTTATTCCACCACGGTCTACGAAATTTTCTTAGACGTGGGGAACGCTTGGGAATACTATTATTTGCAGCATTAATAATGCTATCAAGGACTTGTTGTACCGCTGCCGATATATCTGCTGTATAAACCATAGCTTCAGTAATTTTTGCCCGTTTTGTGAATTCAGACCAATCCGCTCGCTGAAACAGAAAATAAGGCGGACTCTGAATCATACCGCCACTGTCAGCATGAGAAATTATTATAGGGAAATGATCACTATTGTGAAGATCATTTTCAACTGTAAAATTCAAATACGGCAAGAGAATTGGCGAACATATTGCAAGATCTAGATTGTGAAAGGAGCGTGTTGGTTCGTGAAAATAAGTTTTCTCGTCATTATTGAGCAGACAGAGACAGTTATTAGAAATAAACTGTTCGATCTGCCGCCCACGAGGATTTGTTCTATCTGAACCCCACAAAGTAGAATGGCCATTAAAGTCACCAAGTAGAATAAACGGTGCTGGAAGTTGATCAACTAAATTGTCAAGATCTTGTTGACTAACAGAAGCATTAGGTGGTAAATAGATACAGCAAACTGTAATTAGTGCTCTTGCATGCACTTGAACAGCCACAGCTTGCAAATCAGTATGGAGTGAGAGAGGTGTGCTCGGAAAGGAATTGGAGGTTAGAATACAGACGCCTCCAGAATTATGCGAGCCGTTTTCTGCATCTTTCCGAACGGTATTGTAACCACGTAATTTTAGTGGGATGTTTGTCTTCAAGAAAGTTTCTTGAAGGCAGAGACAAGCGGGATGAAATTTGTTAAGAATTGTCCTAATTTCATTTAATTTGGGACGAATGCCACGACAGTTCCATGAAATACAAAAACCCATTAAGAAACGTGTGTTTTAAAAGCAGTGGTAGGAACATTAGATGGAGTTGGCGATAACTCGCAACTCATTTGGAGGTCATTATCATCCTCTTCAGATGGATGAAGTGAAATGCTATCGGGACTTTTGGGTACGCCACTAAAAATGGATGATAAATCCTTGTGGACTATGCCCTGACTCGCAAGTCCCAGAGCGACAGAATTATGCAAAGTTGACTTTTTCATTTTTTGATGAAGATTATTTTGAGGGATACCACGTTTTGAAATCTTAAGCTTTAATGCTTTGTTCGGTTTTACTTTGCGTTGATGCTTTTCCGTTTTACTGGGTTCAGAAGCACTAGTTATTGAATTTTCAGAATCTGTATCAGTCCCTTTTGGTAGAGGTTTAGTTTGGGGTATATTCTGCACACAATTTGCACAGGAGCAATTTGCACAAAATTGTTTTTTGGCAATAGAAGCGTAAGTCACACCTGGTGTTGGCGTTTGAGCAAGTACTTTTCGCCTGGCCTCAGGGTATGGAATATCTTCCTTAAATTTAACTGATACAATCTGCTTTTCCAATGTCCAACGGGGGCAAGATCGAGAAAAGGAACTGTGGTTACCATCACAGTTCACGCACTTTTCCTGTGCAGAACACTGTTGGTTGTCATGGCCTTTTTCTCCACAGCGGGCACAGGTGAGAGTCCCGCGGCAGCTGGTTTTAGAATGCCCAAAGCGTTGGCATTGGAAACAACGGAGTGGGTTTGGAATATATGTCCTAACTGCCAATTTCATATAACCAACTTTAACAGATTCAGGTAATTTAGGATTGTTAAACGTGAGAATGAAGTGCTTAGTAGGAAGGAGTTGTCCATCCCGCCGTATAGTTATACGGCGTACATGAGTTACTCCTTCGGGTTTCAGTTCCGCAGTAATTTTTTCAATGGAATCATTAAACAATTCGCCACACGTTATTACACCCTTTGAAGAATTTAATGTAGCGTGAGCACTTACGCTTACAGATATTGTTCCCAATGTTTTAAGTTTCAGTATTTGTTGTGACTGCTTTCGGGAACTCACTTCCACAAGCAAATCACCAGATCGTAGTTTCCGGGTCGATGATACAGTGCCAAGTGATCCAGTAATGGACTTTTCAACGAGAAAAGGTGAAACATTATGAAAAGTTTCATTGATTGTTGAAATGCGCTTTATGATAAAAAATTTGTCGAAATGAATTGGAGATGAAGTTTGATTCTTTTGTTGCCCACTGAAGGGAGCGAAGTTTTTTTTGCCCATACGATATTGATGGGGATTCAGGCCCAGCGGCATCGCCCACCACGGAGCCCTACTAGGGATGGCAGT
>JAPMOR010022470.1:0-11005 GCA_026543865.1 Argiope aurantia
TTGTAATTATGTTGAGTATTTAAACAGTTACATAGCCGATGACAATAACAACAGAAGTGACTGTTGAAATATTTTTTTTTGTTCGATAACAATTGAAATGCGAGGATAATTATTACATTCTTAACAATCGAATATATACCAATAATCAAGCATAAGAATTTCGCTAAGGGACTAAAAGTGAAAGATTTTATGTAAAGGAATTATATGGATAGAAATATAAATATTTATTGCATTTATAATTAGTTGCTATAGTTTCTATGGGTAGTGAAAATTAATTTAATTTATCGAAAATGCACGTAAAAAATGAAAATAACATTTTTATTTCACTTTATAAAGTAGGAAAGTAAACACCTTTCCCTAATCCTCGGATGGACATAGGAAAATACAATAGCAATTTGTATATCTTTATTTATTAATACGGCAATTTGTATATCTTTATTAATCAATTCTTTCGTTGGACAATAACTTAGTACAATTGAAAAGAAGATCAACTTTTACTTCAAAATAACATTTTTCCATTTTACAGTATATAGAGAGTCTAAAAAAAGAAAAATAAATATATATATATTCACAAAAATTTTTCATAAACCCCTTCTCCGAGGAAAAATGTCAATGATTAAAACATTTTTCTTCAATTTATCGACAAGGAAAAATATTTCACGCTTCTACCTGTAAAATTTGCTGACAAAAATATATTGACTTGCATCATTTATCCATACTTCTGACGAGTTTTTGTGCGAGGCTTTCTTTGTGGTTTTCAGTTATAATTTGTTTTGCTTATGGAGGCCTGTGCCATTTTTCCCCTCTTGATTCTAGAACTAACCTTTTCATTGAAAACCAGACTTGCATTGAATTTGTACAGCCGAGTTAATTTTATAAGTAAACTGAACGCATTCAGTCACACACACACATTCACTCTTATCATTGTCTGGTTTATTTTACTAGAATTTTTTAAATTCCAAATGGAATCGCATTATATCAAGATTATTTGCAATCCGTTAAATTGTTATTTAAATTTTTATAAATTAAAGATGCAGAATCCTTTAAATATGTGTCTAATTTATTTTGATTTTACTTTCTCTTATACGAAGTATGAAGAAAGAGAAGGAAAGATAATCGTAATAAATATTTCAACTCGAATCACCACTGCTTAGATCTTTATGAGTCCAAAAATCATGTTTACAATAGACGCATGTTTTAATTATGTCAGTTGTAAACAAGATAAATAAAAGCTGAAATTTATACAGGGGACTTTACACCAAACTTGCAGATTTCTATTGAATTTTGAAGGAAATGTATTCAAAAGAAATTTTTCTGTCCTAGAACAAATTTTCTAATAAAACATAAAGAATTAATCTGATAAAATTTGGTTCATAGGTTTAGCATTTAAAATGTAAATTCGATTCAAATTTATAGCAAAATTCCTTAAGCAATTGGTAAGCTATCTGTATCTTTGCGTACATGTGAAAGCAACAATTTAAACTATTAACGATTGAGGTAAATGAAATTTGGTTGAAATGTTAAACCACATCTATCAGCTGTTGACCATTTGTCGGTTTGTACTCTCGTCTGCATGTAGTTGCAGTGATTTAAATGAGCGAAATTTGGTTAATTTATCTGGTGACAGGCAATTGTAGTTCAATTTCAAATTTCAGTTCAATCGGTGAGAAAAAAGGCACATATTCCATTTTCTGCTACTTATCAAGTATTTTCAACTTAAATTATAAAATTCAGATTACTGGTATTTTATAATAACTGCCTGTGCAAATCGGTACCTTGTAAGTACAAAGCATATTAATGACATAAAAATTTGAAATAAAACCATAAATTAAAATCAAATGAAATTTACCATTATAATGTACAGTAAAAAAAATAGTGCTTGGTAAAATGTAACGAGAGAAATTAATTGGATGTAAAATCAAAGAGGGTAGTGACTTCTATTTGCAGGTAACCAAATAATAGGTCCAACCATTCACTAGAGCCATGTGTCTCCACTCTGGGTAACAATATTCCCATCCATAATTTCTACTTTCCAAATATTGTTGCTTGAAAGCTTTTTCTTTTTGTATAACCCCTCGTATGTTCTTGCCTAAGCTATTTTTCTTAGATTTAAGTTTCCAGGGATTTCTCATTATATTAGGTGCTTGCATGTATTTTAATCAGCAACATCTATCGGTAAGTATGCTAAGTGTTTATATAAACGACAATGGTTCTGAGTTTTACCAATTCACTATTACTCTTTTATTCATTATTTTGGAAAGTTTTCCATTCAGTATTTTTGAGTTATTCTGTGTATAAAGACTCCAATCATGGAACACACCAAATTGCATGTGGACATTCATTGCTTCTTTTGTTTGATTTTTACCAATTTTTCTCAATAAATGCCCTTTAAAAGTAAAAAAATAAATTCTAAAATTATACGATTTTTCGAGCGAGAGATTACAATTCATAATTTGATAGACTGTTTCCATAAGAATGAATTCGCTCCCTTTCTCTACACAGAAAACAGCATTTTTTTTTCAAACGGAGTAAGCACCCAAATTCAGAGTTACTTCTCAATCTTGTCAGAAATCTCATCCGAGGGCATTGAAAATATTTTGGCATAACTTTAGATCAATGAAAAAAATCCACATCACGGGAATTAGTGATGGAAGTGTCTTCTTATATTAGAATTATTGTAAGTTTAATCAAACATTTCATGAACTGTTTAAGTTTGCTTCGAGTATGATAGCATTAATAGTTCAACAATAAATTGCAGATGTATTGTCTATGATTCCGTTGACTATCTTATTTGAAATGTATCAACTTTGTTTACTACCAAATTCTCAGATTGCAATAAAAAAATACAGCACACTCCCGAGTATCCGTTTCTCGACTATCCGGCTTCCATTCTATCCATATTAGTTTTATTTTTTTCCATCGTAGTTAATAAGGCGTTGCATTTGCAACATTTTTCATGTTTCCTGAAATTAAGTTAGGCATTACTGAATTTATCTTAAAATGTCTGCAATTTATATCCTTTAACTTATTTTTTCTCTAATAAATTCTTGAATTGGGCAGTGCAGTATATAAACATATTTAAAATACCAGTTCAGAGCCTCTTATTTAACTCGACACGTTACCGACAAATGCTTCTATGATTCACCGGGCCGCGGCTGCGTTCATATTGAGATAAATGGAGGGCTCAATACGAAGCGAAAAAATACGCATTAAAATTGGGAGTTTTGGTATAAAAACTTTGTGTTCTGGTATATGTGGGAAAAGAAATGAATTTATAGAACTCCGACCTATACAGTTTTTATTTTGTTTTCCGGGCAGTCCTTCCGCCACATTAGCTCGGACAGTCGGGAGTGTATTGCATTTCTAATTTAAATATGCGCCATTCAGTTCATAAAGAAAAGATAAAACAAAATGATAATAATCGATGAACCATGTAGTCATTGCTTTAAAGTAGCATAAATAATTTCAAAAAATGAAGCCACATAAAAATAAATCAGTGATAACGTGTCATATAAAAAGTGGCGAATTTAAACGTTGAGCAGTCTTGCGCAAAATTTATCAAGAAGTGTTCTTTTAATAAGCAGGTCAATTATATTTTATATTTCAATATATTTATAACTTACTTATCAAGATAATATTTATTTTTGGTTAATTTTTTTTATATTTTGCTAATAATTTAGTGAAAATGTACAAGTAACCAATTTACAAATGGTAGTTACTCCGCATAGACGTTTGTATCTAATATTATTTAAGTGAATTAAATTTTTTTATAAATACTATAAAAACAAAGTGAAAATATAATGAAACAGATAAGGAGCTTATCAATTATACTTGAGGAAGTGTTACTGTAAGCCTAATATTTTATAATTAAAAGAATTTGTATTTGTTTGAAGCTTTTTTTACTTGTTATCTAGATTAGTAACATTTTTCAATCGACTTGCATCCGCTCTCCCGTCTTCATCCCAATCTGATTAGGTCTTCATATGTCCATTCAGAAATCCACCTCTGCATGGAAAAGGGTTACTATAATACTCAGATTCGACAAAGTTTATTGACCGAGATTGGTTGCAAAGTATGCTAATAATATTTAAAGATCTTAGGGAATCAATTAGGACGGACGGGAAAATTCTCGATGTTTCGGGTATTATTTATTTTGGCTCCAAAGTCTCCAAGTGGTCGCCAAGTTTGTTGCCAAGCTCTGGGACATCTGACGCGCCACCCGGACTCCTTGGACTTTAAAACAGTCTTTCTGTTGATGGAAAAAACTATGCTGGGAAGCCGAATTGCAGGTTTGTAACAATATATAAAAAAAATCTCGATATTTTTTTAAACCACTTAATTGATTTCCTTGCATGTCATCTGTGTCTTAAGTAATCGTATTTTTAATAACAGATATAAAGTTATATACACATTTAAAGTTATTTGATACCCATAAACATTTCAAATCTTCCACTATTTCTCTGGTGAATCAAAATCCTAACATAAGATAAATACCAAATTGAGCAGAAAATCGCTATTTAAATATATGTCATAAATGTTCTGTTTTTTAATAATCTTGTTGAGTTTGCATATAAATAGTTTGGTTAGATACATAAACATCAATTTGAATAAATCTCCCTATTGAAAAAAAAACTGATTTTTTAGAGTTTTGGATATACTAAATCTTATATTTTGACATATGTATTTCTATTTTAAAAAAGATTCACCATTCAATAATATTTAAATAATATGTAAAAAAGAGCATATGTAATTTTTCAAAAACACTGCCATAGTCATTTGTCAAAATGTATCCTTTCTAGAAAAAAGGGGAAAGAAAGGATATGGGAAATGAAAGAATAAAATAGCATCAAATGAATTAAAAAGTGACGTTATTTAATTATGCAAAACAACAAAAATAATTCCATTGAAAATACAAATTAAAATTTTAATATAAGAAATAAAATTATATAACTATGAAAATTTGGAGAAAATCATTCAAAATAATATCTTTTTTAAGAAAATCAGAAGTTTTTAATAATTGATCGGCTGGCGTAACATTTACGAAAAATGGTTTCATCAACGTTATCGGCAGACATCCCGACATGCGCAGAACGGTAGAAAATTGAACGGAAACAGTTTGGTTGGTACCTGACACGTGACCGTGAATTGACTCCATTGCATTTTATTTGCAAGTTGGCATAATTTGATAAATTGTTATTTTGTATGGAGTATTAAAATATCGTAACTATTAGGAATGCGTATATTCAAATAGCTGTCATTTCAACTCGCTTTAATGTTTTAAAAAGTCTTCTTAAAAGAGATATACGTAAAGTGTTTTGAAAAGAATTTTTTTAAAAAATATTGCTGATTGATTGCAATTAAATGTAAAACTGACAGGTTACTTCATCATATTTTCATTAAGGCTTGATACAGCATAATGGACGCATAATGGAAAGTCTCTTTTTAGTCGCTGAAACCATAAATGTAGAAATCGAATCACCGTTGCTAAATCATACTCTCGTGCTTGCTCTTCACAAGGTTTGTTTTTACTACTAGAAGATCACTTCGCCGATTATTAGAACTATTTTCTCATTAGAATAATAAAATTTTATGTTTTTTTATTTCCATTTTTAATAGTTTTTAACATTTAGTCAATATCAACTATATTTTACATTAGTTTTTAATGAAATCCCTTTCTCAATAGCATCAATTTTAGCAACTGTGAACTTAATGATTATTATCTTATATATTTTGAATTAGCGTCTCATAAATTGATCATTAATATACAACACTATTTCTAAAATGTTTTTCGAGTTTCTGAATGCTGATCAATATTGCGAATATATTTGGCAGTCTTATGTGACCATGTACTATACTGCTGAGCCAATGCTTCACTCTTTAACATTCAAGCACTTTTCAGCTGTACTCTCTTTAAGAATATGAAATTAAATTTGTACTGATTAATTTCCAAGTTTATATTATGGTGTTTTATCTTTCTAGCCTGGGTATGGATTCAAATAATATATTATATAAATGTTGGTGTTTCTTACAAATAGCGAATATTTTGTCCTAAATATTGATAATTTCTCTTATGTCCTCGAAAAATAGTTATCTTCAATTATGATAGCCGTTCAAAATTGTCCTACACAAACACAAAAATCCACTAGATCCACTGGATATTCCTTTTTAATTACTGGTAAATCTTGAATGACATCATCTTTCATCCCTATTTATCACTAAGAGCGTATTTGATATTGTTACTAATCTGCAATATTATTTATCCGAGCAGTCAATCTCATAGAAAGAAAGAAAGATTTATGGACATTTTAATTGGTTGTTGAAGGGACGTCAGGTCAAAGACCCGAAAGTGGCAAACTTGGCGACCAAATCATTATTTGTCGAAGAACTTGGTGATAAAAATGAATGTTTTAGAAAATACAAAATTATGACAATATATTTATTAGGAGGCGAGACACGATACTTCTTCTAGAAAATTGCACATCCATTTAAAATAACAATAAACCCTAAATAATTCTCCCTAGAAGTGAATTAACTTTTGGGGTGTGTGATCTCTAGCTAATCTAGGTGTGGGATCTCTAGCTAATTTCTGAGCACTGTGTGCTGTTGATGTTTTTTATTAATTATTTGTGGCCTGCTGCCGTATTTTTTTTTATTTCTTCGTTATCTTTGTTTATTTTACCACTGTGTTTTTACTATCTATGCTTCAACTTGTTCTTTAAACAAATCACTGCTATCCATTATCGAGTTTATTCTTCATTCACCTTACTAAACCGTCGATTTCATATCAAAGCATTTTTTAGCTTATTAAACATCATGAATTTTGAGGGAAGAATGCAAAAGAATATCGAATAGTGATGAAAATATATATTTTAGAAGGGAAAATGGTACATGAAACCAAATAAAAGCCTAATACTGAATCTCCCGAAAACACAGATTTTTCATTCTTTATCATAAATTTTTCATGCTTAAGAGCCCGTACAAGAAAGTATAAACAAGAAAAACAAATCCTTTAAATATAAACAAATAATTAATAGACCCACTATTCACCCATTCGTTTGCTGACCGAACCATATACATCCCAGCTGAAGAGATCCATATAATTCGATTTCAAATCTTTTTCACATGTTCGACCTAATCTCCATGTAATTTAATGCTCAAGTAAAAAGAAACACATTTTGGCCATTTATTTATTTCTAAGTAAAAAAGTGGCATGAATGACAAGTACTGTTCCCCATTTTTTTTCTTTTCTTTGATGTGCTGAAAGGGCGAGGAAATTTATCCTAAATTTCTAGAAAGTAGTTTAAGCACGAACTGCCAATACTATTCAGGCCCTTTTAAAGTTGGTGACAAGACAGTCCGTGAATTTCTATGCAGTTGCTATGGGATACGGAAACTTTCTTTCTCACTCTAAATTATATGCAAATAAAACTTGTTCAACTGGCTTTATATCTATCCATGTATTATATCTATTATATTCGCATGTGGTTAAACTTTTATTTATAATATTTTCAAATATCGGATTCCAGATATAATTTTTACGATTTCTCAGATCTGGAAGGAATTGAGTTGAAACTACTCATGTTCAGATATAATTCATCTGTAGATCAAAATTGACCAATTTATTAAAAAAATAAAATGATTATAATAGAATATTCGGATAATGGACATCGACTATTTGTGAAGAGTACATACAAAACTTACTAATATTAACTCTACAAGCATGCCTATTTTTAATGAACACTTTGATTACATTTTGCTTAGTGTACTTATGAAACTGGGACATTAATTTTTGATATACCCTGTATATGATGAGCGATCAAAACTGTTTTCCCAACTACACATTTTTTTTGAAATGTTGATAAATAAACAATAAAACAATAAAGTATTTATTTTAAAAAACTTTTGGTGCAACGAAAAACAACTGACTGTGGAATAATTCTATTGCAATACTATCTGTGTAGTAGTAATAAGACAAACATGTATAATTGACATGTTAACTGATAGAAGATCTAGTACATCAAGGGTTTTACTAATCTCAGTTACCCTATTATCTATAAGGAAATACTGAATAAGGACAAGCCAGTTTTTGTGTTTAGTCTATGGTCTACCAGGATTGGTCAATCATCATCCTCTAGCGAAATTTCATCACGTAATGAAATGTATGAAAGAGGGAGAATGATTATAGACACAACGGACACTGACATGATAGACGTTCTTGATCATATATCACCACATTTTTATTTCTTTATTCCAAGAACCATTCTTTAATGTGCAGATATAGTACCAGACGATTCATTTTCACAGTAAATTTAGGAAACTGTAGTTATTAAGTAAGAAGAAGAGAAGAATAAAGAATGTTTTTATCTCTTTTTTTTGTATATTTGCAATGGCAATCATATATTTTCATTAAAAATAAAATCTTTTGGATTGTTTAATATTATTTAAGTTTTGTTGACAAGTACGCTGCTGCAACACACAAGGAGTTGTGTAAATTATTGTATTTATTAATTTAATTATTGCATTTACTATATTATTGTAAATTATTGTATTTACTAATCATTTCCGTCGGGAGTAAAATTATAGCCCTCCCACAAATTCACCTCATTTCCTCTATACATTACCAATTACTAAACCAATTATATATCATCGATCTGTTAAGGACATATTTTTGCACGATGAGTAAATGTTCTCTAGTTATCCTGTAAATTAATAGACATTATTATTAGCGTTGAATTTCAGAACTGTAGGGGAGAATTTATTTCTTTTTCCCCAGTTCTCTTGTTTTCTTTTGCTATTGTAAAGGCAAAGGTTGAGGCTCTGTGAAGAAGAGGAAATATTATTTATACCTTCGTAAATTTAACACATCAATTTATGAATTTTGTCCTTTTCGGTCTATTTGTTCGGGATATTTTTATGTAAACTAAATGCATCGGAGCTGTTTGGTGAATTGCGTAAAATTGTTAAGATTAACGTTTTCTTTCAGTTCTGAGGGCGAATATTCTGGTTTTCTTACCACAATATTTTTGTATTGCCGAATATTTTTGTTAACTAATATAATAATTTTGTATTGCAGAATATTTTTGTTTGCCATAACAGAATTTGTTAACTTTAAGAACGCGTATTCTTTTTCTTCTTTCTTTTATGCAGAGCCCTCACGTATTATAATTTTTTCACTTGTTCTTCGTTATAAAGTATAAAGTTATAACTAATTTGCACTACTTAGATATTAATATTCATAAGTTAGATTTAGATCTGGTGATCGTGATGTTCTTTTAATTACTTTATTTAGTTTAAATATAAATGTTACTCTCTCAAAAACACTTACTGCATCTTGGCTCTGTCGGGAAATATTTTATCTGGAATTTTAAGACTGCATTTAAATTAAAAATTCATAGGTTACGTTATAAACATTGAAACTTAAACATTGATTTAAAGTAATTGATTAATTCTTCTCATGCTCAAGGAATATCTTAAAACCTTCTATTTTGTTTATAAATCGATGTTTTGAGAAAAATGGTCCTTTAACAGAAATTTCATCAAATATTGGTAGAGCCAATAGAATAGTGCAGACTGTTAATATTGATCTGAAATGAAATTATTTTTTCAATTGATAGAAAAATATGTATGTTTAAAGAAAACCTTTAATAAAAGATTCGCCGCCACGTTTTACAAAAGAGAAATATATTTATTTTTATAAATAAAGTTTGTGAAAACTCAAACCCGCATTTAGATCAGTTTGGTGAGTAAAATAAAAGATTTTTTTTTAGCTTCCACGTAATTCTCTTTTCGTCAAACTTTTTTGCAAACTAGTTATCATAAATTGTCAATAGTTACTAAAACTTCTGTGTGAATTCTGACTTTAAATCAGAAAAGAAAAAAAAACTGGTGACTACACATTGCATGCTTCTTCCGAAACTCAACTACGCGTTGTTCTTCAAAATTCATAATCTAAATAGAATAATTCCTAAGTTTATGTTCTTAGTTAATGTTTGGGAGTACATAATTTGAATTATTATTATACAAAATTAAATGTGGTTGATCTTTTAATACGATGTGTGGAAATTTTATTATCTATATGAAATTATGCATACAAATCTTCATTTCCTAAAAAACTGCTAATATGATTACAAACTTCTTAATTCTGCATAATATAAAAAACAAAATAGAATATCAAAAAAGAAAAAGCAATAAGAAAATAAATAACATTGTGATTCCTTCTTATCTGTAATCAAACAGTTAATATTTTAGCCAAATGTCTTTAAATTTCTATTTTTCTTTTCTATATTAGGAATAGATATTGAATGATACTTGTATTGTTTGATATTCTGAATACTATTCTGTATCGAGAAATTATCGTAATAATATTTTAACGCATTTCTGCGTTTCGTGCAAGTAGAACTTATACATTTTTCAATGATTTTTTTTAGATTTCTTATTTGCAGAAAGTGTTAAACATGAGTGTTGTTACGATATTATCATGGTACTGTACGTGCACAGAATTATGAAAAATATCTTGGAATATGTGAATATTATGCTGTAGTTAATAGGATTAAATATATCTGGCATAAGCCCTCCAATAAATCAATATTTCGCAAAAAACATATATTAAGGCAAGCATTATAAATAATTAATAACATGTTGTACTAGCATTAATTAAATGCGCATTATTTAAATTATAGAAATAACAATTATTGCGATAATTTTATGAATATATAAAAAGGTATTTTTGATCACTTATAAGAAGGTAATTTTTGATGCGGGTAATCTGATATATTTCAGAAATTTTCGTACTTCTTCATATTAAGAAATATATGATTTGTAGCGATTACATTTAGAGATTAATTTAGGAATAAATATCATGATATGATGCTGATCCTTCCTTAACATTGACAGCATGGTTCAGTACACACAATAAACATTATTTAATATTTAAAAAATACATAAACACTTTTTGAACCAAGAAGTCCTTCTGGAGAACTTATTAGTATTTTTACTCTTAGAATTT
>JAPMOR010022474.1:0-16050 GCA_026543865.1 Argiope aurantia
CACTGCACTATTTGCATTTTTATATTAAAACATAAGTATGCAAGCCAGAGTGCCAGAAAAACTTATATACCTTAAAGAGCATCGCGCTCTCTAAAATATAGGATAGTTGATATTCTCCAAATATTCGCATGTGTTAGTTAATTTTAATTCAGATTATCATACGATAATCAGACAAACATTTTTATAGCAATAATTTTAGTCGTTTGCATCATAAGAAGAATATCTTTAACCTGAAAAATATGTCTTACGTTTTAAATATTTCGCAAATTTGTAAATACAGTATGAAATAACGGATGATTGGAAAAAAAGAAACTTTGTCATATAATGCAATATTTAATTTCATGTTTGAATGTCATTCGTGGTTGTATCTAATATTTTTATATGATGCTATAAAAAAATAACTCAATTCCAGTACTGATTAGTATAAATTTGAAAGATTATAGAATATTTCTCTCACAAACATTAGATATAGGCTTCGGCATTAATTTTATTGGTAATAAATAACTGAAGCAAAGTATCAATAAAAGAATCGTGTAAAAATGCATCTACACCACAAAAAGGAAAAACATCAATAGTGAAAAAAAATTGAACAGCACAAGAAGTAAGTGGATATGAAGTACGTGATCTGGATTCAGTTTCTATTCTTATCACTTGACCTTAAGCGCCGGCACGTTGAGTAAGATTTTCGCGGTTTCAAACGTGAGATCATTTAGCTTCCGTCTCAATTCCCGAAGCTGAAAGTTGATCAGATGAATGTGAAACGCATCAGTTTTGCCACGCCAACGTTTTTGAAGATGTTTTATGAAGCTGAGGAAATACTTTTCCGCAGGTTGCTAGGCAACATATGATTCGAGTCCGTGAAAAAGGAAGAAGCTGCTGCAACATCCTAATGAATCTTCGAATAAGCTTAGATGACGTCAGAAAGGAGAAATCGGTATTCTCTCTTCGTTTCCAAATCGTTTTTTCTCCTTAATTCGAGGAGAGTAGAAAAACGTGTGGTGATATACAAGGAGGAGGCACTAATATAAAGATTTTTTATTCAGATCGAAGGAAAGTGTCCAATATTCGAACAGTTCATCTATAGTCCTTCTCTATGTATAATCGCAAGAACAGCGTAAAAGAATGCAATCTTATTTAAAAGATGTAACAATAATTTAAAGTTCCTTCCGGTATGCAACACTACATAAATGGGGAAGTGACTCTATAAAGACATCTCATTCTCTATTATTAAGAGAAAAACAAAGAAAATGTTTGCTACTGTTCTTTTGAAATTTGTTATGTTATATTTTTGAAGTTTAAAATTTATAATAATAGTCAGAACACGTTTATAGAAAAACGTTACTTTCACGTTAGATGAAAAATATTGAAATAATAATTTTGAGTATGATGCTTAATCTTAAATCTGTATTCTTCTAATAGCTTTTCATCCAGTTTTTAATAAATATCAAATATATGGTTCATTACGAATTTTAAAATGTATCAATATTTTTACAAAAGTTACTTCTTAAAAGTATATTTTTCTGCCATTTCTTGAATTTTAAATTATAATAATTTTACAAGTTAACTTTCATTAATACGTTTTAATTTAACAAAAAAAATCAGAAAAATACTTGAATGAAAAAACAAATAAAATAACTTGTGAATTGAAAATTAATGCTAATTCAGATGGATGAAAAAATTACATTATAAATCTATGTGAAAATAATTTCATCTTTAGTAGTTCATATCATTAATAATTCTTTTCAATCATTGCATTTATCACAGTTTTGACAATAATATAAATAGTCGAAAGAAATTCAATTTCAAATTCTTAGTTTCAAACAATTTAATTTCAAAATTCAGTTTCGAAGAATTCAATTTCAAATTTTCAGTTTCAAAGAAGTTAACTTGAAAATTCAGTTTCAAATTTTTAGTTTCAAAGAATTCACTTTCAAAATTCAGTTTCAAAGAATGCAGTTTCAAATTTTCAGTTACAAAGAATTCAATTTCAAAATTTAGTTTCAAAGAATTCAATTTCAAAATTAAAAATCAAAAAATTCCATTTCAAAAAATCAGTTTCCGAAAATTCAGCTTCAAATTTCTTGTTTTCATTGAACAAAATCTTCTTATTGTTCGAAAAATTGAGTTATAAAAAACGACAAGAAATTCAAGAAAAAAGATAAATGAAACTTATTAATAAGTTGTTAATTAATGCATTAAACATTTTCTTATCAATTTTGCTAACTGTTCCAAATATTTATTTATTGTTATCTAATGATGTCATACTATCAGAAGTATCAAAGTAAGAAGGATATCCGTAAAAAAATGTCGAAAGTCAGCAAACATATTGAATCCAGGAGAAATGAGACTTCAGTAGTATAACTGTTTTGATCATGCTGCGGTATATTGAACTGTCTGCGCGAATATTTATTTTGTATTTATAAATTTTTCTTGGTCACTTTAGATTTGATAGAAGATAAATTCTTTGAAAAAATATTAAATTTATATTTATTAAAATTTGAATTCACATCAGTTTCTTTAATGAATAAATATTTTTAAATATACCTACTTAAATGCTACTTTATTTTGAATTAATTTTAATAAGTAATTTTTTAATTATCATGTTTTTCTAATATTTGTTTAAAAATTAAATAAAATACATTACATTCAAGCGATTATTCAAACATTAGAGTACACTAAAACTGAACTTTGAATGAATATCAAAATATATCATTATGAATATCAAACTAAATCGTATATTTATTTGAATTTTACTGCAAAACTTCTTCAAAAATTAATAAATATTTGATTTATCATCAAAAAATTAAATGAATCGTTGATTGTAAAAATAATAGTAATTTTTAGTATAATTTTAATAAGTAATTCTGAACATTGTATTATATATTTCAAAAGAGACTTTTGAAATATATAATACTACATATCTAATATATGAATAAATCCTTTCCTAACTATGTCTGAATTAATAACATTTATATTATTTAGAGGATAAAAATATTTTTAAAAATGTTCCATTGAAAGCTATAATTTGCCTTTTTAAATAATCGAAATTTAGGGCAATAACGGCGATTTAACTATGCAACACATATTCGATAAACCTTACCTTACTTAATTTATAATGACAACATCGAAAAAGGTAAATTGATTTTTTATAGGAATAGAAAATTTTTATATTATTGAAAAAAATGCCATACATAGAAATATAACTCTTCTAGAATCAATTTAATTTTCGAAACACGCCAATCAATGACTATCAGTTCAAATAAAGATATTAACAAAAGGTGAAATTGAAAGGTGAAGTTGAAAATTGAGGTAGTTGGAGATCCTGTTTGCATATGCTGCTGTTACCATCAAATGGCGCAATTAACTCTCTGAGCAATCATTAAGGATTAGAACTAGAGTTTCGGAATGATCATCTCTTAGTTCCGAAACTTGACAAATGGTTTCCTCATAATGATTCACTTCATTTTAAAGTCTTGAATCTTCCTTACTCTGTGCTGAATTGCTCTCCTACTAACAAGCATTATAAATGAACTGGTGACATATGCTACCAATGAAGGTGATGGAATACTTGCTAATTTGGTTATCTCGTCGTTTAATGATAACAATTCCATATTTAAATTAGATTAATTTGTCTCTTTACAAAGCAAACCCATGATTAATTTCGTAATTTGAATTTTTCATTCTCTGTGAGAAACTCAAAATGGTTTATAATTCAAATTCAATTATGAGTTTATTACTTTAAGTTGCATGCTGATCAAACTAATAATTTTTTTAAGCTATTGGATTTATTTTTTATTTTTTTCATATTAGGGAAATTATATATTTTTCTCGCTATTATTTATTTTTCTAATTATAAGTGTAAGACAGAGAATATAAATGACTGATAGAGGGATTTAAAACAAAAAATTGAAAAGGATTCGAAGTGCTAATTTACTTAGAAGAAATCAGTTACTGAAAAACTATCTACTATACTTAAATCTACTAACTCTTCAAATACATGAATCAACAGGATGGTTATAATTTAACTGCCCCTATAAACAGCAGTACAATTTTTAGAAGAAACGGATGTAAACGGATGAAGGATTGCAACGAAGTTTGGTATATAGACTATTCACGAGATGCGTTCACGGAATTTTGAAAAAAAAAATAATTCCAAAATATCCACTATAAGGCACCTTTTACGGAAAAACATTAAATTTAACACAATAAATGATCAAAACGGAATGCAGAAACAATATTAACAATCCAGACGAAGAATTATGAGTGATAAAATGAAAAAACAGGAAACGCTGAAAACTCAGTACCGTTTCATGTACGAAACATTACAATTGATCAGTTACGATCTGCTGTTGAACACACTGTCCAACGACTTGAAATTTTGTGGGTGTGTGAAGGTGGTCACTTCGAGCATCTTTCTCTACATTGTCCTGGACACCAATAACAACTGCTCCTCTTGTGCAATTTCGTCCTAATATGTTCTTATTTCTACAAACTGAACTTTTTTTCTCATAAACAGAGTACAGTTATTTTTCCCTTACCTTTTTTAAATGTTGTTCGATGACATGATGATAAGAAAAATGTTTAATATTTTTTCTGTATTGCGTTTTGGTAGTTTAGTTTTATTAGTTGTGTCAAATTTAATGTTTTTCCGGAAAAGGAACGCTCTAGTGGACATTTAGGATTTTTTTTCGAAATTATGTGAGCGCATCTCGTGTATAGTCTATGTACCAAATTTCGTTGCAATCCGTTCATCCACTTGCATTATAGGATGAAGTTTATAGGGAAGTTTAATAATAACCAACCTGTATGAAATATTTAATGCTTTTCTAGTGCCACAATTATTAATTTCAAAAATAAAAGACAGTAATCCCAAATTATGAGTTAGAAAACAGTTATAGCAGGTGAGCTAATATAAATCTTAAGAAACCTTCGTATTGACAATAAAATATCTTTAATTGTATTTATATGCAAGTTCTCAATATAAAAAATGTTCTGTTACAGTGTAAATAAACTGAGATAAATGGTATTATATAAAGTGCACATACCTAAAAGAAAAGGAAAAATAAAATAATTAATGGCAAGATTAAGTGTTTAAGAAAAATAAAAGTCTTATATCAATATATTGCAGAATTATAAGTATGTAATAAAACATCTCGCCAATTATTAATATACTTGAAAATTGAAATTTTAATCTTGAAATATTAAAAGGTTTTTAAAAAAATAATATTTAAAAAATATTTATCAAATATTAATACTATACTTTACTAATATAAATTACTTTACTAATATACTATACTTTAATATCAAATATTAATACTATACTTTACTAATATAAATTAAACAAAAAGTTTTTTTTAGTCAAATGCCATGTAGAATTTTACAATTTTGGCACATTAAAATAGTTCCTATAAGTACATAAAATTAATTTGTTTTTAAAACTAGGTTTACTCTTAGATAAAAACAGGAAATACACCAAATTCACATAAAGACATGTCTTTAATTTGTAGTAAAAAATTAAGCAGTTAATTGAAGACGCATTCGATTAAACATATTTTAAAACTGCTCATGAATTACAGTAATTTATATTTTTAAGGGATTTTTTTCTCTAGCATTAACCCACTAACTTGTTATGAATAATATGTAGCAAAAGAAATTTAAAACAGTTGCTATACTTATGATTGTGTATTATAGAATTTTTAAAATTTAAAATTTTTATAATTTTGAAAGTAAATAAATTTTGCATTAAAAAATTTGCATGCATATTGTCTGAATTGTCGGAATTTTTAATTTTTACCCGGTTTTTTTCTACAAAGGAAAAAAGATGACATTTTTCATAACATCTAAATCTCGAGGACCTGTAAAAAGATACTTTGAATATAATTTATTAAAAGCAATGCTATTGGATTACAAAAATGCTAAGAAATCCTAAGAAACTAGAAAATGAAGACTGGTATTACTGATAAGAATTATCAGGGCAGATTTAATGAAAATTAATTATATTTGATAATAAATGCATGTAATAGTAAATGTGAATATATATATTTTATACCCCATAAATTTTAGAAATAGAAAAGTCAGCTGCAATTTGAAAACTCTTGGTTAAACAGTTGCTACTAACCAATAGAAAAAAAAACAATTAAAAAATAGCTAAAAGCCTTGATAATTGAAATTGAATTAATTGTCAGTATTATTCAAAATTTGTCATATAAATAAGATTATTGAAATAGATTTTTGATAATTTACAAGATTAAAAGCAATATGCGTATAAAATCAATTACGAGCGGAGATGTGTGTGATTTGATAATAACGCCTCAAGTTCGAGACCAAAAGGTTCGAAATTCAAATCCGCTAAGTAACCGTCATGTAAGGATTGTGGCACACATTAGAACGGTAAGTTAAATCTCTTTAAATTAAAGTGGTATTGTTCCGTGAAGTGTAGGATGGAATTCATGTGTCATTCTCATCATGCCGATCGCAGCTCAAGATTGTGAGATTCTTCCCAAGATATAAAAAGTGTTTCTTTAGAATGGGGCCGTAATAGAGTTGAACTAAGAGATCAACTAAACCGAATATGCATGGGAGAACATATTGCACGTAGAGAAGTAACAGTCCGTAGTGCAGGATGATTCTCCAGGTTCGACTTTTCATCAATAAACCAGGTATTGTCGATGTTTATAAAAAATGAGCAAAATGTTGCACATTAACGTTTGAATTCGTGGTAGCATGATCAGAAAAGACATAATTAACGTCATAATTGCTCATTCGTTGAATGACGTGGGGAAATAACACATTTCGTATTCTTCGAGATGTCCCCACAGTTACATTCCCTTCTGTGTTTGTTGTAGATTATACATTGCTTTCCCCAGAGTTCACTGCGGAGTTTGCAAAATGCATTTGCAACCGCTTGTTTTTATCCAAAAAAAGTCTGATTTCAATGAAAATCTCTAATGAATTGTTTTGTATCACTCTGTATATGTGAATTGACGAAAACTTTTCTTTCTTCTAGCCTATCGAATCGATTTTTGCATGATTAATGTCTTAATTCTCATGGAAAAATTGTCCCCTCTACCATAACCCATGCAAAATCTGATTTATTTACCAAATATGGAATGAAATCTAAGCTCCGAGATATATATGCTCATAGTACTGAAAGGGGTAAATTGAAAATTTCCTTTTAATCATAAAACTTGATAACTTTATAGTGAGTCTCAACAGAAAATCGTATAATATCGAATTGCAAAATGTATTTCAATTGTTTATGGAAGATATATAGTTTAAGCATTTTATATCTCTAATTATAAAATCAAAGATATCAAAAGAGATTTTTAGAGGCATTTTGTCAGTATTGGTTACAAACTCCCTTTTGTTAACTATACATCGAAATACTAATTATAATGTTGTAATTATTTTAAGCGATATTTATGTTTTTGTTGACATTGCATTTAGATGCAAACAATTTTACATCATTTGCTTTGGTTAATTCCCTAAATAAATATATTAGTGACTTTATTATATAAAGTTTGGACACGGGTTTTTTTCTAAAAATTAGAGAATCCTCAAATGATTCAATGATTGGTTCTTTTCTTGGGGTACTCACTACTTCAGTCAACTATTTTATATAGATCGAAGAGGAATAATTTACATTAAAATGAATTTGTTTATATTTTTTCTCATGATCGATTATGAACAAGAATTTTTTATATATATATATATATATTTATAAATAATTTTATTTATATATATAAAACTAAGACTCGTTTTTAAAACTTACCTTAACATCATATTAAATGCTTAGGATAGCGAAGGAAAGCTTTACACTTCGTATAATTTAAGACTATTTTTATGCAATTAATCTTTGTTTTAATTGGCGTTTTTTCCCTGTTATTTCAGCAGATCAGTTTCTTAAGGAGTGTTTTATCCGTGAAAAAGATAGCATAAAAAATCAGAGTTCATAAGAAGAGCGGATAATTATTTCAAAGAAAAAATTAATAAAGGTGCTGCTAAAAAGAAAAAAAAACTATTTTCATGACTTTTTATAAGCAAAAACTATTACGAAATATCTTTAGAATACACTTCATTTATTTTAATAGGATGGTTATCGTCAGTTCTTAATTCCTTTAATTACTCTCACTAATTGATACATCTTTGTTAATTAGACTCAAACACTTCGTAATTGCTTCTCTTAGAGTAAAAGATAATGATCTTATCAAATGAAGTTAGATTATTTTTAATCAAAATATTAACATGTGCAATGTAACAAAATGTGCAAATTTTAAATTGTTGAAGTTAATATTTGGTGTTCATCTCACATATATTCTATTCTATTCTAAAAAATTTGAATCTATAATTATGTGTTGATGGAAGATTATAAAACACATAACATAAACACTATAGAAAAACAAGAAAAAATCAAAAATATTTAAAACAATGTTAAATGTAAGATTTTAATTCTTTATTTAATCGTATTGAAGAATATTTTAACATTCAAATAAAAATTACTTTAAATAAATAAAGATATCGAAAGTAGTCTTCATATATTTCAAAAGAATATTTCACTGGATACAATATTGATCTCAGACAGGGACAGTCTTAGTTCAGAAGTAAAGATTTGCATTTAAAGTAGTGAAAACCTTTAATATGCTTAGCCTGCAAAATAAAAAACAACATTTAAATAACTTTAAAGCTAAAGTTTTAATAGAATTCTGTCTCCCTATTTTAGCGATAAGACAAAAAAAATTTCTTTATACAGTATGTTTTATCATTTTCATTTTAGAAAATGATTGTTCGAAAACTTAAGCCTATAAATATTATTTAATGCATTGTTTTGTATTATCCGGGCTTTCTTCTAAGTTTTAATCTATTTTTAAAGTGAAATATTTTTATCGAAGCATAACAAACATCTTTAACACAAATTCCAAGCAGTTGCCGTACTCAAATTAATTAGAGCTGCACAAAAAAATTAAACAAAACAATCTCAAAATGAAGAAACTATCAGATATATATGATTTTGTTGAAATTACTCAAATGTTAAAAAATAATTAAGTGCACTTCCATACTACTTTCCGTACTACGAGAAAAATAATTTTCTTGTAAAAATTGTACTGATTTTGAAAAGTAATAAACTAGGGGGTCGAGATCTAACATCATAGCATGTAGTTCAATGGACACAATAACTCTAGAAAAAATTCAAATATTTAACACTGACATTATTTATAGCCTAATTTTTGAAAGAATAATACCTATTTTTTTTAAAGACATGAGTCAGTCATTTAAATCATCAAACATACGTTGATTCTTCAACCAAACGAAGAAATAATGCACCAATATTTCTAAACATACACTTCAATTCAAATGTCGCACTGCTTCAATATTTGTTGAACGAGTGAATCTGGGAAAAAAATATTCGAAAATCGGCATTATTCCAATTTAAATATAAATTTATTCCAAGTAATGCAGGAAGTTTTGGAATAATTTATGATTTCAATGTCGATTTTTCAATGTCAAATTTAGCAATTCCTAATTATTAATTCATTCCTACTGCTTCAAAAATAAAGATTTTGAAACGTCCTTTAACTCCTTATTAATAAATAATGAAGAAATTTCATAAAATATTAATGAATGTATTCCTATAAGTTTCAAATTTTTTGTAACAGAAAGCAATTAAAAATTTTATTTGAATGTGATTCCCGCTTCATAAAGTTAACTAAGATATCAATCGACATCAAAATAGATTTACATTTCCAACTCTATCAGCAAATACAAGATCTTCTATGAATCTTTAAAGATCAGAACTGTTATGAAGGCATTTTGTGTTTAATAAAGTTCGTTTTAATCTTAAATGGTTAAGAAGGGCTTCAAAGAAATCTCTAAACAATTTTATGCTGTAGAAAATATTAATAAATAAATTGTACGTTTTAAATTTCATTAAACTAGATGCAGGATTTTAAATGTAATATACAAGTAGAATCTTAAATGTAACAGAAGATTAAAAACTAGCTTCCACTTAACATTTTATATCTCAACAGAACTAAGTTGCATTGATGAAATTGAGTTACATTTAAATATTATATTTGAAGTTTATATAATTTTAAATAGAATTCAAAGATTAAATAGGTTGTATTTTAATTACAACTCTTGTGATTTTATCAGTATTTTTCTTTTTTTTTGTTTGCAAAATAGAGCTAGGAATGTCCCGCTAAATTATCCTCCTCAAGAAAATTAGAATCAAATAGTTCTACTGTCATAAAACATTTACTTTTCATTCTTTCAGTACGTATGGGTTGAATAATGCAGAAAATGAGAAAAAAATAACATTTCAAATCTTAAAATAATGAAATTATATCGTGAAATATAAATAAAGCCAAAATGCATGCATTCCAGTTGTTTTTAGAAATTCATATATTTGAACAGATATTTTTCAAATTCTTCTGTGAAGCATTAAAAAGTTTTCATGACAACAACAGAGTTCATTTTTATTACTTAAAAATTACACAAACTCAATACTGAGTTACAACATTTCAGCCCCAAGATTGTTCGAGATTTTCTGTTATCAAAAAAATATATCCAAAACTTCAGCAATGGATGTAAGTCACTGTCTAAAATGACTACTTTCATATTCTATTTGCAAACAAATATCTAAGTTGTCATTATAATAATTTGCTAAATTCCCTTTCTTACTTTGAAAGCTACATTGAATAATTTATGGGGGGGGAGCAGTTTTCTACTTTTAATTTTAACTTTTGTTTATGCTCTGATATATCTTTTGGCATAATAAATAGATTTATTTTAATCAAATATAATTCTACAAGTAATACTTTTAGAAATTCCATCAAAAAATTAAATTAAATATATTTTATTTTCTCATGCATGAAGCTTACACCCTATAGTTCTGTTGTTGATTATTCCCCTTTTATCGAGCACCAATTCAGACCAAGTCCTCATCGGGGACAGAGGAAAGCAATAGCTTATGAGGTTAAAACTCCCTGAGCACCCGAGGGCAAAAGTCTGACTTTTAGCTCATATGAAGTTGACACTCACACAGTCACTTGCACAACCCTTTTTACAGGTGGACTCTTTCACGCACCTCACAGATAGAACATAAGGTGAAGAGCAACCAGCCCGAATCAGAACTGGAACTCAGGACCCCCAGATCACGGGGAAGACGCGCTACCCGTAAGCCAGGACGCCGACCGCAAGAGTTCTTAGTAGTTAATTTCATTTGATATATGTCCTTTATACACATGTCCTTTATGTTTTTTGTACTTCAAATTGTGTTCGCAAATAATAAAGTAATAAAAATGTTTTGTTGACGGCTTCATAGATATTATTTAAATATTTAATTTTCTATTTATTGTCTTATATTATTGAAAAAATCGTGCAATGTCATAAAATAGCAAATAAATACGAATCGAAGCTAAAATTATATTAAAATTCATATCATAAAAATTATGCACATTTTCAATTTAGCCTCTCTTTACCTTAACTAATTAATGTATGAATTACCAGGAATTGCATTCGGAAGTAATTCAACAACATCAAGCCAAACCTTCTGGCCATGAAACCAAAATCATTCATCTAAACACTTCGAAACCACTTTCAATGGGCCCCTAATTACATTTAAAAGTTTAAATTTCGAAGAGAACATTTCCTACTGTGATCATTGTATTAATTAGAACATTTTAGAGTGATAAGCTTCTCAAGATTCCTCTTTCCTGCCATCGCACATATCTTCTTTTAGAAATATTTAGCATTTGGCGAAACATTTGAATCCGGAATCGCCATTTGAATGAAGTATTTTCCAGCTTCCATGTTCATTGAAAAGGTAATTACAGTCTAAAGAGGTCTTAAGAGTGCCGTACAATTTCAACAACACTTTCTACCTATATAAACGAGATAGTAATGTCATTACAGGCAGCCATTCCTGAATTCCGTTGGTCTCAACACATAAATAACTCAAAAGCGGGTGCATTTGGCGACAAAAGAACCCGGTTCATTTCGCTTATCTTTTCAAATTTATTCTACGTTCTAATTACAAGACTTCTTCGTTGTCTTTATCATATAGGAAGGGGAAAGATATGGCGAGAGTGGAAGCCACGGGATATTAAAATCTGGGAAGCATTTTCTATTTTTAAAAAGCCTGCTACTTGCTATAATGTACATTTGATTTAATATCTGTAATTTTAAGAGAAAAAAATCACTGTAAAATGCAAAAGTTTCAAATGGAATTGTATGAAGATTGCTAGGTTCTCAGTATTATATATTTATTTCGTATTTTAGTTCTCTAAAATGATTTATTTAGGAAAATATAAGTTTATATTTCACACCATTAGGTATTTTTTTAGAAAGTTTCATAAGAGAAACTACTAAATATAAATAGTTTCTTCTGGGACTTATTTCCTAGAAAAGATAATAAATGTGTAATAAATGTTTTTGAGAAGTTTCATAATCAAAACAGACTAAATATAAATGTAATATTTTCTGGCATTTGTTTCCTGGAAAATGTAATGAATTTGTGAATAAATAAATGCATAATAAATGTTTCTAGAAAGTTTCATAGATAAAACTGACTAAATAGGATATATGTTTGGAATTATGTTTACTGTAAATTATAATAAATTCGAAAATAAGATATTAAAGTCCCTGTTTGTTCTGTTAAAATAACTAAATGTTCTAATATGGTTAAAAAATAAATAATCACTTAAATAGTATTTCTTCAGCTAAATAATTTTTAGATTCATAAATAAAAACTGATTAAATAGGATATATGTTTGGAATTATGTTTACTGAAAATTATAATAAATTCGAAAATAAAATATTAAGTTCCTGTTTGTGCTGTAGAAATAACTAAATGCTCTAATATGGTTTTAAAAAAATAAATAATAGGTTAAATAATATTTGTTCAGCTAAACTGTTCGGTCTTTCCTGTAAAGGAATCATCAATAATAACTTTCGAGCATTTACCAATTTTGAAATTGTCAATTTAAAATGCACAAATACCGTCACAATTAAATACCCTATCATAAAAATTACACCAAACTGTAAAATGTTTGCAAAACTTTAAAAATAATTCTTTTAAAATTGTTAAACATATTTTTAAAGTCTAAATGCTTTCAAATCCGAAAACTGAGAGTCTACCAAATCATAATTAAGATATTTTTAAAGAATTCAAAATTACGGGAAGAATCATTATTATTAAACAAAGTTTGAACGGATGTATTTTAAGCTAATGTTATTCAAAGCAATAAGTCTTAACTCAGCATATAATAAATGAAACATAATGTGTAGCAAATATAAATTCAGATTGGATTCAGAGTAAAGCTATTCCAACTTTACTACCAGCTCTCCAAATTTATCATTATACCAATCATTCTTCGAATTCTATTGTGTTCCTCATTTCCAATATAAAAGAAAATATAAAATTATATATGTATATGAGAAAGATTTTGTAAGTCTTTTTGAAACGTATTATAACTTTATAAGAAAAATAAATTTTAAATTTTAATTATTTTATATGCAATACGAATCTTCTGACAAATACATTCTATATACATTCGTAAAATATTTGGAATTGTCATTCGGCACGAATAATAATTTTTAATCATCTCAGATACGTTTACAAGACATATAAAGAATGCAAAAGTTAATTTATATTAACTTATTCAAAGAATAAATTTGCTATATTTGCTACTTTATACTTATAAACTTTTCAAAATAATACTATTCTTATTTGGCCTCCATTGAAATTTAATTGGAGGAATGAATTACTTCTCTGCGCATTTTGAATACAATGTCTCATCTGTAAAAATCTTTATTTGGTAATTAAGACTTCAACAGATTTCAAATTTTCTAGAGTGAAGAGGGAAAAGATATTTAAATTAAGAAATTGTGCGGGATTTCGCTGGAATAAATTCAAAATTTATTTGGATTAATTGAATTGTTGTTCTAAAATGAAAACAATATGACATTAAGCTAATTAGATTATTCAGTTAAGATTAATCTAATTGGTTTTAATTAAATTATTAATTATGATTATTCAATATGTTCGGTATTCCTCATTTCTCAAAATAAAACGAAACTAGGTGTTTTGTTTCATTTCGTTATAAAATCCATTTAGAACATGATTTGAAATTATATAGTTAATTAGGTGCTTAATTTGATCTAGATTTTCTTTTTCATAATTTTATTTTTTTCAATTATAGTTTTTTTTAATTAAACCAGATCATTTCTTATAATTTTGATTGAAATTTTAATGAGTCAAGAATTAAGTGACATTTCAGCGTTTTTCGTGGTAACTTCAAGAAATATTACTGCACAAAAATATTTTTTATACCGTTCCAAAAATCAATAAATGTTCTCTTAATTTTATCAGAATGGGAAAGATGAAAGTTTTGTAAAATAAATTAGATTTTAAAAATCTTAGCAGTTAAGTTTGATTAATTATAATTTCAAAAGAAATTTAATAAATCTACAATAATATGAAGTTTTAACAACATATTGTAAATTAAGATATACACTGGTGTGCAAAACTTAAGCAACCGATATGTTTTTTGCCATCACTTCACGGGAAATCATCTGAGAGACATGAAATTCAGAAATGAGATACAGCATTTTTTTCTGAAAGAATGACGAAAGCATAGTTGCGCAGAAATGAATATAATGCATACAGTATGGAATCAAACAAAAAACGGCTTTATTGAACTCATAGTATCGTTACACATGATTGTATGTCCAAGAGGAAGAACAGCAAGCAGATGTTCCTTAGTATGGGATATGTCCTCCCCTTACTGCAATGGTTGCTTCGCACCGTCTCCCCATACTCAGCACCAGATTGTCCAACAGTTCTTGAGGTAAGAGTGCGCATTCCTCAATCAGCATCTGTTTAAGTTGTCGGGTGTTCCCAGGAGGATGTAGTCGTGCCGCAAGGCAACTCCCCAAAGCATCCCACACATTTTACTGAGATGAAACCGTGTCCCGACCTCTCTCCAAATCAACTGGCGTTGGGAATCGCTTGTAACATCACGGAAAGAGACCGTTTCGGTGGTCCTGGAGTTGTCGCCTGGGGAGGCATTATGATGAACGGGCGGACTGAGCACCACGTTTTCGACAGAGGTTCTGTAACTGGAGATCGCTATTGTCAGGAGGTGATCCTTCTCCATGTGCGTTTGTTCCGAGGTGCCATTGGATCAGACTTCGTTTTTATGGATGACAATGCACGGCCACACAGGACTCATGCTATTGAGGAGCTCCTGGAAAGTGAAGATATCACTCGAATGGATATGCCGGCGTGCTCCCCTGATTTAAATCCGATAGAACATGTGTGGGATGCTTTGGGGAGACGCCTTGCGGCACGATTATATCCTCCTGGGAACACCAAACAACTTAAACAGATGCTGATTGAGGAATGGGCACTCTTACCTCAAGAACTGTTGGACAATCTGGTGCTGAGTATAGGGAGACGGTGCGAAGCAACCATTGCAGTAAGGGGAGGGCATATCCCATGCTAAGGAACATCTGCTTGCTGTTCTTCCTCTTGGACAGACAATCATGTGTAACGATACTATGAGTTCAATAAAGCCTTTTTTAGTTTGATTCCATACTATATGCATTGTATTCATTTCTGAGCAACTATGCTTTCGTCATTCTTTCAGAACAAAATGCTGTATCTCATTTCTGAATTTCATGTCTTTCAGATGATTTCTCGTGAAGTTATGGCAAAAAACATACCTGTTGCTTAAGTTTTGCACAACAGTGTAGTTTTTAAAGATTGAATATATCGCTTGCTTCCTGTGAAATACCTCCGAAAATTATTTTATTCTAAAAGGAAAATATTAAATCGCTTATTGCATTAGTGACATCAAATTCAAAACTTAAGCATCCAAACATTTTTTTAAATAATAATAATTTGTTCTAAAATATAATTTTATTTTAGGAAATATCGCATTTATCTATACTTATAATAAAGCTCATTGTGTGTGTGTGTGTGTGTGCGTGTGTGCCTGTGTGTTGTGTGTGTGTGTGTGTGTGTGTGTGTGTGTGTGTGTGTGTGTGTGT
>JAPMOR010022474.1:21342-37912 GCA_026543865.1 Argiope aurantia
AGATAGCTCTATCATATGCATATGATGCCAAAACCAAATAAATAATTAAAAAATTTCTCTAGATTATTCAAAACTTTTCCAAACATGCATTACAGATTTAAATATTCACTACATCGGTTATTACATCCGGAAGAATTGAAATAAAAGAAGAATCTCTTCAAAATAAAATCCTGATATGAATAATGAATTACAAATCTACAAATTTGTGAATTTGTTTCCCCACTGCAAGAAGTCCTTTAGTAAGGAAGAAAGTTTTACAGATGGCTCTATCATATTGCACATCTGATGCCAAATCCACATAAATAATTTTAAATTTTTCTCTTGATTATTCAAAACTTTTCCAAAAATTCATTGCATATTTAAATATTCATTCCATCAGTTATTCAGAAGAATTGAAACAAAAGAAGTATTTCTACAAAATTAAATCCTGATATGAATAATTAATGTAGCTTGAGTATATTCCAAATTCAATTTATTCCTTAAAGTATTCCTTCCAATCAAATATTCAACTTCTCATGGACAGCTCAACAGAATCCAATCTGAAGAGAATAATGCCACTCATCCAACGTATAAAATTTAATTAAATAAAGTGTTGCGAAACTTAGAGAGCTGAATTTGACGAAGAATACTCTAATTAAATCCCATATCAGCATAACAATTCCTGCAGTTTCATCAACAAATATATATGATTTCATTATCTAATGCTTATTTTTAGAAAACTAGGAAAATACAAACGGAGAATAGATTTGATTTGAGGTTTTCACCAACAATAAAATGCAGATAATAATTTTAGAGAACTGAGAAGACCAATTTGTATTTCATCGCAAAATTTAAGATGCATTTTATGATTTTCAATAAATGATTGAAATAGACTCCATAAATTTGCATTAACCGATTGGGATGATAATTTAAAAATAATTTTCGCTATTAAAGAGGAACTGTATTCGAATTTCACTAATTCCTAAAATATTAAGGTTATCACGATCATTCGAATCGTTTTATAAATTCTAGACGGATACTATTTAATTCAGTGTATTGATTATATAAGATGCACTTTCCATGTATCGTTACGGATACGATCCAAGAATCCTTGAAGGAAAACAAATCAAGTATCTAGCTGTCTTAGGAAGGGATTTCTGATTATGAATTAAATTTCTCGAAACAATTATCAAGTATGTGCGATTAACAAATGATAAATCGGAAATTTTTCACAGTAGCTAGAGCGTATAGAATTTCTCTAAATAGAAGCAAATTCAAAATTTAATTTAATTGTTCTAAAACCAAGCGTCTTGTTAGCTACAGTGCGAGATGCAAGTACCCCAATAAAAAACAAGTATGGCCTCTTTTGTAGATCAATGTAATCTTGGGATAGTATAGCAGAATTTGAGGTAAAATCTCAAATTATCTCTATGAATAATAAAGGAGATTGCATGTGCGTGCGTTTCCGTATATGTTCGCGCATGTGTGTGGTGTGTGCATGCTCGTGTTAGTGTGTGTGTGTGTGCATGTGCGTGTTAGTGTGTATATGTGTGTGTTCCTGTGAGTGTTTGTTAGTGTGTGTGAGCGTTAGTGTATGTGTGTATCTTTTGCACGGCTTAAATTTCCACCTGGAAGCGATTCTTTTGAAATTTTAAGTAATTAAAAATACCGTAAAACATTTTAGAATTTTCCATGATAGTTCCCAAAAATATAACGACACAACAATGGTTTTTTTTTTGTCAACTTAAAATAAAAACAGTTACATTTTTCGTGATATAAATTTAGTTGTTGCGAAATTCTTTAGCTTAGATACAATGAACTTCCAAAGTAATTTTGAATTACATTTGAAGATTATATGAAGTTGAATTTGAGATAAATATTTAATTCAATATTAAACTTTTATATACTGAGGCAATTACATCTAAAGTTTCCCTTTAGAACTAATCAATAATAATGTTCTGAAAAAATATGGGCATTTTTTTTTACTTTTGCTTTTTTACTTTACGTTTTACTTCGTTATTGAACTATGCTGATTTTTTTATTGAATTGGAGAAATATTTATTGAATAATCTTCTTATACGTTACACAAATCATGAAATATAATCTGTAGGACATTCAAAACTTCTACGTTGCATTATTACTCTATTGATCCTTACATTATTTTAGGAACATGCTTGATTACAACAAACATATTACTTAATTTTTTGGTTTAATCATTTTCCTTTCAGGACTAAACTCCAATTTTAAATGCAGTTAATGGAAAAATAAGAAGGCGTACAGCATGTTGAATTTAACTGTGTTATTTCTTTTAAAATAGTATGAGTTACAGGACTATTAAAATTTGGAATTTTTCTACAAAAATAATTAAAATGTTACCTATAGAAAATTCAATTGAATTCTTACACAATCAATCATTTTAAGGCGAAAAATATAGTCGCCAAAAACGACTAGTATCTAGTAGATATGAAAAAATCTGCTTTCCTGAAGAGCAAACAGGTAAAATAAAGTTCAGCTTAGAGCAGGGAAATAAAGTCCAGTTTTGTTCAGCTTGGATTAAAAATCAGGAAATTTTCCAAAAGTCATCCCGGCTACAGCTATCATTTCGTTGCTAAAGAAGGCTACTGTTTACTATTATTTTTTTAAATCTTATTAATAGCATAATAAAAGTAGAAATAACTAACCACTGTTTTTTAATATCCACCAGCAATGAAATGAAACTTTAAATCATATGGAGACTAAAGTATATATTATATTCTCCATAATTATTAAGCTTAATCATTAATAAATAAAATGTGGTAATTGAAATGGATATTTAATATTCTACTGAGATAACACTATCCTATATAGTATTCTTCTGCAATCCCCTACCAATTGAATTGTCCTTGGAAGTCCTCAAATTCTTCCTGTCCTCTATATTCGGCGAGTTCCTGATTCTCATCTTTCAAAATAAGTAACTTGAGAAATTGGATTTTATATTCACCACAAGCAGAAATGAAAACAAAATAAACTAGGATCTGCTGACAGGACATAAAATAATTGGTTCTGAATTTCTGAAAAGTGTAAAACGAATTGCTTCAGCTAAACAGTGAGTTATTTGACGAGGTTTTAATTAAATAATGGGTAACAGTGGAAATTTAACAAGTTTCCTTTATTGAGATAGAGTTACAGAAAAATTGTCTAATTGTATAGTTTTACGATAATTTTTATTTGTTATTAGGAAAATGATTTAGGAGAAATTTCCTGTTTTCGATCTCAAAAGTATGTGACTATGTTTCGGGAAAAAATGTTTTGAAAAATTCTCTAAAGAATTATATTTTTGTATTTTTGCATAAAAAGGATTAAAAACATTTAATGAAGCAAAAATATACTAGTTAATTATTTTTTCTAAAAAAATGCAAAAGCGGCTTTTGTTGGTTGAAAAGATGTATAAAGCGATTATATTCTAGTTTGGAGTATATCAAATGATTTGCGAGAAGTTTATAAAATATACTAATTCCTAAACTAACATATAAGCTACTATATTTCTATTTATTCATTAAACATTTCAGTTCCGGCGTCCTGGCATACGGATAGCGCGTCTTCCCTGTGATCTGATTTTCCCGGGGTTCAAGTCCCGGTTCGTGCATGGTTGTTCTTCTTATGTGTTCTGTCTGTAAGGTGTGTGAATGTAAACCCCCCCCCCCCGTAAAAAGGGGTTGTGCTAGCGAATGTGACGCATGAAGTAGCTAAGTCGCACTTTTGGCTCTAGTTGGCGCTACTGAATAAACGAGAGACGCTCACTGAGCTTAAATCGCTGACAGATAACTGTCAGAGGGATTGTGAAGTGCCGTAAGTCACAACAAATAATGGAGAGTTCAAGTGATAAGTAAAAGAAATTTCCAATTTTTTCACATTATGAAGCATTAAAGTAACTATAAAATGAACGTAAATGGACAGATTACTTATTCTTTAGTTCACGAACTACAGAACATATTGAGAAATTGTTTTATTATACCAATTTGAACAAAAAATATACATTAGATTTTAATGTGTGAAGTTTTTCATAAAAAAATTCCAAGATAGATTAAAATTTGTTAAAACAGTTTGTCCGATATAAAATGCCATTAAAAAGTATGAAAATGTAAATATAAAAATCAATGTAAGTGTCCAAAAAATGGACTTAGAAAAAAATTCAAATGATTTTATTGCAAGAAAACTGTTCAAACATTAAGAACATTAAATAAATAAAATTCGAAATTTCATTGAAAATTCGATTATTAAACTATTCGATATGGATTATCCTTACTGAATAACTAATATTATTCTAAATGTATTTATTCAGTTCAAGAATATATATTAGTGTTTCAAAATTTTTCATTTTACATAAATATTAGTCTGGAACTGATGCTTTGAGAAATAAGTGACAATTAATTATTTGGCATATATTTAGAGGAATATAATTAGTTATATTTGCATTTCTTCTTTAAAATTATAACCGAATGTAAATTTATACGAATTATGAATTTTTAGATAATTATACAATAATTATCTACATGTTAATTTTAAATTTCAGTTTTTAAAATATATAAATAATTGCACATAAAATTATAAACAGTTTTCAGGGAAATTGAATTTTAATATTCATAATAAAATACAGTTACCATTTAATATTATAAAATTCCATAAATACATTGAAAATTATTGACAGTATTTTTTATGTTTTTAATTGTGTCAAAAACGTGACAAGAATTAGTATAAAATAATTTATTTGACTCATAAATAATAGCTGCTATTGTATATGAAGCTGAAGGAGACGAAAAAGGTGTAATCTGCTTCAATTACTACAATTTGCTATTTGACTTTTTGTTGAAGCTTAATGACATTATAAACTTTAAGATCTTGATCTAAATTTGAAGATCTTTCTCTTAAAATTAATGTTATATTTTCATCACGTAATATAAAATTTTAAAATGGAAATGCTTAAAACGCTGAGGCTTGTGATGTCGCAATTGCGAAGTATAAGTAAAACATAATGAGCCTTAAAGGAATGAGTTGCATTTAAAAAAATCGTTCTATTCAAAAGTAAGAAGTTCTCGTATAAAAATGGGAATCTGTGCTTTATCTATATTTAAGAGCACGAAAACTCTGAAATGGTTGCCTCAGGGTAAATGATAATTTTCTAGAAAAAAAAATAAACTCTAGGAAACAAACAGTTTTTAAAGTCAGATATCCCAAAGATTTCGTGCTTGAAGTGTAATTCCATTGATAGAAATACAATTGGAAATGCAGCGAACTGCTAATTTTCTAGATTAAAATGTTTCAAAGAAAATTATCTCTTTTTTTTTCTAGATTACGAAATCAGTACTTAAATCAAGACGTGTCTAAATTTTTTTGTATTATATTAATTCGGTCTTACAAGATGTTAGTTATAGTCAATTATTTCTTTTTGCTTCATATTTATAAATATAGTATTAGGGTGTCCCCAAAGTTTCCTTCTCATCGTACTATGAATGGCCTTATCTGGCTCTGCTTGTGCAAAACTGCAGGGTTATCTATTAGCCTTCTATTCCATCGTTTTCATTCGTACCACCCAAACTTCTCTACTACACCCCAAACAAGTTATTTTGTCCATTTAGTGGGATTGGGAAGGTGTAATTTTCTACGATCTTCTTCCTAAAGGTGAAACAATAAATTCTACGAAATACTGTCATCAACTGGATCAATTCAAAGCTGCCAAAGCAAAAAAACGACCAGAATTAATGAACCAACGAGGCGTTGTTTTTCATCTTAACAACGCGAGACCACGTATTGCATTAGTCATAAAAGAGACACTCTTGCAGTTTGATTGGGATGTTTTATTGCATCCTGAATACTTTCCAGATCTCACTCCATCTAATAATTATTTCTTTCTGTAATTAAAAAATTATCTTCGCAATAAGCACTTTAAATCCATCAGCGAAGTAAAAACGTTTACCTTAAGGATTATTTCTTGTCCAAACCACAACAATTTTGGAAAGAAGTCATAATGGGGCTTCCTGAGAAATGGAAGAAGGTAATAGAGCAAAAGGGTTCTTATATAACAAAATAAATAATATCTTAAAGAGTAAATATTGTGTATTCATTTCATACTAGAAATAGGAAAGAAACTTATGGGACACCCTAATATTTATAAAATCGATATTTTATGCACTTCCACGTATTTAAATTGTAATTTTGTAAATAATTTCAAAGCTTAATCATTTTTTAATCGATTGATTTGATTTAAATTTTACCCCAAAATTGGGATAACCCTTGATAATGAATTTAAAATATTCATCTCATATATCCATTATGCTTAAATCCTAAATTTATAAGTTAAAAATCAAAAAGTAGAAGATAATTCAAGTAACAAAAATCACTCTTGAGGACTGTAATAAATGATGTTTCTAAAAAAAACGTTTTTACTAAATTAATTTTTGCAACCTTTTGCTTTGGCGATTTCTTAGAAATCACGTTTCATTTCAATAAAGGACCTTCTAAAAAAGAGGCACATATTTACATAACTTTTCATCGTTGAAGTATTTAAATGAATTTAAATTATTTCTTAATCAGTCTACCGTTAACTTTAAAAAGTGTAAAATAATTATTTCAGATTCCATGAATATTTATATGCGAGTTCTTTTTTCCTTCCTCGTGTTATTATCTTTGATATTTGCGTTGTTTATTGCATGTATTGAAGAATGTTTATTTTTCTACCCACGGCATGTTGCTCTAAGGATTTCCACCCACACGCTTCGAAAACATGTTAAGAGTGGGCGTTTGGAAACATTCAAACAAGTATTTGAAAGTAAAATGCAAATTTACATTGAGACAGTATAGCATTGCAAAGATAAGGCAATAGAATTTCCAAAATCCTATAGAATATTTATCATTTACTTTGTATAGCAATCTGCTTATAAAAACACTTTCAAACCAGTAACAATGGTCTTCTTGAAAAATTTTCGCACATCCCCAATAAAAGTGTTATTCCCCAGAATAAAAATTGTACAACATAAAAAAAACTGGAGCCTCCATGATTGTTCATATTTTCATTTTTGGAAACAAGCACATGAACGTTTTTTTTTTTTTTGCCTCATGGCATAAAGAAGAAAAAAAACAAGTATACCTCGATCTAAATAAAACTTGATACATAACTATAATATAAAAACCAAGATTACATACACTTCATTTTTTTCTAAATCGGTTTTGTTTTCTAGTGTTCACATTTAAGTGAATTTAAATATGCATATTAATAGACTGTCGTCCCTTTAATATATTTGGTTCCAAATTTATGGATAGACATTCATAATACAGAACCTGAATAGTTTTTACGTTCAGTAGGCACCATGATCACTTGCGCTGGTACATATAATTTTGTTTCTATGGATGGATTTCGCTCAAAATTTGATACATTTCTGCAAAAAAAATGAGCACACGACGCTCTATATTTCATGTATGTAGTTTTGAGTTATCATGTTCAAAGACTGTCATAATTTTTTTAAGTGGATATTTTCACTTTCACGAACTACGAGAGGTGATCCAAAAAAAAAGTTTACAAGGCAAAGAAAAAAATGCTTTATTGACAATAGACACAGGATACAAACGGTAATTAAGAGACATATATGTCGGTCACTTCTCTACATAATCACCAAATCTGTTGGGGCAAATATCACACCGCTGGACAATTTGTTTAACACGTCTAAGTAATAATCAGATCGACGGCTATTGAGCCAGTTCTCAGCACCTTTTTGAACATCACCCACTGATATGAACTTTGTTTTGGATAAGTCTTTCTTCAATGCCGGGTAAAGGAGTAATCACTGGGAGCCAAATTGGGGCTCTATGGGAGGATGGCTCCAGACCTCCCACCTAAACGTTTCCAGCAATCTCTCTACCCGCTTCAAAAGAATGACACCATTTCATCACCTGTTGTCTACTCATTGTTTCGCCCCCATACACTTCAACGATGAGGACACATTCTTGGTCCATAGAAATCGTATCACGTTTATCACCTCTGTGCGAGGATACCTCTCTAGACATCTTGCCATTACTGTCGCTGTTTCAGATCTCAGTACTAATACTATCTGCTCTAACGACCGGTGTAAGACAACTAGCGCCATCTGTCTCCTCTCTGGATAACAATATTCCCCACCAAAATTTCTTCTTTCCAAATACTGCTGCTTGTAAATGTTTTTTGGACCGCCCTTCGTACAATCGTCATGAAATTTGTGAACTCGTCAAAATAGTATAACAAAAAAATAAGATATATTTCAAAACTCAAAAATGAGATATTTTTAAAACTTAAAAAAGAGATATATTTCAAAAAAAATAATAGGAACTAGTCAAAATATCGATTTCCCATTAATTTCATTTTTTTTAATATTTACAATACATTTTATCTTCCATTTATAACATAGTAAAAATGGAGAATCATTCTTTAACTTTATAATACCAAAAGTCTAAAAACAAAGAATGACATTCTAAATTTTTAATGTTTCTTGGACATTGCATTCATATAATAATAATTTAAAAACTAAACATAAACTTAAGGATTAAACTTAAACCAAAACTTAAAAGATCTAAGTAGCCAATTATAATTATTCACTTGCTTATAAGCTACTTTCTCTATAATCCGTGAGAAATTTCTAATAGCAAAGACGACTACTCCTGAACAAAAATTCCTTTACTTTTTCATATTGAAAAATATTCATTTGAAATTGCAATTCAACATACGTTCTTAGTCCTATAGTAATTTCCCAGGTGACGATTATATCATTGGACTGAAAGTAATGGATGTTTTTGTAAAGGGAAGAAAGCTCGATATCGTCGTTTCTAAATGTAAGGGAATTTGTAACTTATAGTCTTTAGAAATCGCCGGATGGAGATTCTATAACAATATAGATAAATCTATCATAAAACATCCTAATACATTTAGCCTAGGCTCTAAATTCCAAATATACGTTTTGATTAGAAAGATAGGATAATAAGTTTTTGTTTATGTTGTTTTTGTTATTCTTTTGGAGTTTTTGGCGCAAGAGCTATTTTTGGCCATATCGCTCCAAGCATATGGTGTGACCTCATACCAGACATTAAAATTCTTACCTAAAATTGAAATCTCATTCAATTAAAAAAGGGGACAATTTTTTAGGAGGTGACAATCAATGAGTTTTTGTTTATGAAATATATATATATATATATATATATATATATATATATATACTTGAAAGCCTGCACCTGATAATACAAACAGAGCGTTTTCAGTTTTAGTGGTCACAAATCTCTCTTGCAATTTCTACAGTCGTCAAGCTAAAATTGTCAAGTAAAACACGTATGGCATTCCTGGCGAAGAAACGAAACATAGACTAGGGATTCTGGACCTAGGCACTCCTTTCTGGTCAGAAATTTCTTCAAGTACTTCGATATTGCAATTTCCGATATATTAAATTATTTCCTAAGTTCTAGAAAAGTTCAACCTTGATCACTCCCATTAATTATGGCTTCATATTGCTGAATGATTAAATTATGAATGCTGTATCAAGAATAGAGAAAATTTAACTAATCAGAAAGCTTATATAGAAACGTCCTAAAATATGAATTGTAAATAAAAACAGATGTCACTTTAATGATGGTAAAGTTTCAAATTTTTTTCAAAACTTTGTTAATTTCTACTGTAGTTACTTGTAATTATGTTACTCCCAAAACTCCATTAATTATAATTATGTATGCTTGTAATTATGCTGGTAATTATGTTACTCCAAAAACACCGAAATGTCATTTAAATTCGACTCAGAAAGTTTAAGTAGCTTCTTATAATACTGGGAAAAGCTGTTTAAAAAAACATGATACTTTTTTGATCGGCAATTTACCATCTTTGTTTGTTTTATGGATAATTTCGAGTATCTGCTTTAGACAGAACATTAATACTTCACCTGTTTCCGATGTCAAATTAGTAATAATAAACCTCATTCAACAAGAACATATGCCTCCTGTAGATTCTTATTATGCCAATTCTGATTTTTTCAATAAATTTGGCTTAAGAACTTTCAATTCTAATTATGACCAAATAAGCTTAATTTGATTTTCATATACGTATATTTTTATCAGCATACGAATTTAATTTCTGCGATTTTACTATATATTGATGCCATAGTAGTCTCTGGTGATCACTTGGATTACCGGAATTGTGGTGAATGTAATTTCATTTCAATCTCTTATATATAACTAGCTTGTGGCTGTCTCTGCACAGTATTTTTAAATATCATATTGTGAGGCATATAATGTTATTTTAATAGTCTTACAACTGTTTTGCTTATTGTATACTTGAACCTTCCCAGTGAAATCAATTTCCAATCTGTCATACTATCATTGTCTTTCGCCATATTTTGACTTCACTTCCTCATTCTTCATATAAATTTTTAACAATAAATAGAATCGATGATTGAAATGGAATTGATGACTTCCGATTATTGAAGAAAATCACGTAATTAAGTATTTGATGAAACAATAGAAACGGTTCGAACTTCACAGTCATAGAAAACTATTATTGAAAATTATGAAAAAAAAACATATTTTAAATAGATTGCCAAAATTTAGACAACATTATACGATTATTAAGTTGGTATATTTTTTAATTAAAAGGGTGTAAAATTTAATTTTATGACTTATATTTTCAGAAATTACTTCACAAAGACACGAAAATCTCGCATAATTTCTTAATTAATTAAAATTTTAGTTAAAATTTCAAAAAAATAAAACTCCGAGCTGTATGTTCTCATCCTTCATAGAATACATATGTTAAATTCGATAGAACCAAGTCAAACGGTCTAGCTTTTAGAACGCCTATATATACATTCAACTTTATTATTTATTGAAATGGCAATGAAATTTCTAAATAATTTATTTTTTAAAAAGATTATTTGTATTTTCAAGCACGTACATCATACTTTTGCACGTTATGTCATTCTTATTGAATATTTTCATCAATACCGTCTTGAATAAATTCAACTAAAGGTAACTAAAATTTACTATACAAAAAAATTATTAAGCAAATTTATTTGTATTGGAAAGATTAAAATACTCTCCTTTGCACTGAGGAATTTATATAAATTCTATTCATAAACTCTAAGAGTTTTTCTAACAATAATAAACATGCCTTCCTAGAAGGAAGGTATTACAAAAATTTATCCTTTCGATACTTAGATTTTTCTTTAAGATAAACTAATATAACTAAGCAAGTTAAGGCTTTCAAGCAATAAAAAATCTACCCTGTAATTTTCGTCCACTCTTCTTTATCTTGGTTAGTTTAACTAATAAAATTTTGGAAGTTAGTTTAACTAATAAAATTCTCCTAATTTTCTTCAAATAGAAAAAAAGTAATTATTGAATTATCAAACATATGGACAAAAAGAATTTGATCATTATGATCAAACTGTACGTGCTTCAAATTTGGATGGGAAAAACTGGAAAATATAAGATTAAAATGCTATTAACTCAATCGTTGCTGAGCTGGGTATTATAGAAATTATATTTAATAAATACTTCCATAAACTATAGTTTATTGAAAGAATCTATTTTTTAAAAGGCAGCTTAATTAGTTTCAATATTTTATGCAAACGTCAATTATGAATAATCTTTAATGAACTTGAAAGAAATTTTTTCAGTGAATTTTATTAATTTTTGTGAGATATTAGTGATTCATTCATAAAAGGATTTAATTTGTCGAATCAACACATTTCAAGGGCTTGATAATTTTGGATGAAAGAAAGGTTTGCTTAATTTAAATATTCTGAGATTTTTAATGCTTCGGTTTTAAGATATTTCGACTGCGTATCTTCCTACGGACTGAAAGGTTTTGAATAATATTCATGATTTTTTTAAGAATATTCAGAAAAAATTTATATTAATAATTTTTTTAAGTAATTTCTGTTTTTAATCATAACACAGAATATATTTAAATTCTCCATGAAATGCCATTTAATGAGAAATTATTTTTTTTCAAACATATATTAAAGTTAAAAAAAAAGTTTTTCGAATAAATGACGGTTTATATACAAAAACAATTAAATAGACTCTAGAATAAAAATTAATGATACTAAATCATCTGAACTTCAAAATCTAAAATTTCTTTACAAGAACATTGAAATGTAACAGATATGGCTATTAAACAATCCAAATATTTTAATTTTTTTCCTAGATTGTTTCTTAAATGTATTTGGATCCATATTAGGATTTCTTTGACAACGATTGCCACTGGTTAACAGGAAAAATGGGTTTGAAAGTTCGATTGTCATTACAAGTATGAAGATTTCCTCAGTGTAACTTTTTCTTCCCTTATAAACCTTATAAACCCTATATGCTTGTTTCTTTTAATATTTGAAGGTTCCCTCCCTGTAAGTGAAAAAATATGAAGAAAACCTTCCAAGATTTGTTATTGTTTTCGCTTTTCTACGTTTCTGAAGAATTTCTTTCTAATATCAGAAAAGAACTTTGTTGGAAGTTTTTTTCTTTTTCAGATTTAAGTGAAACACACAAAGTTTTCGTTTCAAATGGCGCCAGGTTTTGGTTTGGGAATGTCTTTGCTTGAATTTTATTCCATGCTGTCGAAGTGCAATGTTTTCCAATAAAATTGAAATTTTTCTGCCTTGTGGGATCTTATCTTATTTATACTTTAAAAAATTCTGAGTTTTGAGGCAATGCTTTGTCAAAAAAGTCGGTTAGTAGGGATTTAGATTTCAAGAAAGGTATTGTTGTACGCATCAAATAAGTCAGTTTTGCAAGTTGTAAGTCAGTAAGTCTATAAGTCAGTTTTACAAGTTGTAAGTCAGTAAATCAATAAGTCAGTTTTGCAAGTTGTAAGTCAGTAAGTCAATTAATCAGGTTTTCAAGGTGTAAGTCAATAAGTCAGTTTGGCAAGCATAAATAAGTTGCTATACGAACAGTCAAATAAATCAGTAACAATTAAATTCTCATAAACAAATAAACCAACTAATAATTAGAGATAACAAACCTCTATCCATCAAGATATTGATAGTGATAAAAAAAAAGAATTGCCAAAAAGAATTGCTGAATTTAGAGACACAAAATCAAGCGATATGAATACTTTCGAAATTCACTTATTAAAGAAATAAAATTATATTCTTTCGCATTGCTCGCCGTTTATAATGAGTAACTTGTAATCCAAGAATATTAGTTCAGTTTAATTTCAGTTAAATATCTATTGCATAATTCGATGCTCTAATTACTCAAAAAAGCATCTTCAGGCATCGAATTGTGATTGGCATAAAAGTCAGTTATTTCAACAGCCTTACCCGTGTTTTTAATTCCCCCAGGGGCAGCTCGAAATGAGGATGAGAAACTCCCAGCATGGTGGTTGGTTCTCGCCACTCTGGAGGGCACACGAAACGCTTGGGGTCTAGCTCCTCCCATCGATGACGGAACGTACTTCCTTAGGGAAAGATTGTACCTTGGCAGATGATGGCCCTTAGGGCTCAACTATAGTTCCCGCTAGTGTTGCTATAGCTGCGGTCCGGTCATTTATTTTTATTATCCGTGTGCCTTCGGGCGGGTCGGAGACTCAGTGATATGGCTTACACCTGTTCTTACAAAGTCCGTTGGATTGCCTTTGTGTTGGAATGTGAAGAGGATCTTTCTGAAAGATAACAGTGATATCATAGTGCATTAGAAACATAATTGTTCGAGTCATATTTTTACTAACTGTACATTACTTCCGTGTTACTATGACTTTCTTATTCTTAAGTTAACTGTTAGATAATAAGCCTAACATTTTATCCTTAGTCTACAAAAAAAATATGTGCACAAATATTAGATAAAACATTTATAACAATTTTAATTACATTGAAATAATTCGAAATTATTATTAAATTGTATGCAAAGAACTATGTTAAAAAAATTTCCAAAATTAAGAGAAAGAACCGCATATCAATTAAACTATTATTCTCTTTTACAACTCTTTCATTGTTCAGTTTAATTTCCTATTTTTACTTATAATATAAAGGATAAATAATTGAATGCAAAAAATAAAGAAAAAACAGATCACACAAATTAGCTTGCTTGCGTTTGTATCTGAAATTTTCAAATTTATACCATCATTCATTTGTTCGAAGTATATATTTTTTATAACATGACTATTTAAATTTATGTGGATTTTTTTTTCATTTTTGATGAAAGCCTAAATAAAGAAATATATTTTATTTTAAAAATTAATAAATATTAATATTATGCAAATTTTGTTCAAATATATTTGCATCTTTCATATTAATATTTGTGCCACATATATTTTCCGTGAAATTATTTTCATCTATATCTATATAAAAAACACATGAAAGAAGAGACAATTCCTCGTTACGATTGGATTGTACCAATTTAATTTTGGAATCCATTATGAATCTTGCACGAAGATAAATTACCATCGTGAACAATGTTACCAATGTATAACACCATCGTGAAAGTCGATGTTTGATAACAGCTCACATGGAAGAAATTTCATTTCTACTCTATCTTTTCAGTCTTGAATATTCTTGACTTTTCAAAACATTTTGAAAAATTGCAGCCCTAAATTACAAATTTCACATACACAGATGCTCTCACAACAAGCAATAATAATTTAACTTTGAAAACTACTGTGTATTCTCTTCTTCCTGATTTTACATTACATTTCTATACTAAAATTATTGACGTGTGTAGTGACGCCATCTCAGAAGAATCAGGATACGACAATAACACCGTCTCAGAAAAAACAGTATATGACTGTGACACCATCTCAGAAGAATCAGTATATGGTAGTGACACCATCTCAGAAGAATCAGGATAAGAGAGTGACGTCATCTCGAAAGAATCAGGATAAGGTAGTGATGCCATCTCAGAAGAATCAGAATACAATAGTTACGCCATCTCAGAAGAATCAAGATACGATAGCGACGTCATCTCAAAAGGACCAGGATAAGGTAATGACGCCATCTCAGAAGAATAAGGATACGACAATGGCACCGTCTCAGAAAAAACAGTAAACGACTGTAACGCCATCTCAGAAGAATCAGAATACAGTAGTCATGCTGTCTCAGATGAATCATGTAATTAAAGCACTGAATGATAAATTGCATGACTTAATTAGGATCACTAATTGATTTTGCATCAAATATTTAATTTCTTTGGGTTATTTCTTATTGAATATATTGAAATATAAAGAAATAAACGTAATCTCAGAATAAGATAGTGGCGTCCTCTTGAAGGGAATTGGACAAAGATTGTAAGTGTCTCTAATTGCGTCAGTTTGGCAAATTTTCCTGAACATGCACAATATGATGATGATGCAAGCTTTGCGTTTATGTTTCATGCATGAAATTTGAGTTCTTTAAATGTGTATTAAATTTTTTTCCCATAAAATAATCTTTCTCAATGAATTCAATATTTTTCGAACACACTCCTCTACCTTATGCAGAAAATAATCAAAATAAAAGGAAATATTTTGTTTTCAAAATGGTATTGTCGACCTCTTCCTGTTCGTGTAGCTTGCTGTTTGAGGATATTTTAAAATGGATCGTTCTCCTCTCTTACCATATACATATTACTGTCATGGGAGTTTGTTTTGAAAGTCAACGCTTACAAACTGTCTCCAAAAGTATAAAAAAATGCTTTAGATTTCCTCTTTGCATTTTTTTATGTCCGTGGATTGTGTTTCTTCCGATATTTCAAGTATCTCTTACCGTAAGAATGAAACATAAAAGTAACTCTTTTAAGTTTTTGTTATTACTTCGTTTCCACTTCACTGAGAAGTTCCTACAAAATATCAGAAAAAAACTTTTGACTTGTTTTATATTTCCACGCTATTGTCGTTTTTTCTACCCCACAATTTTAAGAAAGAAACAAAGTTTTCGTTTCAGATGTTGCTGGGTTTATTGATTTCTTATTTTAGTTCCTTTAAAAAAATTTCTTTCTTTCTTTCATCATTTTTTTTTGTAAATTCTTTTACTCGCCGTGTCGAATTTCCAATAAAAATCAGACATTATTTTTCTTTAGCTTTTTGGAAATTTCAGTTTTATTTAAATTTGTACCATCAAAGAAGCTGTGGTTTAATGGATGAAATGATTTGTTCCTTCTACTATGTAATTGGATTATAAAAAAAATCTATTACATTTTAAAGAAATAGAAATACTCTATTAATAAAATATTTAAAAGCATTTTATTCAATCAAATAATATTTACCATTAAATAATTTAATTAAATTTATCCATTTGTATAAATAGTTTTAATTCATTTTTTACATGTTCATAATTAATTTAGCCAAATCCTTTATTGACCTTTCTTCAGTTCAGTTATTTTTGTTATTTAACTATCCTACTTTTATTTAGTACCATTGAAATAGGATTTTTTTTTACATTTGGTAGAATTAGTGTAGAATTATAAATTCCAACAACTGCACTTTAAAACTGAAAAATTCTAAAAGAGGTGCAATTTTATTTTGAAAAGCGTGAAATAGAAAAAAAAAAAAGAAAGAAAACTCCAAATCAATAAATTTTGTGAGGATTCCCAACAAGAATGGGCAAATATGGGAGAAAATGGAGTCTTTCCTTTTCAA
>JAPMOR010022474.1:43675-62637 GCA_026543865.1 Argiope aurantia
TTGTTTGTTTGTTTGTTTTTGTCAGTTGGCGGCGCATCTACTAATTTCTGCTTTTTATTAATGCAAACTTTTACACCAAATAATGCAGTATACAAATGAATTTTTTGAGCTTACATTTGTAACTTTTATAAATTGTAACATATAAAAATACAATCATGAGCCTGATATTTATGGTCCATTGTTTAATTTGCTGTGCTATTAACAACATTTTTTTTTTTTTGCTTTATTTATTGCTAGTCGCCTCATGCGACCAGCTGTTTAACAAATAATTCATTTATATATCATTTCATGTTCGTGATTCAGAGAATTTGTTTGACATTAATGTCATGTTGTTTCATTTATCTTACTTTTCATTGTGTGCATGTACCTTTCTAATGGAAACAGTCCCATAGCCTCGAAGAAGTATAAAAAAATGTGAATATTCGGTTAATCCAATAATCAAATTTCACGACATTTTTTCTTCACTTTTAATTTGTCTTATAAACTGTTTTGCTGATACTTATGGCACTTGTCACAAATAAGCCCACTGACGAAATCAGAGATTCTAAGCTGAGTTTGTGCAGCAGTTTCTGAGGGCAAAAGCCCCTGCGCCTCCTAGGGCAGAAGTCTGACTTCTAGCTCATATGAAGATGACACTCATTTCCGCAATCCCTTTCTTTCACACATCTCACAGACCGAAGATAGGATAAATCACAAACTTGATGAATCAGGACTCGAACCCGAGACTCCCAGAGCACTGGGAAGACGCTCTACTCCAAGGCCAGGTGACCTGTAAGTTTCTTCATAAACCAAATTCTCCTTCTTTAGTTTTCAACTGAAAAAAAACTCCCTAGTATAAATACTTGTTGGAAAAAGGAAAACATTTGAATAGCAGAGTAACAATTTTATCTATTCTTGGAAATTGCGTAAAAAAAATATTTTTAAAAATTCCTGAATATCAGGGGTAGTTTGCCACCAATCTTAAATTAGCATCATAAAAAAAGACTATTTTAAAAATATTAAAGCTGTATAAATTTATTTTTGGCCAATAAGAATCTCTGAATCTATTGCAAAAAAAAGCCAAAATTTTGAATAGTTTTCAATTAATTAAAATTTAAAAAATTACTTCTAAGTACGCATTTCCATATTCCATGTAATATATATTCCAAATTTAATAGCTATGAGACAAATTATCTGTTCTGTATAGCTCCAATGTACACAAACATGTACAAATAGAAATTTCGATTATGTCGCCAAAATCGCCCAATTCATCACCAAATGGTAAAAAAATTTTCGGCAAGGCCAGTAGTCATTGACCTAGCATCAATTTATCTGTAAAATTTCTAATGAGACTAATTATACAAGGAAGAAATATTACAGATCCTTTACAATATTATTTTTATAATATTATTTCTATATGGATATGAACATCGATCCAATTTACTTTGTGTCCTTTGAATGTTTCATTTTTAATTCTATTTTATGAATAATGAGGGGACAGCGGTGGTCTAGTGGTAACGTCTCGTCTTCAGAACCGGAGGGTTTGAGGTTCGGTTTCATCCTAGAACCATCGGGTATGAGGAGCTGGTGCACGCAAAGTCCGTCGGGGCCAAACGTCCTGCCTCTTGTGTGATAAGAAGCCATCTTAGGTGGCGTCCTCGTCATCTGGCAGTGGTTCAAAATTATGAGGTATGTCCCAAATTAGCCCTAATGTTGCTTTAAAAATGCGAACTACACTGTACTAATAAGGAGGTGAAATATATCGACTGAGGAGTAGTAGTCCTAATAGTAGAATTAAGAGTAATTTAAATCGATTGCATTTTTTAAAAAATATACATAAATCTCATACAATCGAGTAAAATAAAAATCAAAAGCTATAGAAAAATAAATGGCCAGTAAACAAATTAGAGATAATTAAAGAACCTCTAGTACATTTATATTGCTTAGACATAAAAATTTCAAATTTCGAAAGCAGGCAAGATAAACTAAAATACTTAAAAGGCAATATGATTAATTAAAATCTATTTAATCTAATGATGATAAGATTAGATAGATGTAGTAAATAATCTGATTCATTACTACATGAATTTAAAACTAACCATAAATCAATCAATGTTCACAAATTATCTTCTTCTTTTTCAAAAAAAATTCTTAATGACCGGGACAGGTTGGGCAGAATTCTATTAAATACACTCCGCTTTGGCAAATATGGCATTAATAAAAATCGGCTATGGTTAACTCTTAATTACTATGGAATAGTTAAATCAATTTAATTAAAAGCCCACTCTATTAATCGCGAAAACCATTTTATTAAATCCCTGAATGATAAGTTTATTTGGTTCAGTTATTCACGCTTAATTGAAATTAGATCAAAAGTAGTGACACATTGATTGTGTTATTCTAATCTAATATTTTTAGGTGGAAAATAGCAATCATAAATGCTAATAAATCATATTAAATCTTATTATTTTGACATTTTTTGTTCTTTTTCTTAAATAAAAGAGTGAACTAAAGTTTCGGCCGCTTTCGGTGACCAGCTAGTTAGTCGGGAAAAATAGTGCTTAAGAATTTTAATTAAATATTTCATATAAGTTAAATATTATTACTAAGAGCAAAATATTTAAATTTGATAAACATAATAAATTTGATAAAGAACAGATATATCACCAAGAATACGAGCTTTAATTTGATATAGAAGTTATTAAACTGCCCCTACTGCAATAATATTTTTTTCCGAAACTAAACATGCTCCTTAGAAGTATAAAAACAGATTTTATAGCACTTCAGAAATGAAGTTTTATGAGAAATGCTAGGTACATTTCATGACTTACATAATATCTCAGAGCATTATTTAATAAATAAAATAATCTGATTCGATAAAAAAAATATCCGAATAAATCTCCAATTCAATAAAAAAATATTCAAATAAATCTCTAATTCGATAAAAAAAAATATCCGAATAAATCTCAAAATCGATAAAAAAAAAGCAGTATATATATAATATATATATATTGCTTTTTATTGGTATCAAAGAAATAAAAGGAAAAAGAAGAAAATCAATATTGCGAAAAACTCGTTTTTATTATAATCTAAATCAAAACAGTTATTCAGAAGAAGGCAGATTAAAAATTTGATTGATAATGAAATCTATTAAGTTCTATGCAATTTATTTACTGCAATAAGAAAATCTCAAGATTGTAAATATTTTAACCCCGACAAAAACTTTACAAGCGAAATAACTCATTAAAACAACAAAGCATCAGCTAATAAACATGCTACTAAAAAAATTAATTTATTCAATATACTTTTTAAAATTTACGGTTTCATAAAATTGTTAATGAATATTAATTAAATTTCCTTAATGGCCTTTAGTTCTGAAATTAAAGGTCAGAAAATGATTAAATAATAACCTTTCATCAATAAAGATTGACGGAAATTAGTTCCAATAGCTTCAAAATAATTAATACTAATTCCATTAAAGTAAGCTCTGCTAATTGAGTTGCATAAAACACAGATTGCATAAAAATTCTGATCTTCAAATTTCTACGGTTAAATTATCTAAAACTAATTGAATAAATTAAGTAAAGTTTTACTGGATTTAATTGGTTGATTTAATTTATTTCAATATATTTCATTTGAAGGAAATAAACACATTTAGAAATTCAGACGAATCTTATTAATTTTAGATTCTGTATTTTCTTAAATAAAGTTCTTTTGAACCCTTAATGTATAGTTTATAATAAGTAGACTAAAAACCTTATTTCGCTACAAGTGTTAAATGAATTTATCTCTTAGATCAAAGTATATCTTTTTCAAATTATTTTCAAATAATTTCTCATTTAAATTATTTTTTCCGAGTCATTTAACTATTATTAAATAGCTTTTAATAAATATTAAAATAATTTGATTAGATTTGTTAAATAATATATTAATCGTGCTATTTATGTAAGTTCTGTTATTGCTTACCGCATTTCTTGAGTTCTTAGTAGTTTTCTTTCGAAATTTCAAGCAAAATAAAGGTTAGTAGAATGGTTAATGAAAGAGTTGCGAATTTTATATTGTTCTTTTACTTTGTTGTGCTCTTTTACTATTGCGCGTTTACTTTGTTGAAATAAAAATATGAAACTGCAAATATTTATTTATATTGTTTTATTATTTTACATTTTTCTTCTGTTTCACATTTTGCGTCATTATATTATTATTTTTTCATTTCGCCTGTTTTATTTTTTACAGTTGTTAATCATTTCTTTCATATTCCATTTTTGTTTACGACTTTACTCTTTTTTGTAGTTTTCTATAGCTTTGTTTATTTTATTATTGTTTCCCGTTTGGTGTTTATTCATTATAGCTAACCTATTTGTTTCTATTATTCTTCATTGCTTTTTTTCTTCTATTTTGATTTTATGTTTGTTGTTTATTGTTTATAGCTACTTTATTTGTTTTTCTTATTTTTATGGATTCTTTTTTCTATTCTGAGTTTTTGTCAAATGTTTAAATATCGTTATTTCATCGGTTTCTATTTTTTAACGTTACATTGGACATTAAAAACAAGTCTGTTGTTCTGAAATGTTCCAAACAATTTTATTGTAACATTCTGTTAAAATAAGAAAATCGGCAATATTTTTTATAACATTTTGAATTTAAAAATGAATAAACAAGTAATCAAGGAATAAAATGTGTTAAAGTATTGTAAAATTTCAAAATTTGGGTATTTGTTTACTTTTATAACCACCGGATTTACTTGGATATTCAAAAATTATGTCAGGAATGCAAATGTTTTCTTGGCGAATTTCTAGTTACTCCGAGAGTGCTAAGTTCCATTTTGCATAAAATGCCACGCCTAGGTGGTTGGCGACGATATGCTATTTTTGGCGATATATATCGCGATGGCTTTAAAATAAATATGCACCAAAATATGTCTTCCATATACATAAAATAAACTTCTCCATTATTTATATATGAATAATTTTACACAATATATAAATAAACTTCTCCATTATTTATATATGAATAATTTTACACAATATTATGTATGATTAATAATTACTGCCTCCAAACTAATAATTACTTCATTTCTCAAAAAGATTGTCGAAATTATTTCATGACACTTTTAGAGAAATATAAATATGTATATAAGTAGTCATAAGCGAGAAATATTCATTGTTGTTGATGATGAATTTGGCAACATATGTTAACAAAACCAAGGGAGAAGAACGAATTATAGCGAAAAATGCGATGAACATAATGTATTTAAAATATAGATGACATTAAAACGCTTCATGTTGAGGATATTCTAAAAATATATCTCAAATGTGTATTATAAATTCTTCAAAATCAGGAAAAAATATTCATATTAAGTGAATAGAGATTCCTAAAAAAATACTCTTTCCAAGGACCTGTTGATGATGAGTAATAAAATAAAATGAATCACAAATTTTAGTCAATTTGGTTTCACTTTACAGACTTGTTATCAAATAAGGTGGAAATACGTGTTAATTTGTATATCTAAAAATTAAAAGTGCCATAAACTATACAAATGTACAGTAATGGCTGTTTGTAAAACTTAACTATTAGTAAATAAAACATTGTTTATTAGCTTTAGAGAAGACAATTAAAACAAAATTAGATTTATTTCATAAATTTTTAAACATAGTCTAGATATCAATATCTGGCAATCTAAAAATTCTAATTTTTTTAAGAAAATTAGAATTAAAATTTCCTACCACCACTGAAAAAGATCATGTTTCAGAATTTTGATAAAACATCTGCAATCCTTTTGGTTTTAATGGCACATTTTTCAAAGCTGAATATGTGAGTATATTTGAATCGATGTTTTAGAAAAATTAATAAAATTCCTATATTTTTATATTTTATTTTAAAAAGAATTAAAAAAGCATTTATGAAACAAAAATATATCAGTTAAAAGAAGTTGGCTGTTGTTGTTGTTTTCTTTTGCTAAAAAAGATTTATGACGTAAAAACATTCTGATTAAGAGTCTTCTCATATAATTTACTCGAAGTTTTATAGACAGCTTAAGACATACGTCACCTATTCCTGAACTATAAAAACAGCTGTATTTCTTTCCAATCTTAAAATACTGGGGTATGATTGATAAATAAAAAAAAATGTTCTTTTTTTTTTTCTTTTTTTATAACGAATTTTTTCTTTATTACAACAAATATCCAAAAAATCTTTATAAATGAACAGATTACCTCTTCTATTAATTTTTAAAAACGTCCAAACTGTTTTGAGAAATTCCTATTACCAAAAATATACATCAGGTTTTATTTTATACTGTTTTCCTATTCTAATATTTTACCAAAATTTAGAATTTTAGAAAATAGCAAATATAGCATTAAAATAAATTTATTAAACGTAAAAATGGGTATAATTTCCCAAAAAATGAATGTAGAAACAAAATTCAAACTTTTTTTACTAAGAATATGGCTCAGGAATTAAGAATTTTGAATTTAAAAATATTCCGTATGCTGGTAAAAAATCGAATTTTTTTCACAATTAGCCATCTATAATTAGGGCAATTGAGTTTATTAGTTCTTCATAGCGTTGCAATAATAGAATTCATAAAACGAAATCCATAAATTCACAGAAATACCAAATAGTTTTTCTAGTGAATAAACAATCCAACTCTTCAACATAATTGAAGCAAAATGAAAAAGGTCCACTCGAAATAACTGTGGAGTAAAAGGAAATAATCCTGAATTTTCCAAGCGATAAAATAACAAGATCGCAATCAAAGAATTTGGGACATTTTTTTCTGGTTTTTCTCATTTATTTCGCTTAAAAGTAAACGAAATTAGCAGCGGCATATGTACTCTAAATCGGAAATGCATAATATAACATCAATTTCACTTCCAATTTAAGGATACTTTCTGTTACTTGTTAAATTAAATAAAAAATAGATCAAAGTACACTATGTTTTGAATTAATGAGCATAAAATAAAAGCTTTCACAATCGTTTTTCTTTCATTTCTTTGCTTATGTCTGTCATCGGTTGCTGTTGCAAGGAATTTAGAAAAATAATGATATGAAGCAGAGTATAAAATTAAATCTATGTCTAAAATCTTTTTCCTTGACGAAACTGTTTCTACGCTAGTTTTAATTTTCAATAAAATGAAGAAAATACTACCGATAGAATTTTCTTTCTTTAAATAACGTGATTTTGCTATCGTATATTTTATGTTTTACTAGATGGAAAATTTGAGTTATCACAATATTAAGATTGTACCTCATAGACGAATGTCACTTTTAGATTAATAATGTGTTCGAGTTCTGAGTTTTCCTATTATTTAAAATAGGAAGAACATTTATTTTCTACTAGCGTATTATGACGCCAAGTATATTTACCTCAAATATTTAATTTTTCTGGTTGCTAAACGATTGATAGCACTATTTCAAACCTGTAAAGTTGCTTCCCAGTACTGTTAGTTGAATCACTGGAAAGACCGTTTAACGATCAGCTCAGTTGGGTGCTGGTCGGGTGTCACGTTAGTAATCTTAGAGCTTGGCGACAAACTTAGCGATCATTCGGCGACTTGTGACGAATTTGGGGACAAAATAAATATTACTGGAAACTTCCAGAATTTTAGCAAATAGGAACTGAGATACGCCTGATAGGCCAAGAATCTTCTCGGCCCGTCTCCCGTGAACTATAAAAGACCGACAGTCTTAAGGCGAAATTAATCGTGTCCGTAGTCGGAGTCGGAGTCAAGAAACGAATCGTCGGATAGATAATGAAGCAACGGCTGAACTGAGCTGTTTGCCGAGTCCTGTGGATTACTGTGGAAGCAGCATTGAGTCCGGTGAGGATTTGCAGTCGTGTGTCTGCAGCTGGATACATCTAAAGCGAGGAGACAGAGGAGAATTACAGTCGCTTAGAGAAACCATAGAGTGAAATTACGAAGATTCCCTGCCCTGCTGAATTCTGTCTGGCCGCTTTCTGTGCTCTGACTATTATTACTACCGATTACGACTTGTGGGATATTCTTTGTTGTAGCGTGCTGCTGTGCGCTATCCTGTGCTCGTCTCGTCTGTATATATTTGTCGTCTGTGTATTCTTCGTCTTTGTACTCATATTCTTTGTGCTAATAAACGTCGCCCTTGTTTTCTACTAAAGGACTGTTTATTTCTGCATTGACCATCAAATCAAAAAGAACCCCGATGGAAGAGTAAATTTAAAGAGTAAGTTTAAAAAGAATTATAAACAATACGCAATTATTTAAAATTATCCCTTTGTTCCTTGATAAGACTAAAAAATACCAAGTTAATGAATAATAAAAATTTATAACAGAATGAATGATAATTTACTATTTATGTTCTTGGAAAAAAAATGTATTTTAACGTTAAGTATGTTGAATTAACTATATATGCAAATACAAGCTTCAAATTAAATTCAAAATTAACAGCTTTCAGTATTAAGTATTAGTAATATAATATATTTCCTCAAAGCTAACAGAAAATTAACAGCTAATGATGAAAAATGAAAATTTATAAGAAAATGAATGACAATTCACTAATTATGTTCTCAAAAAATGCATTTTAAAAGTAAGTATGTTAAATTGACTACATAGTATGCAAACTCAAATTTTTATTTTATCAAAAAATAAATTAGTTTGCACATAACTTTTGATAATACAGTAATTTTGTTCTCTATTCTTGCCTTTTTTTATGGTCCATCGAAGACTGAAAAAAATGGCAGTTGTATTTGTAAACCATTATAAAAATAATATCGCTAAAAAATGAAGCCAAATAATTTAAACTGATATTAAATTGCTAAAAATACCAAATACAAAAGCATTAAAAATTTCCAATGAAAAAAAACTATCTGTAAAATTTTTCAAAAAAGGTAAATTTCATAAATATTTTTTTTAAAAAAATCCCGTTATTACTCTGTAAAGATGCCGAAACGAAACTCGAATTGTTAATTATTATTTTAAATTCGAATTAAAAAATTCTAGTTTACTTACCAAGAATTACACAAATGCGCGTAATTAGATTATTTAATATATTATTCAGGTACAAGAATGTATTTCACTTCCCAAAGCTGACACATGAAATAAAGCATCTTCATTCATTCAGCTGTTCAACAAAAAAATTTTAACGTACACAGCATCAATTAAAGTTTTACAATTTATTTCAATCAATTACAATTTTTATATAGCATGTATTAAAAGACTAAGTCAGTTAATCTTTGCTATCACAATTAAAAAATATTGTCATAAAACTATTTGATAAAAAATTAAAGTGTTTCTTGGTACAATAATAAAAATATTTTTTGCAATAACAAAAAAAATTAATTTGCCCAAATTGTAGTAAAAAATTTCACAAATTTAAAATCATAACATTAAAAAAATATTTTTTTTTCATTTTAGCATGATATTAAAATTATTTTATGCTGTTATATTTTTTAAATCTATCACCAAAAAAATCTAAATTTTTAAAATATCGTAAATTCCAGAATTTTTAATTAATTAAAATTGAAATGCACATTTCTAAAAAACGTTTCGGCATTACATTGCAAAGTTAAATATGTATTTAAATAATAAATACTTTAATAAAAATAATATGCTGACAACAGGCAAACAAAAGTGTACTAAATTTGCCACCAGCACATCAGGAAATGAAAAAATTTTAAAAATTTCATTATAAAAAGCATGAATAATTTAAATTAAAGTATTCGTAAATTGTAAAAAGATATAAATCAACCAAAAAGTCGTCATTGACATGAGTAAATTTTTCCTAAGATTTCAAGAATCTCCATTTTTTTTCACCTCTTTATAGTCATTAAATGTTCGAATTCTTGGTTCTCTCTTTCACAGTTTTTAACTCAGATTTCATCTCTCAAAATACTTACAGTTACATTCCAGAAATGCAATATCTGCCTTCTTATCATACAAAAATTTATAAAATTTGAAAACTGGGAAAATCCTTAAACAGTCCCGATATACAACCTTGGGATCTCTATTTTGATGACTGTGAGCTTATCTGCTTCTAAAGTGGTATAGAGATAACAATCAACTCATTTAATGTATAAAAATTGGTGTAACTGAATAAATCAAGAGTTTTAAAATCATGAATTTGTGTTATGAATATAAGTTGAGGGTATATAGAAAATATGTTATTATATAGAAGTGACATTCCAAATTACTAAAGGATCTATGCACTCATTTAAAAAAATTTTAGCTTACGCTTACGATTATCAGAATATAATCGGACTGGGCGTCATTTCAAGATTAATCTTTGTCTACTCTCATAGCAAAAATAAGTTAATTAATATGAAATATCTGCTTCTGCAAGTGAGTATTTCTTTATAGTTTTCGTCTTATTAACATAATTGCTATTTATTCATCTGTTTATAATTCTTTAAAATAGTCAATTGTCAGAAATATTTTGTATATTTGTGCAAAAATATACTATTAATGAAATTTTTGAAATTGGGTTCATGATCCCAGAAAAATTCCTCCTATTCTTTTAATCTATAAATAAGTTATTTCTTAAAATAAGAGGAAAATACAATGTTCATCCGAAATTGCAATTACATTTTTTTTTAACTTTCCTGATTTCAAAAAAGCATCGCAAGTGTAATCCGAACACCTACCGAATTATAGAGAGTGTCTAGAGTGTAGAGAGTCATGCTGACATCATTGAAATTTGCACTGTTATATTTTTATAAGTGTGGAAAAGGAGATTACAATATAAAAGGCAAATCATGCATTGAAATAAGGGAGAATGTCTTAATTTTTAAGGAGTTTCCTGAAAAAATGATTCTTCACAAAATAGCGCTTTTCAACAGGTACATCGGACTAGCGGAAGTATGGTAGTAATGATGGTTGGATTAGAAAAATACTATTATAATAAATTTATTCTAGTGTTTCCCGATTATTTCAGTTACAAACAAGCAAAATGTAAAACCAAATGTATAAACCAACTTAGAAATACATACTAAAGTTTGAATTGTTTTGTTTTATTTTTCCATTTAAGATTCCCTTTTATCATTTATTATATAGAAGAAATCGAAGGGAAATATTTTGTAGTAATGGCGTAAAAAAAGTTGCAGCATAATATTTTAAAAATAAAATCCGCTTACACTTCTTTTGTTGTTTATAAGGAATTCAAAAAAATAAAAATAAACCATAATGTATAAAATTAATCCAATTCAAAATCAAGTGCTTTGACTCAGATTTTTAGGCCATAGCAATTTTTATCGTTTACTTTTTTTCTTCTTTTTGAAATAAAAGGAAATAAATTCGTTGAATAAAATTTTTATCCTTATAACAGTTTGAATAGTTTGGTCTCAAAATATCATTTTACGTTTCACCGTTAGCCAAGTTTAATTTATAACGTTTTTAAAACTTTTTTCTTATAAGAGGGTTGCAATTTTTGAATAAAAATATGTTGAACCGTGAATTTTCAATTCTAATTGTATTTTCCCAGTTTCTATCTTTTTTTTTTCGTATACAAAATATGCAAAAAGAAAATATTGTGATCCTCAAAAAATTCTTATTCAAAATTTTGTTCTAATTCAAGTCTTATATTTCTTAGATATTAAAAACCTATATTGGAATTCTATCTGTTTGTGAACACTATAACTCCAAAATGCTTTGAACTAGACGGGTGAATTTTGGTATACTGTTATTCCAACTAATTTGTATATACAAAAATAAAGTATTGTAATCGACAAAAAAATTAGTTTTCCAGATTTTGTTCTATTTTCGAGTCTCAAACTTCTTAGACACGAAAAACATATATTTGGAATTGTGTCTGTCTGTGAACACAGTAACTCCAAAATGTTTTGAGCTAGACGGGTGAATTTTGGTATAATGTTATTCCAACTAATTTTTATATACAAAAATAAAGTATTGTAATCGACAAAAAAAATTAGTTTTCCAGATTTTGTTCTATTTTCGAGTCTCAAACTTCTTAGACACGAAAAACATATATTTGGAATTGTGTCTGTCTGTGAACACTGTAACTCCAAAATGTTTGAGCTAGACGGGTGAATTTTGGTATATGGTTATTATGCCAAATTTGTGAACTTCTATCAAATTTTGAACGAAATTTATTTAAATAAAGGACAACGCGATAATTATTTAACAAAGAGAACTAGATGGATAAATTTTAGTACACAGATGCAACATCTAAAATGTCGGTACTTATAGAAATTTGTATTAGATACAGCAAGGTATTGATCGTCTGCAATTTACAAACACTCAAATGTGAGAACCTAAAAATGCAATTATTTAAATATACAAATTTGATATGACTACGATTGTAATTCTATATCAAATTGGCGCTTCCATCCATCTAAAAAAATTGTCCAAAACACATATATGGCTTTCTGATACTTGTGTATTAACCGCATCTTAGCAATAAGCGTGAAAATAATATTGTTATCTCACGCTAATAAATTATTTCGTAAATGTTGATGGTTAGTGACATTCAATTAATAATATTTAAGTACTTTTATTTGAAAATAAACGAAAAGGATTCCCACTGGTTTTAAAATACAGGTAGATTATTTTTCAAAAGACCTAACTTTTAGAGTGCCTAAAAACAGACATATATGAAATTGTTTTATTATTAGACATAAGTACATAAAGATGTAATAGCATTCCTTTACAAATAATTTTCGGATCAACTATCTTTATTTCTTTTATAAGTGAAACTAGCCATTATTTATTTTCCTAGAAAACAGCTCTTCCAAGAGAATCTTTGTTCCCAAATCAAAGGGGACTTGTTTTGTCATTTCTCATTTTCTCTACCTTCAACTCAGACAGCCATTTCCGAGTTCTGATACGATGTTTGCCCATTCATTTAGTATCATAGAGAAAGAAAGCACAGATGGGGTCACTCATTGTGTATTTTCTTAAAAGACAAATATGATATAGATGTACTCTTCTTGACTCGTTCTGTGATTGAATATGAGACTTATTTTTCTGAATTCCAGATGAAGCACTTTATCATAGCAAACAGGAAGAATTATTTTGACAAATCGAAAAGAATTTCTTTCCAAAATATTTTATTCGATAACTTCGAATACTTGTGTTATAGTACAAAACCAATTACAACGAAGTAAGGCATCTCTTTTGATTCAAACTATGTAACCTGATTCGAAGCAGAACTTGTATCTGCGAAAAAAGTTTTGAAAACATTCACTGAATTTATGATTTAAAAAATTATGACTATTTTATTTTTTATTTTTTCAATGTCCTAAAACATTCGAGAAAATCATTTGTATAAAAACTGCTCCATTTTAATAAAAAAAAATGAATGTATTTATAGGTTTTGTTATATTTATATGAATAATTTACGAGTTTGCAATCTTATATACTTATCATCTTATAATTTTTAAATCAAGAAAATCAAAAGCAAACAAAAAAAGATAAAGTGCCAATTGGACATCTAAATTTAAGAAGAAAAAAAATGACAAATCAGATAGTTGAAACAAGCCTAGATCTACTAAGCCTAGATCTACTACTGATCTAGAACTACTAGGTATTTGTATATTTTGGATGGTAAGAATGAACCATGAAGTATCCATGTGATTTTTTTAAATTTTAATAAGAATTTTAATTAATTAAAAAACTAGGTTTTGACATTTTTCAGCGATGATTTCTTAAACTATTACAACGCAAAAATAATTTTTATTACATCTTAAAATTCCAAAATTTTCCAACCGATTTTTGTTCTATATTTTTCGTTATTTTCTATTAATTAAAAAAAGATTTAATTAAAAATTATTTCGCAACAATATATTTCATTGTTCAGGTGAAGCTTAAATTATTTTCTCAATTGCTACTAGTATTTCCTTCTGACATTTTTACCCCATTGTTTATGATCACGATATGAATATTCCGTTTATTTTTCCATGTCCAGTTCGCTTCAGTATAAGGCATGTTTTTGATTTTAAAAAATTAAAATATTTTTTTATGTTTGGATGTTGTATGCTGTTCTATTTATTCTAAAAGTAAGAAGAAAATATTTTGTTCCTTTTAATTTTATACAACGTTCTTAAATCGTTTAATCAGCTCCCGTACATTGCGTGGATAATGACAAAATTGGATTCTTCCACAAGATTGGCTAGAGTGAAAAGTGACAGGAATCGATTTGTATTTGTATTTTGTTGAATTCCTTTTTAAGTTACCTATCGGTAGAAAGGGTAGGTATCACTTCTTACATGCTCCTTTCTTATTTTAAAATGATTTAGTGGAAGAAAGGGTGAAACCATTTTTATTTATTTATTACTAGCCGCCTTTGGCGACCAGCCGGTTCGCCAGTATTACCGCTCGCTACAATTTTCAATTAAATATTTTAAGTTACTGGTCTCTTAATAGATTCTCAAACAAAACACTTTTAATCTTCCAATTTTGATATACCAAACTTATACTGTTGTTTAGATCGTTTCGTTCAATTTATTATATATATTTTGCTAATTTGTAGTCATTTCCGGTAAAACTTCAACTTTAATTTAAAGTGGAAATGATGAAATTAATTAAAGATAATATAAAGATATTTTTAATAAAACCAAGCGTTTTATTTTATTTATCATCTTTATTGTTATTTATTTATTTATTATTATTATTGAATATGAGTATTGCAAACAGAATCGCTCGGTATTTAAGTCTTATGTGAACTACAAAATATTTTTCATAATTTATGTTATATCTCAAAGAATAATTCAACAAAAATTTCTCAGGTTCAGCATAAAATTCAGTTTTTAGTTTTGCTTTCAAAAGGATTGAATTGAAATCAATAATAATATTTTGTTCTGGCCTATAAATATATTACAAAAATTATGAATCTAAATTTAATGCAGTAAGGTATCATATTCTGAGAAATGTTCTGGACACACAAAATTTTAAATAAATGAATGAATGTTTCTATTTTCCACGATCAACTAAGACTTATTTATGAAGTTTTGAATGTTAAAAATTTAGAAAAACTCAACATTTTCATAATCTTAGGCCCATTAATCTTGAGAAACCTGCGTGCTGATTGGCGTATTGTCTTTAAAACGATCTATGGAAAATCTAAAATTATCCTTTTTTTTATTGAATAGTGATATTCAAATTTTCATAAATCAGTCAGTTTAAGTGATTGATTTAGTTGATTGGAAATTAACTCTTTTTATTTAAAGTATTAGTGTTTCAAGAATATTTTGTTAATCGTGATTTCCACAGCAGAAGCTTTATGTAAAATCAAAAATTCGTTATTTATTAGAGCATTTATTGAATCAATTTACATAAAATATAATCATTTTCCATTTAGACCATTTTAGCAGATCAGTGTCTTACTAAAGGTTTACATATTAGCTGTGTGGCCCTGATTTGAATGGATATCCCGTTCATATTAAACAACACTTGCCTTAAAATAAAACTGATTTATTGGATTAATAATATAGAGAGTTTAAAAGATCATAAAATAATTTTTTTTGAATTTATTTTTTAGAAAAAATAATATTACTTATTTGTTTCATTTCCTACAGACACGTGTCGAAAATTATATTTTTGAAGATTTCATTTCCAAAAAGATTTAATTTATTTTTAATTGGAGCTTTTATAAATGTAAAGACAACACTTTAATAAAAGCTAATTTTTTTCCCATGAATGCGAAACGTACTCGTGCAGCTTAAATTTTATTTTTATTTTATACGAAAAAAATTGTTAAAAAATATAGTTAAAATATTTATTTAAAAATTCATTAAAAATAGAAATTTAATTTTGAAGTTACATTGGTATCATTTAAAAGATAAATTTTTGATATTTAACTTGATGTAAAAATTCTTTTAGTGCGGTAATATTTTCGGAAGTTATAGCAGAAACATTCCAAAATTTCGCTTAATTTTTAAATAAATAAAATTCTAATTAAAAATTCGAAAAAATAACCCCCAGGTGCACATTCCCGACCTCCAAGGTATACACGTGCCAAATTTGGCAGCTGTAGGTCAAACTGTCTGGCCTGTAGAGCGCCAACACACACACACATTTACCTTTATTATAAGTACTTGCCGCCTTTGGCGACCACCTAGTTCGCCAGTATTACCGCTCGCTACAATTTTCAATTAAATATTTTAAGTAACTGGTCTCTTAATAGATTCTCAAACAAAACATTTTTAATCTTAAAACTTTGATATTCATACCAAACTTATACTGTTGCTTAGATCATTTCTTTCAATTGACTATATATATTTTGCTAATTTGTTGTCATTTCCGGTAAAACTTCAACTTTAATTTAAAGTGGAAATGATGAAATTAATTAAAGATAATATAAAGATATTTTTAATAAAACCAAGCGTTTTATTTTATTTATCATCTTTATTTTTATTTATTTATTATTATTATTATTGAATATGAGTATTGCAAACAGAATCGCTCGGTATATAAGTCTTATGTGAACTACAAAATATTTTTCATAATTTATGTAAAATCTCAAAGAACAATTCACCAAAAATTTCTCAGGTTCAGCCTAAAATTCAGTTTTTAGTTTTGCTTACATGAGGATTGAAATAAAATCAATAATAATATTTTGTTCCGGCCTATAAATATATTGCAAAAATTATGAAGTCTAAATTTATTGCAGTAAGGTATCATATTCTGAGAAATATTTTGGACACACCAAATTTTAAATAAATGAATGAATGTTTCTATTTTCCACGATCAACTAAGACTTATTTATGAAGTTTTGAATGTTAAAAATTTAGAAAAACTCAACATTTTCATAATCTTAGGCCAATTAATCTTGAGAAACCTGCGCGCTTATTGGCGTATTGTCTTTAAAACGATCGATGGAAAATCTAAAATTATCCTTTTTTTATTGAATAGTGATATTCAAATTTTCATAAATCAGTCAGTTTAAGTGATTGATTTAGTTGATTGGAAATTAGCTCTTTTTATTTAAAATATTAGTGTTTCTAGAACATTTTGTTAATCGTGATTTCCACAGAAGAAGCTTTATGTAGAATCAAAAATTTGTTATTTATTAGAGCATTTATAGAATCTAGTTACATAAAATATAATCATTTTCCATTTAGACCATTTCAGCAGATCTGTGACTTACTAAAGGTTTACAAATCAGCTGTGTGGCCCTGATTTGAATCGATATCCTGTTCATATTAAACAACACTTGACTTAAAATAAAACTGATTTATTGTATTAATAATATAGAGTGTGTAAAAGATCCTAAAATAATTTTTCTTGAATTTATTTTTTAGAAAAAATACTATTTCATATTTGTTTCATTTCCTACACACACGTGCCGAAAATTATATTTTTGCAGATTTCATTTCCAAAAAGATTTAATTTATTTTTAATTTTAGTTTTAATCAATGTGATCGCAACACTTTGAAAAACCTAATGTTTCCCCATGAATGCGAAACGTGCTAGTGCAACTTAAATTTTATTATTTTTTTGGCGAAAAAAATTGTTGAAAAATATAGTTAAGATATTTATTTAAAAATTCATTAAAAATAGAAATTTAATTTTAAGGTTAAAACATTGATATCATTTAAAAGATAAATTTTTATCTTTAACGTGATGTAAAAATCTTTTTTTTTTTGCGGTAATAGTTTCGGAAGTTATAGCAGAAACACGCCAAAATTTCGCTTAATTTTTAAATAAATAAAATTCTAATTAAAAATTCGAAAAAATTACCCCATTTGCACATTCCCGGCCTCCACGGTATACACGTGCTAAATTTGGTAGCTGTAAGTTGAATGGTCTGGCCTGTAGAGCGCCAACACATACACACATTGAGCTTTATTATAAGTATAGATAGATAAATATTAGATTCGTTTTCTAATCATGTATTAGAGCATTTATTCCCAGAATATATGAATTTGATTTAAAAGATTCAACGTATCTTGATTCATTGATGTTTCGTAGATAATTTTACACGTAGATACAAAATGATATCTTATAAATTTAAGCGAGTAATTCTAGCATATATAAAAATGTATTTATTTCATGTATTTCGGAAACGGCTTTAACGATTTGAATAAAATTATATATTTAAATAAGGATTTGCTTTTTAAGTTTACCTATATAGATATTTCCTGAAAAAAATGTAATTTTATACAAAAAAACAATATTTCTTTAACCAATTATTAAAGCCTTTTTTTGTATCTGCTGTCATACGAATAATGCCATATAGCGATTTCACCATGGAAAAACTGAACAGTTCAAAACTGTAAGTAATGAGAGATAAATTGTAAAATAAATACTGCAATAAAGCAAATTGTTTCAAATATCATGTTAAAGATCATTCCTGATTTCTTTTATTTAAATGAAAAGTTCATATGTAGATAAGATTGAAAAATATCCATATGTGATCAGTATGAAATTCGTATCTAAATATTTTTTCCGAAAAGCAAACTTTTATACAAAAAAATCTTGTAACAAATAGAACATGTTTTTATTTAAACAAATTGAACAAAATATTTTGTTCTTACTTTACTTACAAATCAATTCCTGTCACTTTTCACTCCAGCCAATCTTGTGGAAGAATACATCTCGGTCATCATCCATGTGCTGTACGACAACTGTTTACGTCTATATAAGCAAAGAGGAAAAAATTAAATGGATCAAAATATTTTGTTCTTACTTCACTAACAAATCAATACCTTTCACTTTTCACTCTAGCCAATCTTGAGAAAGAATTCAGCTCTGCCATTATCCACGTAATATACGACAACTAATTACGTCTATATAAGTAAAGAGGAAAAAATTAAATGGAAAAAAATATTTTGTTCTTAATTTACAAATCAATTCCCGTCACTTTTCACTCTAGCCAATCTTGCTGAAGAATACAGCTCGGTCATCATCCACATACTGTAAGACAATTGATTACGTCTATATAAGCAAAGAGGAAAAAATCAAATAGAACAAAATATTTTGTTCTTACTTTACTTAAAAATCAATTCCCGTCACTTTTCACTCTAGCCAATCTTGTGGAAGAATACATCGCGGTCA
>JAPMOR010022474.1:77544-134350 GCA_026543865.1 Argiope aurantia
AATTTTGAGGAAAATCTCTTTAACCGAAATCTATCTGCCCGGATGTTGGAATAAAAATTAACTTGATAACTACAAAACAAATAGAACTAGAAAAATAAAATTCTGGACACAGAATTAACATACAGATACTTATCAGATTTTGAGCTTTAATTTCTAGCAAAGGGATGTCCATCTGTCGGTCTGTACTTTCAGAAATGTGTAATCACGATAATTCGCAAACTCAATTATTTAAATATATGAAATTTAGTACGTGATTTTATTATTACAAATATAATTTTGTTCAAAGGTTTGTGTCAATAGGTTGGGGAAAACAAGAATAAAGCACAAATTTGACTTGGATTCTATTAACCGCCTGTCAGAGATTAATCGCCAAGGTTCACACGTTGGATTCAGTAAAAAAGCTAAATTGACGCCAAAAGTTAATATTTCGTAACAATTATACGCCAATGCCATGCAAGACTTTCTCTGAAATAACACCTTGATTAGGATGTATGCGAGAAAGTATTACGGAGACTATTCTCGCTTGTTTGAAGGTATCTTTCTATGGCCGCCATCTTGTCTGTTTCAAATCATTGAAATATCCAACTTTTCTGAAGGGAAAAAAAACCCCGAATTTAAAATTTTGTATTTTTTTTTCACATTAAGGGGGGCTGTTTAACAATGAATCGGATTTATAAAGTCAGCGCATGTACTCTAGTTTCCGTAAAAATTTGATTGAATGGTGTTTCTAAAATTATTCAATCAGTGTAAATGCTATCTTTGACGTGAAGTAGTTGTTCAGTTGTTTAGCACTTTTTATTCCTCATAATTTCAGGAAAACAGCCCGATTTTTAATCGTTTTCACTATTCTTTGCCCCAGGCATGGCAAGAGCCTGGTACAGCGTTCTGAATAAAAGAACAGAAAAGAGAGACAGTGGAAATGCATTCGGATCTTATATAGTTTCAGAAAGAAAATTGTAAACTCAGCTTTTTGATTCTATGGGAAAATTTAAAAAAAATGCGCGATTGAAAAATTAAAGTTACAGTGGATTTTGATGAATTTTGAAATTATTTTTAGAACAAAGATTAATTCGAAATTATTACATGTATAAAAGTGTGTAGTATTCACAGTTTTGCATTTAAAATGAAAGATATTTAACAGAAAAAAAACATAAAACTCACATAGAAAAATTTTAAAATTAGCTTCTTAAAATATACCAATTATGATCAATTATCTTTATTCCACAATTTTTTTTTCTTTTTGCTAAAAATATTACTTCTGTTGTCAACTTAAGCAATTTTTAATATTACAATTCATTTTTGTTTTATTGATATTAGAATTGTTTGAATAAGACGGGCCATTGAAAATTATATCTTTTTAACCACGACAATTCCAACGAATATTTCTTTTAATGATATTAATTATTAGCCAAAGAATAATTTTTAGTGGTTATTTTAGCTTATCATACCTGATAATAAGCTGAAATAAAATAAAATAATCATCAGTTCTGGTGATGGTATCATCAGCTTTTTAATCTGAGAGCGCTATTGATTCTCGTATATACGATTACAAAGCTTAGTTATATATATATTTATGTATTCAATATGAACAAGCTGTGAAGTTTATTCTGCGAATTCAATGAGATATTTCATAAGTGCACTGGAAAGCAATTCAAAGCCGTTCATTATCGAAGCTAACAATCAAATTGACATGAGTAATGATTTGTTTTGAAGTGAATTCGGATGCAGTTTTGGATGCAACATCGCGAAACTTTAATTACGCAACACATTTCTGGATGTTTGAAATTTCAGTGTAGCGTATCGGAGGAAGTTCATTACGTAATTTCTGACTTCATGGAACAAGTAGATGAAATCAACAAAGTCATGAAGCATCAAGGAATAGTTATGAATTCGATATAGCCTAATGATTGTGAGGATTCATGAGAGTTATTTTTAGAGTTTGCATATATGAAAGGAAGAAAACTCTTTCTCAATAAAAAGCCAAGACATAAATTTTTTTCTCCTATTTTGATTATCTTGTAAATGTAATATATATATATATATATATAAGTGTAATGATATCTCTAAATCTAAATTAAAACCTAATAAATTTCGGGATTTTTATATTATTTTTACCCATTTTAACTTCATTCTAAAATGTTGTCTTATTTCCTGATCCAATTCCACCTTTCTATTTAATTAATGCTACACGAACTCTGTAAAAATGCCTTAATCGGTGGAACATACACTCCGAGTGAGAGGATAAAAATCTGTCAAGCTACGCAAAATATTTTAAAAGGTACCTATAATTCCCTTTCCTAAATTGACACGTGTAATCAAACTCCTATCAGAATCTCAGAGTATATAACCACCGGGGAAAAATATTTTTGCCCTTTTTCGCTCTTGCGTCGTGTTGTAGATTGACGAACCCCGTCGCTTCTTGCTTGTACATAAATTATGCCCCCCGGGATGGAGTAAAATCTCAAATTTTAAAAATTCAAAGTGTTTTCCCTATCTTTGTCCACAAAAGTGCTCAAAAATATATGTTTTACATATATCTATGTAATTTCTTAATCGCTTGAATTCTGCCTTCACTGCAACTTTTTGTTGTGTGGACGAAATCAACATGCTGAGTTTTGTAAAAAAATTTTTAAAACTATACAAGATGGAAGTTCATTCTCATGCTAACTTTTCCATCTTTTCTGGCTAGTTACTTAGTGTGTTTTTGCTGTTTTTATCATCGTTTCTACTTTCCCCATGGCTTGGACGAGGAAATCTTGAAAAAAGATAAATTTTGATAATTCAGTCAGTCACCACATAGCAGCGTGAGTTTGCCAGTTGTTTCCCGTATTCTGGATATGCGGTGTCCAACTGTACGAAAAATCGTACGGCAGATTTTGCATTTTTATCCATACAAAATCAAGTTTATGCACCTGTTGCAGGATGGGAACTTATAGGTCAGTAAAACATTTGCACTTCCATTCCTTGTTCAAATGGTGGTTGACACAACTTGGTCATGAAACATTATGTGGAGCGATGAGGCCTACTTTTGCCTCAATGGGCAAGTTAGCACCCACAACTGTCGAATTTGGGCAGAGGAAAACCCTCATGCAACCCGTGCATCCTGAAAAAGTGACAGTATGGGGTGTTTTACAGCTACCTTTATCATTGGACCGTATTTCCTTGAAGAGATAACTTCAAACGGAATCCAAACCTGTTCCATCACAGGGCAACGGTACCATAATATGCTGGTTAATTTTGTAATCCCAACTCTTCTACAGCGTGAATATCTTCAAGACATCATTTTCATGCAGGAAGGTGCCCCACCTCATATTGATCGTCGTGTAAAGCGATTGTTAATATAGCATTTCACAGAAGCACCAGATATCAGTCGTCATTTCCCAATCGCATGGCCCCCTCGCTCATCGGACCTTACCCCTTGCGACTTTTGGTTGTGGGGTTATTTGAAGGACAATATCTGCCGTCAAAGGCAATCATCTCTACCAGATCTGAAAGACAAAATTCGGCGCCATATTCTTAATATTTCGGCAGACTCATAGAAATTTGGTTCTCCGATTAGAGCATATTGTTGAAAATGGAGGGCATATTGAGCAATTTTAATTTTACTTTATTTAACAATTATAATCAATATTAAATGGTTTTATGTGTATTACAACGCCACCTAACGGCGCCAAAACATGCAGTACTGAAACTCGCGCATCTCGAACGCATGGTTGCGTTTGTCGACGAGACATAGCTCCAGCTACACATGTTCGTAGTGGTGAAAAGGAAGTTGTGTTGTGCATTTGTTGTTGGAAATGGGTCTCTCGACAGATGAAAAAGATTTATAATTGAGCATTATTTCCGCTCATACGAAAGTGGTTGTGAAAGTGGTTCAAGTTTGAAAAAGATGGCAGAACAATTCCAAGAGAAGTTTAATAAGACGGCTCCAAGTAACACAGTTATGCTGTTCTATTTTTAAGAAATTTCGCCTTTCTGGTAGTGTACTGTGTCAACGGAAGAGACATGTTAGTGTGTTCAATTGTGAAGATCCACCAAGAACTGTGCGTGAAAAAATCATCTATCTTTGCAGGAGTCTACAGCAACCTTTGTTTGAGAATATGTTTGAGAATCTGCGTGAACGATACGAACACTATCTATAGCGAGGAGGTGCACACTTTGAACACTTTCATTAAGCATACCGTGGTAAATCAGCACGCTAATAGTGTGTATATATGAATGTAGATTTCTTTTGAGGAAAAATAAACTCACAGATGACAATAATGTAATTTTGTTCATCTTTTCATTTCAGTACTGTATTTTTGACGTATACTGTAATTATAATAGTTTCTTCATTAACTATCTTCGTATATTCATAAAGGTTTTATTTTACGATTCTTTTTAGGCAGATTTTTAATGAGGAGAAGAAAATAAAGACTGCGAGTTTAAAAAATTGTATCTTCCTTTTGAGCGATTTGATTAAAATTTTCGAAATTGGTATTTAAAAAAAACATGCCATGTTTAAACGATCGAGTTTGGTAAATTTTTTGTATATCATGGAATTTGATGATTTTTTTTGTACATCTTTGAGTTTCATAATTTAGTTTTTGTGTTTCATCTAATTTAATTAATTTTATCATCTGTGACGTTAAGATAAACAGATATAATTCTAAAAATTTCAAACAAATCTGGGGAAGTTTCAAAGGAACTCTAAAATCAACTCATCTTATTTATTTAACTATTTTTTAAATTTCAACTTATTTTATTTATTTATCTTTAAATTATTAATTTATTTTTAACTTTAATTAATTTTTAAACTTTAAATTAAATTATCTTATTAAATAGGAAAAAATGCGCTACAGTTTTTCGTTATTATCGACATGGAGATGCCATTTATTAAAAATGTCTTCATTGTCATGTTGATTATAAAATCACGATTCATTGATATTACGAATCAATTTTATATTTAAATATATCATATCCTATTATATTCCACACACAACATATGAGAAGATCGATATAATTTTAAAAAGTCAGGGATTTTAAAACCTAAAACTTGAAATTCAAAATTTCCAAGAGATGAAAAACACAACAGTGTGTTGCAGTTGATATTATGGGAAGATAATTGCAGTTTTCAGAAGGTTGTTGAATGTACTTCATTTAATCGCTAAATATTCATCTTCAGATATAAATGCAAAAAGGATTCATTCAGATTAAAACCACAATTTTATTCGCAACTCACATTTTCACACTCAAGCGTACTCGCATAAAAAGAAATACTTCTGTTTTCATCTGGCGGCTGAATTGCTTGCGCATGCTCAAAGATAAGCATATTCATGGAAAGATCAGCTTGACCACAATATCAAGATATTGTTTTTAAGAAATGTTTTCATTAGACTCTGAATTATAAATTTACTATATATTTCCTGCGTATATCGATTTCACATTACAATAAACCATTTTATGATAATGTTCAAATACTGTGACTAACAAACTTAGCGAATTTAAAAATTTATTACTTACGTATATTAGAATTGCATTTCTAATCATAATCTCTAACCTTCTGCAATAGACTGATTTTTTTTATTAAAAATAGTTATAAAAACGCATTATTATTCGAAAACTAAGATGTAAAAATTCTTTTCATTTTAAATATTTTCAATATTTAATTCATAATTCATTATTTTAATATTATAAAATCTTAAAATCAGTTTTTTTTTACTAATTCAACACTATATTGCGAATATAATCAAAAATTTTATTAAATTAAAGGGTGAGCTGTTATTTAAAAAAACTAAATATTGAAATAGTAAATTTTTATCTAATACAAACAATTATACAAATTTTTGAAATTCCAGTATATGCTGGAATTGAATGATGAAATTATTATAAAATTTCCTTTTCACAAACATTAAAGGAATCAAATTATGTATATGTCCATAAAAGTTTCAAAAATATTAAAACTAGTTATAACTCTTTTCAAAATTAATGCATAGTTTGATCTCTTTTTCTCTCTTTCTATTGTAGTATTATAGTATTTTTAAATTATCAACTTTGCTATGGCTTCCATTTCACACTTTTAATTATTCCATATGGTTTTAAAATATGATTTGAGTTAAAATAAAAAAATGGGTTGAAATTCCTTATGAATAATTTGACAACCAATTATTAAACTTATCAGAACCTGTTAAAAATGATCACTTCAAATTAATGAAATGTTAATTTGAAATTTTTCAAACAATTATTCTGATATAATTCATTAATTATATCAGCATTGAAAGACCTTCAAACGCCCGTTCAAAAAGTTCACAGAGACTACAGAGGGTGGCCAGGATACCTGTATATCACTCCAAAATTCCTTCCCGTTTCAATAATTATGATTCATTAAATACCCAAAGCACCTGCTTTTTTCATCAGAGATGCTTGCCCAGAAGGATTAGGGAGACAAATACATGCTTTAAGAAGCACAGAAAATCTCTATGCATCCACTTTCTGTTCAGTTATATTAAAGTCCCGTTTTAAAACAACACTAAGACTATTTTGAGACGAGCCTCGTAATTTTGTACAGCAGTCAGATGGCGAGGAGGACACCTGAGCTGGCACACCCCTCTTTCCAAACACCCGCAAAACACCGGCTAGAGGATTGGCTCCAACTGATTTAACGTGCATTCATGCTTCTCCTTATCAGCTATGTGAGTATTCTTTTGAATATTAACTCCTTAAAAATATGGGGTGTAATTGCGGTTTTGAAAGAGAGGGATTGTTTTTATCTTTAAAATAGAAGCGTTGCAGAATTTTCAGGTACATTTATCTTATTTAGTCAAAAATATATTTTATTTCAAATTATGTAAATAATTTCTTAAAAAGTTAATTCAAATCAGTTTTTTTTATTATTATTATTATTCATAACTAGTTTTCACCTATTTTATATATAATTTAATTTACTAAAAAAATTACTCTATCGGAATATTTCTAAGACTTTGTGGAATAACTTTTTTTTAATTTTTATGTAGTTTTTTTTATTTAAATTTATTTCATACTTTTATCGATTTTTTATTCTTTCTAATGTTCTTCCTTTTTGAAATTCGGTTCAATCTGTGTGTTCTCGGTGGCAATACACTTTTTTGATGTTTCCATAATTTAAATTTTAGTAAATCAAATTCTATAGTTCAGTTCCGATTGACGAATTACTTGTGAATGGATTGAAGAAAAAAAAACTGTTCCATGCAATATATAATATTAGTATGTTATAATAATTTTAAAATTAAAGAAAAGAAACTTTTTAAAAGAAAATAAAAATCTATTTTTTTTATCTGAATGAAAGTGTATTTACATAATCTATTTTATAAAATGTATTTATTCATCTTTCTTTTGATTCTTACTTGCTTAAATACATTGTTCGGAACATAATGCCCAACATATTTTTAGCTAAATTATTCATCAATTAATTTTTCTATTTATGGAAATGAATATGTAAAAAATCAATTCTGAATGATAGAAGCTTGCCTCTTAAACCGATTAATGTCTATTAAGCCGATAATTTTTCAACAAAAAAGAAATCATAATCTACCCACGTTCTTAAAAAAAAGCAAATTGTTCTTTTATCTTTTTCTGCATTGTGATTTTTAATAATTGCAATTCTATCAACGTAATTAAATTTATTTTCTCACTTAGATATATTTTTTTTCGTTAATTTCACTACATCTGATGAATTCTTAATGCAATGATCATTATTAAAAAAATTGTTCGCCAAAAAGAAATCATGATCTCCCACGTTCTTCAGAAAAACAGATTATTATTGTATTTTTCTTTTCTACATTATTATTTTTAATAGTTGTAATCCTACCAACACAATTAAATTCATTTCTTTTTCCTTAAATACATTTTTTGCCTTCATTTCACCATCTTTAATGAATTCTTAAAGAAATGACCATTATTTGAAAAATTGTTCAACAAAAAGAAATCATGACCTCCCACATTCTTGAGAAAAACAAATTATTATTTCATTTTTTATTTCTGCATTATGATTTTTAATAATTGTAATCCTACCAACACAATTAAATTTATTTTCTCTCTTAGAGACATTTTTTTTCGTTTATTTCACCACTTTTAATGAATTATTAATGAAATGACCATTATTAAAAAAATTAGTTCAACAAAAAGAAATCATGACCTCCCACGTTCTTCCGGAAAACAAATTATTATTTTATTTTTCATTTCTGCATTATGATTTTGAATAATTGTAATCCTACCAACACAATTAAATTTATTTTCTATCTTAGAGGTATTTTTTCATTTATTCCACCACCTCTAATCAATTCTTAATGAAATGACCATTATTAAAAAAATTGTTCAACAAAAAGAAATAATAAATCCTAAGCTCTTCAGAAAAAATATTATTTTTTTATTTTCATTTCCGCATTGTGATTTTTAATAATTGAAATTTTACGATCATAATTAAATTTATTTTTTCATTTAGAGATTTTTTTCATTTACTTCATCACCTCTAAGGAATTCTTAATAAAATGATCATTATTAAAAAAAATTGTTCTTCAAAAAGAAATCATGATCTTCCACGTTCTTCAGAAAAATAAATTATTCTTCAGTTTTTTTCATTTTGTTCTGTAATCTGCACTAATAATAATGGAGAATGGAGAATACACTTTACAAGCATGACCTTTTGACCTTTGATTTAAATGTAATTTTGTAGGTGGGAATATGGCTCATAAATGGAGAGATTGAAATGGGAGCAATTTACGAAATTTAATTAGAATTTCAATTGAATAAATTTTTAGTAGTAATGATACTTTTTTTTGCAAATATTTGTGAAAACATTACTTTTTACCTCTTTCTAAAACGGGGGGGGGGGGGGGTTATTGATACCAAGAGAATAAAGCAGTATATTCCTTTCTTGAACGATGACAGTTTCTAAAATGTGTTTTTTTTATGATTTTCATCAATAGTTTTTATTGGGTCAGTAATATTTAAACCGTTTTCATTTTTCCATTAAATATTTAATCGACTGATTTCGTTATTAACAGCTAAGGAAGAAAAGTTATCTTCATCATGTGCTCAATTTACATAAGGTACAGGGTGTTCCAAAGGTGTGCTGCGTCTAGTATTTAGAGATTCGGATAGAACACGTGAAGACGAGTATTGGATATATAACATGTGGGCTCCCCGAATATAGTCTAATTAAGGTGTGAAGCTTGTGTTATAAAAACTTCAAGAAATGAGGAAAAAATCCAAGTGAAAATCATTGTTTATTGAGAACTTTTAATTCAAAAATTTTTCGAAATGTCGGCCTTTAGAGAAAATGACATGACGAAGTCTAAAATGGAAGTTCTCAATTGTTTTCTACAAAATATCTGTTCCAATTTCCTTGACCTCGGTTTAAATTGCTCTCTCAAGTCGTCCAATGTTGAGGGCTGTGTCACTGTATCTTTCAGACTTCCCCATAAAGAAAGTCTCATGGGTTAAGATCCTGGGTGTAAGGTGGCCACTCTATACCATTGCCTGTTTTCGTAATGGAATCCAACCCGATCAGTCTATCATGAAAATGTTCCTCTAAGAGATCGAAACTTCGTTGAGTATGGTGAGGTACAGCACCATTTTGCATAAACTGATAATCGTTTATCTTGTCTATGCCCTGCAAGAATATGAATTATTGCTCATATTGCGAATATTTGTTTATTACAGAACCACAACGATTACGTACGGTATACGGTAAATTCTTAGCGAGTAACGCTCTACTTATTCTCGTCAAACCTATTTTCTAGCCTATTATACTGTGGCGGGAATTTGCATATTCACATGCAGATGCTCTTTTCCTTTCATCGGTAACCATTGTTTTCATAGTCACCTAGAGAAGCTACCATGTTTTGCGATCATCGTATGCATCGCAATTTAGAATACAAAATGTCGGATTCATAATTAACGTTCTTCGTGACATTAGACTATGATGCTATATTCGGGGATCCCACAGGTTATACATTCAATTATTCGTCTTGACATGTTCTATCCGAATATGTAAATATTAGACTCTGCATACCCTGTGGAAAGCCTATACAGAAAAATAAAGCCAGAATGAATCGAAAACCAACTTTTACCAGAAGATTGATAAATTCATTATATAAATTTTTAATGGAACTGTGATGTCATTTGTTTCTATTCCATCAGAATGATGAGTGCGCACAGCAAACTAAGCAGGTGTACGTCTATTAAAATAACAGATGTTTTCATCTAACTTAATTTTACGCTTAAAGATATTTTATTGAATGAATCATAAAAGGTTATTTGGGCAATGTAATTTAAATTAGACATTATCAATATCTATGAGAAATAAGCTGCCTAGTTTATAATAACAGCAATGCCACCTATATAATTCAATTTATTTGCTCCGTTAAGGATTTGGCTTCATTTTTTTCCCATCAGCTTTAAAAAGTATTTTAAAAGATGAAATTGCTGTTACCTTAATGTTGTAGAGTAAATAACAATCATGTTTGCCTAAACTTTATAATTTCCGCAAAGAAAACATATAAGATTATGTTCGAATTTCCGAGATTTCCGAAACATTTCTTGTTAATAATACAAAAAAAATTAAATGAATAGAAAATTACATTTTATCACTTTAATATAGAAATTGGAAGTTTCAACATTTAAGATAATATACTGCAGGTAAGATAAATTATTAGTTTGTATTTTTAATAAATATGTGAAATTCAATTTTGAATTTTTCTTTTTTTAATTTTTTAGAAAAAGGCATCGTTTGCATAATAATGATTTTTAGAATATTAGTTGTATTAATTTTTTTCTCTATAAGAATTTTTTTAAATCTATGCTGTTTTTTTTAATTCACTTGTATTTTGTTCAGTCTGTCACTCATTTGTTCCTAATTTTTAACTTTAAACTGAATACACGTTTTTGTATTAAAAAAAATAGGAAAAAAAAGGAAAGGGGAAAGGGGGACGGTTGAACATTTTTGTTTAAACTGTTTTCTTTCTTGAGATGATATTTAAATTATAAGAATTCCTTATTTTGGGAAACAAAAAAAAGAAAAGAAAGACAAGACTTTATTCGAATTTCTGAGGTTCTTGAAACTATGCTTGTTAAGAAGGCAAAAAAAAAATGTAATAAATAAAAAAATTACATTTCAGCATTTTAATATAGAAATTGGAAATTTCAACATTTTAAGATAAGATACTGTAGATAAAATAAATTATTGGTTTGTATTTTTATTAAATAAGTGACATTCGATTCTGCCAAAAAATTTTAAATCTCCGAAAAAAATTCATCGTTTCCATAATATATATTTTTAGAATATTAGTTTTATTAATTTTTTTTTCTGTTAGAAATATTTTAAATCTATTTTTTTTTAATTCACTTATATTTTGTTCAATCTGGCCACTATTTCCTTCCAATTTTTTCAGCTTTTAGCTGGATACACGTTTTTGTATAGTAATGAACAAAAAAAATCAGTGGTATTGGTCTCCACAAAACTTTCTCGCATGCTTTCTTATAAATTTGTCATGCCAGAGAACGCATGCCACTAGCGTAATATAATTACAAAATATTAACTTTTGTCAAGAATTAGAAATTTTACTGAATCTATTCTGCCATCTTGGACAGTGTTATTTGGCGATTAATCCCTGGCATGCGTTAAAGCATTCAAAAACAGAATTAGTGTTTTAGACGGAATTTTTCTACCAATTGAAACAAAATTTTGACACAAAATTGCATCTGTCCCAAAATCCCTTACCAAATTTGATATATTAAGTAACATGTTTTTGAATAATCGTGTTTTTATGTTCCTGAAAGTACAGACTGACAGATAGTCGACGCGTTGTTGGATTTGGCTCCAAATTTGACAGATGTCTACATTATAGATATTAAATCTGTTATCGAGTTTTTTCCATTTGCCACGTTTCGTTTTGTAACTGTCGCTATAATTTTTAATCGAACAGCTGGACAGACGGATATTCTCTTAACAGATTTTATTCAAAAATTAGTAGAAATCTGAAAATTTGTTGTAAAGACCATATACCAAATTTCATCCACCTCGCTCATTTCATTTTTGAGTTATCTTTGTTACAGATAGATTGATGAACATTTTCCAAAAATGTGTTTTTCGAATTCAGGGAGGTCCAAAACGAGGATATTCGTCAAAAATCTCGAGTTCGAATTTCTTAACGATTGTTATGCTGTCTCTGTTGTTGTTGTTCCCACCTATGGCACTTGCCATAGACAATCCACGGCCTATGTCAGCGATTTTAAGCCGAGTTTGTGCAGTAGCTTCTGAGAGTAAGGGCCCTTGAGAACCCGAGGGCAGAAGTCTGACTTCTAGCTCAAATGACTATAACATTCGCACACTCGCTTGAAAAACCCCTTTTTACCGGGGGGGGGGGGCTCTTTCACACCCCTCACAGATAGAACATAGGGTAAAGAATAACCATGCCCGATCCAGGACTCTAACATGGAACGCCCAGATCACGGGGAAGAGGCGCTACCCTTAGGCCAGGACGCTTGCCCTTCATTTTCTCTATGCTAAGTATTCGAGAAAGTAAAAAAAAAAAAAAAAAGAAGGAATGGGAGAGCAGAACATTTTTATTCAAATTGCATTCTTTCTTGAAATCATGTTTAAATCATAAGAATGCCTTATTTTGTGAAACAAAAAAAACTTTCCCTATCAGATAAAAAAGTAAATTATAAAAATCATCGTATTACATCAAACAATTACTTTTGAAAATATTAATCTTCTTATATTTTTCTGTTCAAACAAAAGAATGACAAATACAGTGATGAAAACTCAATCTGACAAAAAGCGTTTTGAATAACATTACTATAACTTAAACAGATACTTCCATCTCATTATAATGTCTACTAACTTTTGACTTTTCAGAACTTTAAGAACAAAAGTAAGCGCCCACGTAAAGAGACGTGGGTTTTAATTTATTCCTTCTAGACAAAAGATTTCAAGGAAGAAAAAGTAAGAATTTTTAGTGCATACTATTAATTAAACGTATGAGATTCTTTTATATATATTTTTAAAAAAGGAATTTAAAAAAAAGACGATTATTTCTCTAAGCCTACTCTACCGTTGTCCATAAATTCCGCTATATTAATCTGAACATACTGAGCCCAAGCTTCGTGGGAATTCAGAAAACTTTTTTCGTGTTCAACTAAGATAAGAACTATTTTTCATTTCTAAGATTTCTAAACTTTTTGATTTTTTTATCTACAGGCGAGTGCCAGAAATAAAAATATGAGCCAAGTTTCTCTATCCTCTTATGAATTCTGTTTGATAAGTACTTGTAGCCCTTAGAAACTTGTCTCTATAAAACACTGTGCGGAATTTCTTTATTTAAACTATACACACGCTATTGTTTGTTTTTATAGGGCCTCTGTTTTTAGTTTGCATTAATTTAATGTCACTTAAATTAAATATATGAAAAACTTTGAAAGAAATATTTTTAATTTTTAATAAGAAATTTTGTTTTAATATTTAATTCGTTGTACTGGTCAACTTAATTACTGATCGTGAAAGAGTTAGTTTCCTATCGATTTTATTTAATTATTAATTGAAAAATATTTTGTTTCATTCATTTTATTAGAATTTGGAGTAGTACTTTGATGTGCGGTTTGTTTTTTTATAAGTTCACAGATAGCTCTCAAAGTTTCAGCTTGGATCCCGAATAGATGAGCTTTGATCGTGGAGCATAATTTGACAACGATTGGCGACAAATTGTGCGTTTTTTAGGGACAAAAATGGAACCAAAAGCCAGAATGGAATCTTGGCGATAGCACCATTAGATTGTTATTTGTGTACTGCTGTTTATTGCAAATGCTGTGTATACTTTGTGAAGTATTTTGTGTATAGTTCAAATGTGCTTTGCGTATTTTTTATTTCTTTGAGTTCTAGACTTTTTTATTTTTTATTTACTAGCTAATTTCAGCAATAAAAGTATGAATAAAGTTTCTCTCTCTCTTTGGGAATTGTTTTTGATAAGTAATAATCCTTAGAAACTTGGCTCTAAAAAACACAGGACTAAATTTCTTTTTTTTCATTAAACTATAAACACACTATTGTTTGTTTTTTCGTGCCTCTGTTTTCAGTTTGCATTAATTTAATGTCGCCTAAATTAAATATATGATAAACTTTGAAAGAAATGCTTTTAATTTTTCATAATAAATTTTGTTTCAATATTTAATTTATTGTACTGTTCAACTTAATTACTGATCATGAAAGAGTTATTTTCCTATCGATTTTATTTAACTGTTTACTGGAAAATGCTTAGTTTCCTCCATTTTATTAGAATTTAGAGTAGTTCTTCGCTGTGCAGTGGTCTTTAGATAAGGAAGATCGTTCCCTCATAGTTTCTGAATGGATGCCGAATAAATGAGCCTTGGTCGTGGCGCCCAATTTGGCAACGATTTCGGCCTCTGGCGACGAAAGTGGCATTTTTTTAGTGACCGAAATGGAATCAAACATTCGAAACTCTTGGAGATAGTAACATTAGAATTCGAATTCCAGCGTTTGTTCTAGAACATTCGACGCCCTGTCACGGAGATTAATAAAAAATCCAAATTCCGGAGTTAGTAGCAGTAGACGAACAGGGAGAAGTGAATAACTGAGTGAATTCTCTCTAAGAACGATAGACTTTCTGAAAGATTCTCTGAGAGCTTAAAACTGCTACGCTTATTCATTAGCAATTTTTTACTTGTGCCCTGCTGTTTATTGCAAATGCTGTTTTGTGTATACTTCACATGTGGTTTTCGACGTATATATCGTGCTTTTGAGTAAAAAAAGCATCAGTATCCGTTAATGAGCTGATTGGACTCACCACTATACAATCCATAGTCAGATTTTGGATTTTTTTTCTCTTAACAATATGCTTTTATTTAGCTTGATTATTCATGTTTTTAGATATAATTTTGAAATCGATCTTCCAATCACTTCCTAAGATACACAGCTTTGAAATTTCTTCAACTTGTGTGTTTTCGATGACATAGCATTCTTTTAATATATTCAATTAATTTAGTTAAATTTCTGCTAAGTACAAGTTAATTTTTTTCCCTTAAAATACAAATGCATCATACTTTTTGGGAAAGAAACACACATTAAGAACAGCGCCACCTATAGTAGGAAAGTGCGAGTTACAGACAATAAGAAATGTACTTGTAAAGAGTGAGCATGTAACTATGCCCCTTTTAAAAAGTTATCATCCGTTTAAGAATTATCATTTGAGTATATACGTTTGTGATTCGTGCATAAGTTTAAATATTTTAAAAGAAATAATTAGTGCAATTCTTTAGAATTTCATAAGCAATTTATTTCACTGCCATAACATTCAAGATTATTCGTAATGATGAATTGGAAATGGGAAATTACAGAATAGTAAACAGTTAAAATAGAAATAACTCATCTTTTTTTTAACTATAGAAGTATGTTTGTAAAATCTTGTTTTATTAAATAAATGTATTATGATACCAAATATGGATGCTTTTACACATTTCATAGAAGTTATTATTTAATTTAGTTGAACTAAATTTACTTCTTATTTGGAAGCTACATTTGAGTTATCTTGAGGCAAATCTTGCTGATGCGAGTCATGAATAGTTGAAAAAATTCATTAATAAAAATTCAAATCATCAATCCCACTTTTCTGCCTTTTCAAATTTCTCAATCACCTTAGAGAGAGAATCTTGCTAAAATACACTTTATAATGAAACTTATACATTATAGTGAATGTAACGATAAACATTATAGTGGGCCTTTACATATGAATTGTATCAAATAATGAGACAAAAGAAAATTTTTATTGAATATCGTCAAAATACTCCAGTAATATCATTAGGGCATAAAATTAATAAAATCAGCTTTTATAAACATACTATTAGAATGCATTAAAATGTTTTTTAAATAATTTATTGCTTACATTTTAATTTTTATTTTACAAAACATTAATTATAAATATTAAGGAATTATCAAATCAATTTCTCTCGTACTCGCTACCAGGTGGCGCCACAAGCTTAAAATTTTATTAAAAAATGAATATATTAAAATTAAATTCTGAAAATAAAAAAACAGTTTATTGTCATGAGAATACACAAGGGTTTAATATTTCAAAAACCTAAAACGTGAAAAATTGACTGAAAATTCTACCACAGATAATCAAAATGTAAATTGTCATATGAATTTCCAATGAAACAGACACAAAACAAGTAAGTATATCATAAACATTTTCAAATAATCAATTTCCCAGTTTTAGTTTCATTGCAATTGCACAATACATTTGCAAAAAAAGGTATTATGTGTGTTTGTTTAAACTGCTAAAAACTCATAAATTACTTTTTAAAATATAGTCCAGTTTGGTTCTCTGATAGAAAGATATAGTTTTATGCCATTATTCTCAAAACTCGTGTCTTTAAATTTTGATGAGCAAACCGCCTTTGGAGACCAGCCAATTCGCCAATCTTTATGTTCGTTAAAATTTTAATAACTAAATATTTAATACAATTCCTACTTTAATAGCTTCTTCATCAAAATATTTTAAAACTTCAAATTTTGATAGTCATATAATTCATACATAATATTATAAAGGCCTTCAGTCATAATGTAATATATGTATCTCTAATTTTCTGTTAGCTCCCATAGAATTTATGCCTTAAATTAAAGTGGAAAAGATTAATCTACAATTAATATAATAATATTTTTTACTGAAACAAAGCATTTTTTATATGATTACTGAAAACAGAGTCACTGAGCGTTTAAACTTTATGAGCACTAAAGAATATATTTCTTAATTTATGTAATATCTCAAGAATTTGTCAATAAAATTTTTTCCGATCCATCATGAGCAGGTCTATTAATTAAGCATGTTTAATTTTAAATGCATCAAACACTAAGAAAATAAAATGAATCGTTTAAAATAATCAGTTGAAAACAGGTTAAAAAAACCTACTTAAAAAACAATGTACTTTAAACTATAAGCATATACAAAAAAATATAACTAACATAAATACAATTTAATTACAAAAGCGTACAACTAACCTAAAAATAATTTAAATCAAGTCCGCATTCGTTGATAATAGTTGTCAACAATCAGAACACAATGCACATGTGTGAATTTTCATCTCCAGTTACAGTAATGCAAATGCGTGAATTTTTCTACGCCAGTCGGGGTGATGCTATGCACATTGGAAATTTTTAATTTCCTTTATTCTGTTTTAATTTTAATTCAAAAGGACTTCAGAAAGAATGTGAAAGATCGATTAATTAGCAATGTTTAATTTTAAATGCATCAAGCATCAAGAAACCGAACAGAACCGTTTCAAATAATCGGCCGAAAAATATTAAGCCTAGCCTCGTCAGCGTGGGGAAAAAAACAAGTCTTAATCATTTGGCGGTGGGAAAAAGGAAGACTTTTTTGGTGGGAAAGTTATTTTTTAATTAATAATCAAAATTCTAATTAAAAATTCAAAAAAGGGACCCCAGGTGCACATTCCTGACCTGCAAGGTATACATGTACCAAATTTCGTAGCTCTAGGTCAAACGATCTGGCCTGTAGAGCGCGTGCCAACACACACACACACATTGAGTTTTATATAAGTATAGATATATAGGGATCACGACTGATCAGGAAATGAAGAAAATTTCTCGAATTTTATCATGAGAACCATTGCAATAAGTAGATTTCCTCTTTCCTATGTGTGTGTGTATGCGTATAACGCTTTGCCCATGTTATCTTATAAATAGGATAATTAGAGTAATTTTTTTGCATTTTAATTAGCTTGGAATATATTATTGGAAGTATAAAGATCTCAGACGAGTTCGTAAATGGCCTATCTAGCTCAAAGGATTGGAAATGGTGTGGATTGAAATTTTCACTTCGATATAAATTTCTTAATATTGAAGATAGAAAAATAAATCCAAATAGCCAAATCTGCGCCTCATTAAAGCGAACAAGTTTTCTATTTAATGTTTTTCGATAACTGCAGTTTCTTAGAAGTTAGGGGTTGAAAAGTGATTTTCAGTCCCTAATTTTGACATTTTCTAATATCAACAATTTATGTTTCCAGAGAGTAGTCTAGATGTAAAGAAATCTACTTTTGTCTTCCAGCTTGCCGAGCTTGCTTTTTTTTCAGTTTGTGTTCAATATTTTGATTGATAAACTATTTCCGAAGATCATATTTTTCCTTTAACAGCTTCTATACAGATTAAATCATTTCTGTTAGTTTTGCGAAAACATTGTTAATCATAAAAGAACCCATCAAAATGAGAAAAAAACTCTTTAAAAGCTTTTCGTCCGAACAGATAAAATATAGAAAGAAACTTAAATTAGTTTGGAAAGCCTCCAACAGTGAAAGTAATAAGCTGTGGCAGGTTAATCCTGAAGTATTCACTACCAAATAATTTAAGCTCTGCGTCTGGTGGCGGAAACCCTTGATGGGACCTGATGATGTTTACGATGATGGACTGCATTTTATTAAAGCTTATTTCAAAGAAAGTGGAATTTAAATTGAATTTTAACAGGCGCAGCTCTAAATACGATTATTCAGAGCACTTTGAGTGAGATGCTTCTTCAGATGTCCATTACGAAGAAACCTATTAACTCTGGTGCTGAGCTTAGGTTTGTCGAGATCTTATGTTATTAATTATGTATCAAACTAAATCATTCCAAAACGGAGCACTGCATTGCACATTAATATTAATTGCAACTTGAAGAGCTTGTTTTTCTCGTATACGTAGTATAGAAAAAGTTTCGAAATTTGTCCCAAATAAAAATTCGAACTCGAGATTTTGATGAATTTTTACGTTCTAGACTCCACTGGGTTCCAAACATGAAAAACGTTCGTCTGTGACAAAGATAAGCCAAAAGCGCTTGAGCTAGATGATTGAAATTTAATATTTGGTCGTTGCAGCAAATTTGAAAATTACTAACAAATTTTGAGTAAAATCTGTTCATAGGAAGTCCGTCTGTCCGAATATAATTTAACACGATAGTTACAATAAGAAGAGAGTTAGATAGATAAAATTCGGTTACCATCTATTCGATTAGCATCTATAGTGTAAACAACTGGCAAATTTTTAGCCAAATCCAAATAAGAATTGATTGTCCGTCGGTCTATACTTTCAGAAACATGCAAACACAATAATTCAAAAACGCAATGGCTTAAATATATCAAATTTGGTATGAGAGTTTAAGACTACAAATGAAGTTTTATGTCAATTTTTTTTCAATCGTTTCAAAAAACGTGTCTAAAACATAAATAGATTTTCGGATGTGATTAAGGCATGCTAGAAAATAATTGCCAGATAACTAAACAGGCATAATTACGATATATTCAGTAAAAATGGTAAATCCATGCCTAAAGTTAATATTTCGTATCTATTGTACGCCAATATCATGTAAGGCATTCTCTGGTGTGGCAAGTTTATTACAGAATATGCGAGAGACAATCCCTACTGGTTTTATATATTTATTTAAGCTCAAGACAGTTTACAGAACATTTTTCTAATATTCCTTTGGTTTTATTGATATTATGAAAAATTCTTCAAAGTTATGAAAGCTATCCTTATAATTCCTTCAGTATATGCATTCAGTATTGACTTCAGTAATTCCTCTGTTTTTGTCTTTTAAGCTAAGGAATGAAAGAAAGAGGATCGGGGGAAAAAATAAGGATGAAACTACTTATAAATATTTCAGTTGAAATGGAAACTTAACACTAAAGAAGTAAAACAATTTTTGAAGTCAAAATATATAGAAAGGATAAAAGAACACAAAGCAGTAATCATAAGATCCTCCATTCAATATTGTCACGTGGAATTAAGCATAGTCAATTTGAAGAACAAAGAAAACCCTTATTCATTCGTGGTAATCTTTCAAATGACTGAACTGACATTAGTTTGATAGTAGCTTGTTATGCACAAACTGTAGGATTAATTATTCAAATAAAATTAATTTTTTCGAACACGACGAATTTCCGTTTATATACATTTACTTAATTTCCAAATATCAGAAATTAAACGCAAATAACCGAACGTCTTCTTTTAGGATTGAACTGATAACCTGACAATCCGTAAACAAAATCAAACGTTTTAAGTTTGACTTCCCAATATACGAAAGGATTCAAGCTTGTTTTTGAAAACTCTTTGTAGAATTGATTGAATCTAAACTTATATGCACCTTCAATTTTGGTGTTTACAACACATATTAGAATTTCTTTATAGTGCTTTTTCTATTTCAGAATGTCTTCTTTCGTACTACAATGACAGAAAATCCCACACAGTCTATGACAGATTTATATCAAAACAAGTTGTATGTTTATAATTTTGGTGTAAAGATAATGTTTAAAAATTCATCTACCTAAGTAGTTGCAATTTTTCAAAATCCTGCTAACATACACATGATAAATTATAAAAAGGAGTGTATATTTTATAGTTGTAACATCAATTTCCAGTTTCTAGAGTATCTATTTTTTTAATGATTACCATTTCAGAAAACGGTGTTCATTTAACATCAAAAAATATAAAATTTAGTAACCCTAACTCAATGTAAATGATAAAATTAACTCTTTTTTTGTGGGCTGTCTGTTTAAATACATAAATCATGGAGTGAAATTTAAATTAGTTTGGAAAGCTTTCAACATTTAAAATAAACTGTAGTTAATATTGAAGTATTCACAACTAATAATTTAAATATTCACAACCAAATATTTTAAATATGCACAACCAAATATTTTATGCTTCGCCTCTAGAGGCGTGAACCTGATAATGTTTACAATGATGGAGTAAATTCTGTTAAAAGTTATTCAAGGAAAGTGATATTTAAATTGAATTTTAACAGAAGCAACTCAAAATGGAAATTCTCTGAGCTCCTTCAGTGCGAGGGTTCATCGGACGTCTATTGAGAAATCTATTAACTGCTATGTTGCAGAGATTTCATATTATTAATTACCACTCTCAAAAAGGCAGCATACAACGAACCACATTACTATTGATTGCCAACTTGAACAATTTATTTAGGTTATGGGAAAGCAGTTAAAAGAGATTTTTCTAGCATTAAATCATATATCTAATTTTCGACAAATATATTTTAAAAAATTGTCTAGAATGATAAAAACAAGTCAAATCTAGCCAACTGCTTCGGTATCTAGAAAAATAATTTTTCAGCACCTCATGTATTTCCTTATATTGTTTATATTGGAGATAAGAAGAAAATTCAAAACTCTCACTCCACGTAGATTTTGAAAAACAAAAATAAAAAGGGTTTCCCTCAGAATAATTAAAATGCAGGAGGATTTTGTGCAATTTCTCGACAGGATTTCCATCATAACCTTATTTATGTTGAAATTCTCTCGGCAGGATTTGCCTCATAACCTCATTTATGTTGAAATTCTCTCAACAGGATTTGCCTCAGGACCTCATTTATGTTGAAATTCTCTCGACAGGATTTGCCTCATAACCTCATTTATGTTGAAATTCTCTACAGGATTTGCCTCATAATCTCATTTATGTTTGAATTGCTCGACAGGATTTGCCTTATGAATAATTTATCTTGCAACTGTCTTTATGTTCTCTTCGTGGATACAGTGTAACAATAAATGTTTAAACTTATATATCATCCCTTAATCTGTTCATTCCTAGGATCATTTTAATTCATATACCTCAGTGACACCAGAAATTTATCTTTCTAATATAAGAAAAAGTCCCCGCCTTTCTCAAAAGCTGCATAACTGCAGAAAAATGCCCGCTTTATTTTAGGGATTATTATATTTTAAAAAAATTATCCGCTAAAATGATAGCTATTAAGCAAATGTATTTTTGACACTCTTTTCATCCTGCTCCCTAAACTTATCTGGTTGAGCGTCTCTAATGAACAAAGCACTCGCTACGGGTATTCAAATAATGGCACTTAAAAAAAAAGATATGGGTAATTTGGCAGTGACATCCAGAGGACTCGGACAGACTCAGACAAATCTTGCCAATAAGGGCAAATCTGAACATAATAAATGTTACGTAGTAATGTCAATATAAGCAAGGATTAGTATCAGCCAGTGTTTCATATGTGCTGCATTTTTAGATCGATTCCTATAGGAAGAGGAAGACTACCTTGCAATGGTTCTCATGAGAAGACTTCGAGAAAATTTCTTCATTTATATATATATATATATATATATATATATATATATATATATATATATTCCTCTGCGAAAAAACTCTTCCTCTCAAAAATACATTTCATTTGGAATTTATGTCACACGTTCACACGTGTAATCGTTTTGTCTCCGCCGTGCATAAACTACATCTTACAGTATTCCACTCCACCATCGTATTCTTCTTCCCCCTTCTTCCCCTTTGAATAAATTACGATTATGATATCGACTCAATGTCAAGAATTAACCAGTGGGAGTGTAACTACCCAAAACTTTCTCACGTGATCTCTAATAAACTTGTCATGCCAGAGAATACCTTACATGTCATTGGTGCACAATAGTTAAGAAATATTAAACTTTGAAGGGAACGTAGCATTTTTGCTGAATCTGTCATGTGATCTTTGGCGAGTTATTAATCCCTGGCATTCGTTTGTAGTATCCGAAAATATAATAGTAATCCGACAATAATAATATTTCCCAAGTAACTGAAACTAAACTTTGACATAAAACTTCATTTGTAGTCACAAAATCATGTACCAAATTTGATAAATTTAAGTCATTTCGTTTTTGAATTACTGTATTTACAAGTTTCTGAAAGTAGAGACAAACAGGCAACCCGTTGTTGGATTTAGCTCAAAATTTGACATGTGTTTACACTATAGATGTTTAATCTGTATACCGAATTTTACCTATCTAACTCTATTCGTCTTGTATGTATCGTGTTAATTTGGATTGAACAGCCGGACAAACAGATTTCCTCTGAACGGATTTTGTTCAAAATTTGATAGAAATCAACATATTCGGTATAAAGCCGCATACTAAATTTCTTTCATCCAGCTCAAAAAGTTTTTCGGTTTTCTTTGTCACAGACAGACAAATAGACGAACATTTTCCAAAAATATATTTCTCGGACTCAGGGAGTTAGTTCTAAAACATAAAGATTCGTCAAAATATCGTTTCGAATTTTTTGACTATTGCTCTTCTTTCTTTAAACCACGTGTACGAGAAGGTAAAAAATAAAAATGGGAGGTAAAAAAGACATCTCATCACCATATTTAACTTAATGATTAAAAATTAATAAGAACTATTTGTATTCAGTGTGTTACTAAACATCATTTAAGCTCCTATGACATAGAGAAACAGAATTATTCGTTGGAAAATCTCATTAAATTTCCTCACACGGAAAACGAATGTTACAATATGAGAAATGTCATTTTCCTAAAACATCGTAATCAATCATTAAATCTCTTTAATGATATTCATCACACGTTCCATCTTTTTTTCTCTTCATCAAGGATGTCGTGCATTAAAATGTTGCATAATCATGTTTATTCATTTCCTTTCCTAACCTTAAAACACGCCAGGTCACGCTTTGGCGACAAAAATGTACCAGAAAGTACAGAAAGCTGCCAAAGTAAAATGATTGTTCTTATGTATATTCAATTTAATTACTAAAATCCAATTAAGGTTATTTGCATTCAAGCTCTTTGCTCAGTATTTAACAGTTTGCAATACGTTGTCTGAATTTATCATTCTGTTTAGCATGCAGAAAATAATTGCTGAGCGTAAAAATTAGTAAAGTTAGACTTGTTTTTAGCAAGGGAAATGACTTTTTTATTTCAATTCTGTTGTGTAAGTTAATTATTTTAGGTAATAAATTTTGTAGAAACATATGTTTAAAAAACACTTATTAATATGCTAATGGATAGATAATTTCAAATACTATTTCATACATTTTTAGTCTTTAGTTGAATCCTGAACAGTGCATGTTCGAAAGCTGCTTTTTATTTTGTAAATCAGTTCTATAAATGCAGATTTAAATTTAAAATGAAAGAGAAATTTTATATCAACTTCCCAATGGTAGTTTCAGACATATTTTAAATATTAATAAGTGCAGACGCATACAACTATTCAAATTTAAATATCTCGATTTAAAAATGTTTGCCCTTCTTATAGATTCAATTTAATATTCTTTATTATATATATTATGAACAATGTTGAAATTGCCACCAGATAGTGTCACTAACGTTAAATCAAAATACGATTGAATTAATCTATTAATTTGCAATTGAGCTTTAAAATTATGAAAATAGAACATTTTCGTTGAAAAAAAATTCAAGAATACGAAATTTCAAAATTTTAATTTTAATTTATCATGGAATAAATGGAAAGTTAATAAAATTTAATCGCTATAATCATGAATCAAGTTATATAAGAATGCATAATAATAAAAATTTTAGATGATATCAATGTCTTTTGACGCAGACAAATGAGTGAAATTTAATATGTCATCTTTCGACTACAATTGTTATTCTATGTCAGATTTTAGATCCAATCAGTTCAGGATAAATGCATCTAAAATACATATTCGATTTTCTGATATTTATGTATTACCGCATGTTAATCACCCAAAAGAAAAATAATAGGAAATGATCGGACGCTAGATTCAATACAAAAGCTAGATTCACTCCAAACGTTTGATATTTCTTAACTAACAATTGATACGCAAGTATTATGAACCACACATTTTCTATGTGCAACTCTATAAATAAAAATATGAGCACTTGTGATATTCAAGTCCTTGTTCAAATTTCACAAAAAATTGAGAGAGATAGCATCTTAACATATGCACCTTTATGCAATAATGCTTTAGAGAGACCACTTCCATCTGTTATCATAATGTTTTTAGGGCGCTGTATTATCTTTTAGTTGCACCACTTCATATGTATGATGAAACGTGACTAATACTACAACATTCAAAAGATTCTATGGCGCAGCATGACCAGATATGGCTTTTGTGCCAGAAAAATCCGAGATAACCAACCAACCTTCAAAAAATTCTAAGGAGTAGGACGTTGAACCTAAAAGTGGCATGTTGTAACTTCTCGAGCGGTATGTTCTTGTTCATTTAGACAGGGGTCTCCAAAATTATAATAAAACATTATTTAAAAATTTTCTTTAATAATCCGGAGAACAATATTGCACAAAAGACATTCTAATCCCAACTGAAAATTAAAAAATAAGATTTTTAGAGGAATCTTCTTTATTTTCAAAAATATAGATACATATCAAATTTAAATTTTTAGAACGGTTTTTTTTAATATATTTCGCAATTTTTTTTAATTTCAAACAATTTTTCCTTTTTTATACTAGATGTCTAATTATATGCAAAGTGATGACATTTGAAGTATTTTTTATTGGCATGTTCTAATTACTGCGTAACCAAAAATAAATTTCATTAACTTAAATATAGACAAATAAACGTAAAACATTGCTATACCGGAATATTTTGGAATAGAAATACAAATGTCCTTTAACTTTTTCTTCACGAATTATTTCTTATATTTTTCCCATTAACTACTGATTTCGTTTGATTAAATTTTGAATAAAATTGTTGTTGCATTTTAAGTCATAAATTTCGATGTGATTTATCTTACAAAATAAAAAGATACTTACATTTTAAAAACATTAATAAATAATTCTTTTGAGCGAAGTATTGGCTGAAGTGGAAATACTCAAAAATAAAAATAATAAATTTTTTAAAGTGCACAGATGGAAAAAAAGATTGAAAATATTGCTGATAAAATCAATCAATTTGCTTAAATTCTGATCTCATGCAAGGAGTGCCATCTGATAGTGAATTTAAGGGCATATTGATTAAAATTTTGCAATGCCAATTTTAATTTGCAATTCATACATTCGACTCGATTTGTTTGTTAAATTCGATTTATTTTATTTGGACTTGTTTTATGATGATAGAAGGAAATTTTTATCGATTTTTTTTCACTCGCTCTCTGATATGTTAGATTTTTTAATGTTGTGCTTCTGTATGTTTACTTAATTATGCTCACCGTTCAACATTGTTTTTGTAATTTCAAAATTTAATTTATCAGTTTTCAATTCATTTAATCATTTTGATTCGCACTCGTGGCGCTATCTGTTGTTCATTTTTGGAAAATATGTTGAAAATCACATAAAATTATAATAATAAAAATTAAAAATTAGAAAAAAATTAAATAAATAAAATCTGCTTATATAGCCCAATAATTAAGGTCTTATCTTATAAAATGGTTTTGTTGAAAATAATATTATTTCCGCCTTATAAGACGCTTGGTAAAATTAATGCATTTTACGATTTAGCTAAAAAAACAAATGAAGACTTCTTTTTTTTTTTTAATATTTGGTCTAGGAATTAATTCGTGCAGTTTTACAAGAGATGGCGTTACTAGCTTATTGGCCCATAGTTTCGTTTGTTCAAACATGTATTTAAAACTACTGTTATTGCGCATCTAGTTTAGTATATACCATTTGGTTTAAGCGTAAACAACAACAATTGTATTCAACTGAAAATGTTCAATTTTGCGCCTGATAAAGTGTTTTTGAGGGGGCTTCTTCTTCATTACATGAAGAAAAGTACTACCGAAAGTCATCGTATTTTGGTGGAAGTTTATGGTGACCATGCTCTAGCTGAGCGAACGTGTCAGAAGTGGTTTGCACGGTTTAAAAGTGGTGATTACGGCTTGGAAGACCAAGAACGACCTGGACAGCCAACAAAATTTGAAGCTTCTGAAACCTGGTGAAACTATTAATGGAGAACGTTATCAACTTCAGTTGATGCGTTTGAAACAAGCTCTGTCCAGAAAATGACCAGAATGGGATAACAGACATAATAAACTTATTTTTCCAACATGATAACGCTCGACCACATGTCGCAAAACCGGTCAAAACATATTTGGAAAATGTTGGATGGGAAGTGTTACCCCACCCGCCGTATTCACCAGACATTGCTCCTTCAGGCTACTACTTGTTTGATTGCATGAATAACGATTTGCTTGGACAGCGGATCACTTCTTCAGAAAATATTGAAAAATGGATCTCTGATTGGATCGCTTCGAAAAGTAAGGAATTCTTTCTACACGGAATTCGTAAATTGCCTGAAAGATGGGGAAAAGTAGTGGCTAGCGATGGACAATATTTTTGATAACGTATTTATGTATTTTGCTTTTGAAATAAAGCTTTAATATTTTATTAAAAACCGCACGAATTAATTCCTAGACCAAATATATGAATGAAAGCTTTCGTCTGTTACTTTCTGAATCATCACGTGAATCAAACGTACAAATCCAAACGTGTTACGAGTTCCTGAAAAATAAAAAAGAATGTGGTTCGAAATGCAAAGAAAGTCACGTCTTTTGCAAAATAAACTTTTCTGAATTAGAATCTCTGAATTCTAAAGTCAAGAAATTGACGGAAACGTTTAAAATTCTCACAGATATTTTCTTTGTAATTCCATTCTCAGATTTTTTTTATGTTTTAAGAACCTGTTTCATCAAAATTTCTTAGTGAAATAATTTTTATCTTGGTGCAAAAATCCCAATAATTTTTATGCGTTCTTTTATATACTTATTATATTATACTTTTTTATATATATATATACTTTTCCAGTCATAGCTACTTTCCACATATAACTTTTCCGTAAATTTTTAGAATGTTTTCTAATAAAGGATTTATCTACTTCCCCTGGTATAAAATTGTGGACCTTGGATAGAATAGTTGGATATCTCGCAGGCATTAGGAAACAGTACTTACAAATTATAATTCTGTGTCATGAATCTAGCAGTTTACTGAATCTATTCTGCGAATATGTATTCTGAACGCCTTTTTGACGACCAATTGACAGCAAAATTTGGCACACAACTATAGTGGTAAATACAAGCTAACATACCAAATTTCATTGATTTCAATCATTACGTTATGAGTTACTGTATTTACATGCAAACTGAAGTATGATGGTCAAACTTTGACGATTTCAAAATCCGATAAAAATTTATATTTTAAATGTTAAACCTTTGAACCATATTTTATTTTCCCAGATTTGTGATTAGCGAGTTTGTTTATACTCGAATAGCTAGACAGACAGAATTTCTCTAAGTGGATTTCATTTAGAATTAGATAGAAATCTATAAATTTGTGGCAACTTCATATACCAAATTTCATCCGTCTAGCTCAAAGAGTCTGGTTTCTGGGTTTCTTGTGCATAAACAGACAGACTAATGCCGAAAATGTGTATTTTCGGATTCAAGGAGGTGTGAAACGTAAAGATTAACCAAAATTTCGGGTTCGATTTTGTGTACCGATTGCAATATTCGAATAATATTTAGAATATTCGAATAATATTTCAGTTAAAAAAAATCTTAATCTATCTTGTGGTGAAAAATATCAAAAGGGTAGACAGTATTATTGAGCATATAAAGTATTCGTCAACACCTACACAGCTTTAACACTTTCAATCCCCCACCTTTGAAAAAAATTACTTATTTATTTGTTGAACTTAAATAGTTATGGAAGTGTGTATGTTGGGTCCATATGATTAATCGCATCTAATAATAATCACAGTGACAGTTAATAGTAATTAATGTACCACTAAAACTGACTCACAGACAGATAATGCAAAAAATGTGTTTTTCGAGAGCATGAAATCATAAACCTGAAATTTCTATTTCCTCAAAATCTCAAATTCGGATTTTTAACGATTACAATACTTTAACTATATTTTATACTAGCCACCTTTGGCGACCAGCCAGTTCGCCAGTATTACTGCTCGACACAATTTTCAATTAAATATTTTAAGTAAATGGTCTATTAATATATTATCAAACAAAACATTTTTAATCTTCAAATTTTGATAGTCATACCAAACTTATACTGTTGTTTAGATCGTTCCGTTCAATTTACTATATATATATTGCTAATTTGTTGTCATTTCCGGTAAAACTTCAACTTTAATTTAAAGTGGAAATGATGAAATTGCAATTAATATAAAGATATTTTTTAATAAATCCAAGCGTTTTATTTTATTTATCATCTTTATTGTTATTTATTATTATTATTATTGAATATGAGTATTGAAAACAGAATCGCTCGGTATTTAAGTCTTATGTGAACTATAAAATATTTTTGATAATTTATGTAATATCTCAAAGAATAATTCAACAAAAATTTCTCAGATTTAGCATAAAATTAAGTTTTTAGTTTTGCTTTCAAAAGAATTGAAATGAAATCAATAATAATATTTTGTTCCGGCCTATAAATATATTTCAAAAATTATGAAGTCTAAATTTAATGCAGTAAGGTTTCATATTCTGAGAAATATTCTGGACACACCAAATTTTAAATAAATGAATGAAAATTTCTATTTTCCACTATCAACTAAGACTTATTTCTGAAGTTTTGAATTTTAAAAATTTAGAAAAACTCAAAATTTTCATATTCTAAGGCCAATTAATCTTGAGAAACCTGCGCGCTGATTGGCGTATTGTCTTTGAAACGATCGATGGAAAGTCTAAAATTATCCTTTTTTTATAGAATAGTGATATTCAAATTTTCATAAATCAGTCAGTTTAAGTGATTGATTTAGTTGATTGGAAATGAATTCTTTTTATTTAAAATATTAGTGTTTCAAGAAAATTTTGTTAATTGTGATTTCCACAGCAGAAGCTTTATGTAAAATCAAAAATTCGTTTTTTATTAGAGCATTTATTGAATCAAGTTACATAAAATATAATCATTTTCCATTTAGATCATTTTAGCAGATCTGTGTCTTACTAAAGGTTTACAAATTAGCTGTGTGGCCCTGATTCGAATGGATATCCTGTTCATATTAAACAAAACTTGTCTTTAAAAAAAACTGATTTATTGGATTAATAATATAGAGAGTGTAAAAGATCATAAAATAACTTTTCTTGAATTTATTTTCTAGAAAAAATAATACTTCATATTTGTTTCATTTCCTACAGACACGTGCCGAAAATTATATTTTTGCAGATTTCATTTTCAAAAAGATTTAATTTATTTTTAATTGGAGCTTTAATCAATGTGATGACAACGCTTTGGAAAAAGCTAATTTTCTCCCATGAATGCGGAACGTGCTCGTGCAACTTAAATTTTATTTTTATTTTGTATGAAAAAAATTGTTGAAAAATATAGTTAAAATATTTATTTAAAAATTCATTAAAAATAGAAATTTAATTTTAAGGCTAAAACATTATTATCATTTAAAAGATAAATTTTTGATCTTTAACTTCATGTAAAAATCTTTTTTGTGAAGTAATATTTTCGGAAGTTTAGCAGAAACACACCAGAATTTCGCTTAATTTTTAAATAAATAATAAATAATAAAATTGGTGCACATTCCCGGCCTCCAAAGTATACACGTGCCAAATTTGGTAGCTGTAGGTTGAATGGTCTGGCCTGTAGAGCGCCAACACACCCACACACACATTGAACTTTATTATAAGTATAGATATCCAAAAGTAAAAAAAAGAATTTGAGTTTTGTTAATTTATTTAATACGAGTTAAAATTTTAAACGGATAACCTTTCCATGCTGATTATTCAAGAAAAAATACTTTATTTATTTAATTAGCATACTGTTTTAGATCCTTTAAAAATAAATGTGCAGATCTAATTTAAATTATGGGCATTGACAATTAGAATTATGGCAATAACATTTCTAATTATCGTGGTTCTGATTGAAATTATAACAAATTTGTATTATCATTTTAAAAAGAGTAAAATAATATTGATTATATTTTAAAAAGTTATCTTATTAGTACTCCAAAGGATTATTTTAATAATATAAACAGTGAAAATAATTTGCTTTAAAAAGGGAATTTTAAAATGTAGTCTATTTTTAGTTAACATCGTTCACTTGTCTTGGTTTTCCTTAAAGCTGAAACACTACCGCCATCTATTATCCAATATGTGTAATTAAATCTTACTGCTTTAGATCATCTTTTAAAAAGCAATCAAGGACAATCTTTTAATACATTTCGTTAAATATTTTTAAAGTATTTAAATTATTCAAATTCCTTTGCAATATTATCAACAAAAATAACTACAAAAGCAAGAAAGAAAGTAAGATGAAAAGAAGAATCTATCATCCGAGAGTTTCAATAGTTATCGATCATGAGTTTGAAATATATGTAAATTACTTTGTTAAAAGACAAAATAAAAAATATGAGTAGGAAAATTTCAACAAAAATTATAGTTTTTAAACACGCACTTCGATTTCTTTTAGCTGCATCCCAAGAATACGATAAAAAAAATGACTGAGAAAAATGCAAAAGGAAAAGGCTGTGAAAGTAAATTTGTACAAGTATCTTTTCATGGATATGGAAATCACGAAACAGCGCAATCGATAAAACTGAGGAATCGAATATCGATATTAACGTTTTACTCAAGTGATGCCTTTTTTCACAAATTTTGCTATGCGGTAATGCAAGATTCTGAAGAAACAAAACTTGTCCTCTTATTTATTCTGAGTTTGAAATATAATTTTCCCCATTAACCGATGAACGGGGAATAAAAGAGAAAAAGGGAGACAAAGAATTAGAAACTTCTTGATCATTGATTTTTTTATTCAGTTCAGTACAGTATTCACTTATGAAAAGAGAACTGTATGTACCAGGTTTTGATAAAAATTGCTGGGTATTTTATCGAAAAAAATTTTCACTACAAGCTGGAAGGCAGAGGTAGATTCCTTTGCATCTACTTTATTATTGACAGCAAAAATTGTTGGCACTAGAAACAGTCAAAATTAGAGCTTAAAAATCATTTTTTGACTCCTAACTTCCAAGATACTGCAGTTATCTATAAATTTTAAATGCAAAAGTTGTTTTTCCTATTGAAGTGCTAATTTGGCTAGTGAAATTTCTTTTTCTATCTTTAATATTAAGAAAGTTATAACCTAATGAAAATTTCGAACACCTCCCCCCCCCCTCATCATTTCCACCATCCCTTAAGCTAGATAGCCCATTTACGAATTCCTATGAGATTTTTATATTTCTAACAACATATTCGAAGCCAGTTAAAATCCAAACAAGATTACTTTAGTTATCCTCTTCACAACATAACATAGGCAAAGCTTCACAAGATAACATAGTAACAGGAGATCAATAACAATATAAATATTGACTATGTAAGAGAAAACGAGCATTTTTAATTAACTTTTTTTTTCCAAAACGTTTATTCGATAATTTTTACAAGTGTTTCACTTAAACCTAACTAATATGTACTGAAGATATACTGCATCATTATATAATGGAAAAGCTTCTGGCCTGATCAACTAGACATAAAATATTTGGAAAATCAGTTTTTATTATTGTTATTATTATTGAGTCTGAGTTCGTTTTATTCTAAACTAGCCGCTTTTGGCGACCAGCCGGTTCGCCAGTATTACCGCTCGCTACATTTTTCAATTAAATATTTTAAGTAACTGGTCTCTTAAAGGATTCTCAAACAAAACATTTTTAATCTTCAAATTTTGATAGTCATACCAAACTTATACTGTTTAGATCGTTTCGTTCAATTTACTATATATATTTTGCTAATTTGTTGTCATTTCCGGCAAAACTCCCAACTGTAATTTAAAATGTAAATGATGAAATTACAATTAATATTAAGATATTTTTTAATAAAACCAAGTATTTTATTTTATTTATCATCTTTATTGTTATTTATTAATTATTATTATTATTGAATGTGAGTATTGCAAACAGAATCGCTCGGTATTTAAGTCTTATGTTAACTACAAAATATTTTTCATAATTTATGTAATATCTCAAACAATAATTCAACAAAAATTTCTCAGATTCAGCATAAAATTCAGTTTTTAGTTTTGCTTTCAAAAGAATTGAAATGAAATCAATAATAATATTTTGTTCCGGCCTATAAATATATTTCAAAAATTATGAAGTCTAAATTTAATGCCGTAAGGTATCATATTCTGAGAAATATTCTGGATACACCAAATTTTAAATAAATGAATGAATGTTTCTATTTTCCACGATCAACTAAGACTTATTTATGAAGTTTTGAATGTTAAAAATTTAGAAAAACTCATCATTTTCATAATCTTAGGCCAATTAATCTTGAGAAACCTGCGCGATGATTGGCGTATTTTCTTTGAAACGATCGATGGAAAATCTAAAATTATCCTTTTTTTTTATTTAATAGTGATATTCAAATTTTCATAAATCAGTCAGTTTAAGTGATTGGAAATTAACTCTTAAAACTCAGTGATTTAGTTGATTGGAAATTAACTCTATGACCACCATAAAATCTGTGCTTTCTCTTGTGGTGTATGCATTCTCCTTAATATCCGCTCGAATAAAACATCACATACAAAAGTACTACATAGAACAAACACATCAAAAGTAAAGATAACATTTCAATAGTTGCCAAAAACAAAAGAGAGAAAAATGCAATTAATAAGCAGACGATATTTAGAAAAGTACATATATTTAGACTGGAAAATGAAATTATCTGAAATTAACCACACGCGCAGACGATATTTACAAAAGTAAAAATATTCAAACCTGAAAAGGAAAATTTATGAGTTATTCCATCAATAAATGCCATAATTTTGTTTATATCTTCATTATTTTATGAGTCATTAAACATAAAAATGGGTCCGGGACTAAATAAACACCCTGTATAGAGAGTGTAAAAGATCATAAAATAATTTTTCTTGAATTTATTTTTTAGAAAAAATAATATTTCATATTTGTTTCATTTCCTACAAACACGTGTCGAAAATTATATTTTTGCAGATTTCATTTCCAAAAAGATTTAATTTATTTTTAATTGGAGCTTTAATCAATGTGATGGCAACACTTTGAAAAAAGCTTATTTTTTCCCATAAATGCGAAATGTGCTTAATTTTAATTTTTATTTTTTACGAAAAAAATTATTGAAAAATATAGTTAAAATATTTATTTAAAAATTCATTAAAAATAGAAATTTAATTTTAAGATAAAAACATTAGTATCATTTAAAAGATAAATTTTTGATCTTTAACTTCATGTAAAAATCTTTTTTGTGCGGCAATATTTTCGGAAGTTATAGCAGAAACATGTCAAAATTTCGCTTAATTTTTAAATAAATAAAATTCTATTTAAAACTTCGAAAAAATAACCCCTAGGTGCACATTCCCGGCCTCCAAGCTATACACGTGCCAAATTTGGTAGCTGTAGGTTGAATGGTCTGGCCTGTAGAGCGCCAACACACACACACACACACACACATTGAGCTTTATTATAAGTATAGATTATTGTCCTATTTGGAAAAAATTATAACATTTTGAAATGAATTACCATAGAGGTATAATTTATAAGGTGTCAGGAGAATAAAATTGATGTAAACCTTAAAATCTTTGCTCAAAAAAAAATACAACAAGCAACTTATCGAAAAATCTCATCAAGCACGAAATAGGAAATATCGTGTTTCGAATCAAAACCTCGAAAGAGTTGGTTTTAAATTACCGATATCGCGTTAAAATAAAATGCGGCTGTATTAAATTGCACCCACTACATTTAAACCACATAGGGCCCAGCTCTGTCTACCGTAAACAGAAAGTCATTTATACAGTAACTCTAAATACACTCCAATTACCCATTAACTTTGAAACCGCGCCTTCGTGAGCACACGACACGAAACCGAAATGTCCACAATTGTGAGTTATTGAACCTTGAAATGTTTCAAAGGCCACTAATACTGAAATAAACTTTTGTCGACTAGGTTAAAAAGGATTTAATACCATCATTTATTTGCGCGTAAAACTACAGCAGAAATGAGTAGGGTTAGCTGTTTCCATCCCTCCATGTGTTGATAACGTGATGAATGTTGTTTGCATGTGGATTAGTTTTGCTGATGGCGCTGCGCTCAAACATTTTTGGCAAAAGCTGCAGGAATGTTGGATGGGAAACTGAAAGATGACGCACTGATTCATCATAAGTGCTTAACAGAAGATCTTTATTTGTGGAGCTGCTAAGAGAAAATAAAAGGTACTTGCCATCTATCGAATATTTTAAAATAAACAGTCTGGCCTGGATTCAAAATAAGACAGATAAATAGTTTCTAAAACATTCATATCAACGAGAAAAAAATTCGATTTTTTTTTCAGATATGATTGAAAAATGCTTTGCGTGCAGATGTAGAATTTGTTTACAACGCAACGAAATTTGTTTACAACGCAATGATGATTAAAATCGATGACCCTTGCATGGCGGAAATGCATACCTGTTAATATTACTTCAAATAACTTAGTTTTGCTTTTCATTTTTTCTGTGGATATTCGTTTCATTTTTGTTATTCTAATGCAAATATTAAATAAACTGGTGATAGGTATTGAAAGACTTAATGAAATATGAAAATGAAGCATAGCGAATTTAGAAATTCTAGAATTACTTAAATAGCATTTAGATTTGTTTTCTTTTTTTCTCAAAGAAGATAAAGAAAGCCGCCGAATGATTTCGGAAATGAAGCAGCAAGGGTGATCTCCTCGATATTTTCTCGCATATTCTCTAATAATTTCTTTCCCACTGCGCAAAAAATTGTAGACCCTTGAGGAAAGACGAGGGTGCCACAAGTATTTAAATATTTAACTTCAGAGTTCCGCATGAGATTCTCTGCTTTGTAGTGTAATTACGAAAACCAATACTTATATATTATCAGCTGTACCCGCACAGTGTTGCCCGTGACATGATATCCAAAAGGGAAAATTAACTTTAAATTTCCTTTGTAAACAACATATGCCTTTTGATTCATTCTTCCATTTTGCTGAACAATATTTACAAACTAAGACATTGATCCTATTGAAACTGTAGCACCATTTCTGTAATCCACACATGGATCGTAATTCAGGGTGAAGTATCTCTTTTCGGACCAAATATCAGGAAAGCTTGTTCTTTCACTTCTTCTCCTCTGTCTCAAATTTAAATACCTTTCTCTATCAGCAGACAGGCGATCACTTCGCTCCTTATGAGATTAATTCTGCCTCTGTAATTCAATTTCAGTGCGATTTAAAGAGAGACGGTTATTTCGCTTAACAGAAGACTGTCCTTCCCTAAGTGTGGACATTCGTTCTCTGATATTCGCTAATCGAAAGTTTCTTTCCTCAACATTTTCATTATCGCGCAACAAACGAAGCGTTTTGGCATTCACTGTGTTCCGACCAAGGTTGTATTTCCTTTTTTTGGACATACTGAGTTTTGAATCGCTGTTTAAAATCAGACGTAAACTAAGAAATGCATCGCGTATGCATACCACAGCTCTTACTGTTTGCGCATGCGCCGTTTGAGGTTTTCGCACATGCGCGGATAAGTGCACAGCACATATACTGCTGTTTTACACATGCGCGAATCATAGTAGGGAAATAGTTAAAATCGCAATTAAAAAAACCTTTTTCTTTAATTTTGATATGACTTCAATATACTAAAACCTCTCCCAGTAAATGCTCTACTAAATGGTACAAATAACTCCTATATCAGTTAAGTATTTCTCGAGTTTTTCTCTTTAAAATATACAGACGCTTTCAGAAGACTTAATTTTATATTATGTATAGATTAAACGCATGCTATTGACTCACAATAGTTGAGAAAACGCGTATCGGCATACAATCTTCAGCGATTTGGGAAAGGGGAAATTAATCCAAATTAATAAAGAAGTGCCAGAAAACTGAATATGTAATTTAAAAGCAAAAATTAAAACAGAACTACAATTACAGTCACAAGAACACTAAGAATGCCAAATTTCATTTATTTCAGTCGTCGATCCTTTGGATTATAATATATATTTGTAGAAGTACAGACAGATAGACGGTCAACCCTTTGACGGATTTCTTTCAAACTATAATTCCTCCTGAGAGCAGGAGCACCTCGAAATGAGGATGAGAAGCTTCCGGTAAATGTGGAGGTCGACAGCTTCCCATCGATGAGGGGACGTACTTCCCAAGGGAAAGGTTGTACCGTGGTCGGGGATGGCTCTTAGGACTCAACCTGGTTCCCACTAGTGTTGCTTTTGCGGCAGTCCGGACATTCAAATTTTTCCGAGTACCTTCGGGAGGGTCGGAGTAGCCGGTTAAAGATTATACATCTACAATTGCTATATGTTAAATCTGGATATCAAATTTTATCTATCTATATGTTTTTCTTTTATAGTTATCGTGTTAACTTGTATACATTCAGCCGGACAGACTTTCTACAAATGTATTTCGTTCAAAATTTGAAAGAAATGAACGAATTTGGAGAAGAGATCATATACCAAATTTCATCTGTTTAGCTCAAAGATGTTTTATGTATCGTGTTCACATACAAACATAATATGAAAAATGTGTTTTTCGTATTCGAGAAGATGCAAACGTAAAGATTCGTGAAAATCTCGAATTTGCAATTTTGTTGATTACTGAATGCATTTTCTTTGTATTTTCTTCTTCAACAAGAAAGTTAAAACAGTGCAAATCCCCATTTTTTCTGATAAAAAAAAACGAATGTATTTTGGTATTCTAAGCTAAATTGTTTGACCTAGAGCTGCGAAATTTGGTACAAATGCACTTTGAAGGATGCGAATGAGCAATTTTGTTGCAATTTTAATTAATTAAAAAATAAGCAAGATGGTGGAATTTCTTCAATAATTTTCTACAGTATTACGAATTTTTAATCAATTTAAAATTTAAAAAATTACGTGTTAGTGATATAAATTTAATTGTCTGGAATGGTAATCTGAAGTTCTAAAACCGGACAATATAGAAGTTAGGGAAAAACAAACATAACTAAACTACTCCAACTTCAGTCGGAAATACACATGCTCTAGCTTTCTCCTGGTGAAAAATCAGCCCCGTGTGAGCAAACAGTTCTGTTAGCTTCTGGAGCAATGATTTACTACTAATTGTCCACCGGTTGCTATGCTTAATCGACTTACTTAATTGATTAGACGATAAAATTTTATAATAAACAATGCCTTTCCAATTTCGTTAGCAAAAACAGCCAAACTTCCAGTGAAAAGATATGTCTTTTTTTTTTCATTCAATCTTATGCAGGCTTTACACTTGATCAGTTATAAGACGGCCAATAAGCAGCGCATGCGAAGAAAGGCTGAAAAATACTATTCGGTCCATGGAAAATAATTGTCCCGACTGGACAAAAACATGCTGCTGTATGGTATTTTTTTCTTACTACTCATGCGTTTGCAGAATTTGGCGGGTCTTTTTTTGTGTGTGAAAAAATTGATCACTTAACATAGATTAATTCGACATTTTTAGCTCTTTCTTCTTTCTAATGCGAGGTTGTGTTTTTATTCTCTTTTTTTTTTCTATAGTTTTCCAAATTTAAGTATGTTGACCATTTTTTTTCTACATTTAACCATGTTTCTTTGTATATATTTCCATCATTTTAATACGATACGCAGTGAAAGAGAAAATTTCAGGGACGCCAAAACGACAATTTATAATCAAGAATGGAATGCCTGTATCTGTCTTATGAAATTGTGGCAAACATAAATCAGTCCTTTTCTGCGTATGTGCTGCCTACTGGCCGAGTGTAAACCAGGCATTAATGTAGAAGAATTTTTCTCATTTTTTTAATGATTTCTGATCTTCTATGATTTTTCTTCATTGTATTCGGAAATAAAGGTATTGCAGTCTTCTTTTAATGTACGGAATATTCAGTTCTCAAAACGATTACTAAAGGCAGGACTAACCTTACGGGATGTAAAGCCGATTAAGAAACGGTATTTGTTAACAACCCTAATTTATAGTGAAAATAGAGTTATTTTGAGTTGTTTTACTTTTTTCTCCTCTTTTCATAATAAAAAATTTGTTTTAAATCAAAAAAAAAGAAAGAAAAAGAACACAGATTTGAAAAATGAAAAAAAAAAGTGACCTGCTAATTTTTTCGAAAGATTTTGCTATATTTAATAAAAATGTCAACATTTTATAAAACAATAAATTTTATTTGATAAATAAAAAGTTTTTTTTAACATTTTAGAGGAACTCATTAAAAACATCTTCTAATCTGACTTTATAAATAGCTAAAAATGACTCCAAAAATTTCTACATTTTCTATCAAGACAATAAAACATTGAGAAAACAAAAATAAAAATCTTAGATAAAGAAAAAAATATCTTTTGAATAAAAGAAACTAAAATAAACAGCAAAATAAATGTTTTTTTATGTTTACAACTTATTCTTAACTTTCCGAAATTCTTGGAAAAAAAGTCGTTTCTATTAAAGCCTACATCAATTGCAAAGTTTTAAATAACAAGTTTCTGGAACAAAAGGAATATTCATTGTGCATGTACTAGTTATTTAAACACATGAGATTCTTTTACAGACATGTAAAAAGTACGTGCAAAAAAATTAATATTTCTTTATCCAAAACCTACTTAGAAAATTTTTCCCGAAATTATTTATACTAATATGAACAGAGCGAATTTGATTTCAGGGGGGTGGGGATGGGGGGAATTCAGACAAACTTTTAATGTTTTGTTGAAATAAATAGCGCTTCTTGTTTCGTTTCTTGTTTATTAGAATTTGCTTTGTTTTTTCAAGCAAACAAATAACAAGGGCAAAATAAGTCTCTTGAAAATTTCTCTCTATTCTTCACAACCGAGTTTAATAGTTTCTTCTTATATAAAAATATATCTCAACAAACCACTTAACTGATTTTTGTTGCTGTTTTCATGAAAAATGTAGAGGTCCTCTACAAAGCATGGTTTTGTTCTCTTGAGTATTGTTTACTATTTACCTGTGTATTATTTTCAGTTATCCAACTCACCGACTAAGAAACCTTGTAGGATGTGATGAATAAGTGGTCTTTAATTTTTTGGTGAATTCTGGAAGTCATTCTTATTTTAATTTTTGGAATCTTCTTAAATTTTAGGTAGATTTTACTTTTCTTTCATTTCCATAGTTTGAAATTGTTTCAGTGCACATGAAGTAAAGATTAAAAGCTTAAATATAACTAATTATATAAAAATAAAGATGAGAAAGATTTTAATAGTCCTTTGGTTTGCTGCCAGCTGCATTACTAAGAATATATTGCATTATATTATTATAATAATAAAAGACAATCATAATGGCTTTAATCAAAATGTAGGTATTTTTATTAACCAATTTATAGCAATAAATCGCCGAAAAAAAGATCGACAAAGACATCAAGTTAGTTTATTGACTATGTTAACCATTGATATGCGGTTAAACATAAATTTTGCCAATGTCATGCAGATAGTAATAAATAAAATAGCGCTAGAGAAAATATTTCTTTTTTAAACCTGATTATAAATTCTATTTTATTCCAATTAATAGTTATAATTGAAATATTTAATTGCGCAACGATAAGATTTTACTTTCAATATTACAAAAAGCAGACGATTTTTTTTCCTCCGTTATTTTTTACTACATTTTTTAGCCTAAAACGTTCATGTTTTCATTTAACTGAAATTTCAATATTTTAAACATATTAAATTTCTTCAAATATGTTTAAAATGCAGAAATAAACTTTCAGTTCTTGCCAACTAATACAAACTTTTGGCACCTACTATAAAACTTCAACGCTTTTCGATAATTTAAATTATAGCATAAACTAATCTATATTTATATAGATCTTCATTTTATAATATTTGTACTTTGTTATTATTTATTTTTAAATACATACTAAAATATTCTATAACAATATAAACATTACCTATGGTTGCTTCAATACGTGATATTTACTTTCTACTTAAACCTAAATGAAATATAGAGAAAATATTGAGATCCTGAAAACATTTAAACTCGATTTTGATGAAGCTCTTTATTTGGAACTTCCTAGAATCCAAAAAACACTTTTTTTGTGGGGGGGGGGACATTTTGACTGTCTGTCCCAAAGATAATTCAAAAATGCTTTGAGACAGACAAATGAAATTCCATATACAGTCTTTTTACCAAATTTGCAAATTTATGTCAAATGTTGAACAAAATCTGTTCAGAGGAAGTCAGCCCGCTGTTGAAGTATAAGTGGACTCAATAACTACAAAACACAAAAGGCTATGTAAATAAAATTTGGTAAACAGGATTAGTATATGAAATGGAGTTTCGTATCAAATTTTGAACCAAATCTGTCCAGGAGTTGAACATCTGTCTGTAGTACTTTTTCATGCATATAAAGGCGATAAATCATAAACTCAATAATTTTAATCAGTGGAATGCATTCCATTATTTTGTAGTTGCAACTGAGGTTCTGTGACAGATTTTGGAGCGAATCGGTCTTCAAAAAGGCTTTCAAAACACATATTCTGAAAAAAGATTCATGACAAAGATCTCTGTTTTGTAATTATTACCATTTATGTAATTTGCAACTACTTTTCATGGCGTTCACTAACCCCGTGGAAGGTATTGATGGTCTTATCCAAGGCCCATAGTTTTATGCGGGAAGAAGATGGGGAAATCGATTGGAGGGTATGCGAAAATGTTTCGAGAAGACCATTACCGTTGGTTTTTGTCTAAGGATTGAAAGGAATTTGAAAATAGTAACAAAGAAGAAAAGGAATCTACCTTCGCCTTCCTTCTTTCAGGGAGGAATTTTTTTCTTAATTCTCATACTAGAAAAAGAAGAGTTATTTATTTACAGATTAAATTTATGAAACAATAATAATGAAAGAAGAGTTTTCCTGGGCTATAAATTTATGAAACAATAATAATGAAAGAAGAGTTTTCCTGGGCTATAGATATTACAAAAGGGCATAGTAGTTGGGTGCTAAGGTCCCGGCTTCAAGATAGAAACTACCCAAACTCTGAATATAATTCATCGTAGATCCACCATGTATATCGAGTCTGATTACGTTGAAGACAAAGAACAAACGTTCTCTCTTACGTTATTACTCTGAATAGTCCTCATATAGGCAACGAGAAATGTATTCTATTGCGACAAAACTAAAACTAAAATATTAATTAAGTATTAAGAGGTCTGACCTCATTCAATTATTTTCAGAAATGCCTATCAGCGAGTTAAAAATATTTTTTTTAATTGAGTTGAGCATTTATCAACCAACTAAATTAAATAGAGCAATAAAATCAATAAAAATGAATTGCAAATATACCTAATATATCTAAATGCAATCTACGAAAAACTTTTATTAAATTACATCATTTATATGTGCGTGTGCGTCATAAGCTTAACATTTTGATCCAGATATATGACATAACAAAAAAAAAAAGAGGGCGAATATTCAATTTACCTATGAGCGTGTGTGTGTGTACTTAGAATAAAGAGGGATTTGAAAAATTAATGAACGATTTAAGTAATTTTATGAAATTAGTAATCATATTTTTTCCCATAAATGTTGCTGATGCGGTATAGAATTTTGAAGGGAATTTAAACCTTGACATAATTACATCTAGGCAGACATTTATCAAAGATTTTATAATTGGCATATGATGTTAATATTCTCAACTATCAGATTTAATCGATATTTAAATCCAAAATCGTTTGTTGCAAATTTCGTATATAACTCTTCTTGCACAAGATAAGATTCTAATACACCTACGTATCTTGTGACTTTTACGGTAAATATCAACTTATTTTATAATCTTTATACCTTAAAAATTAAATATATGGTAAATAAAGTCTGTTTGCCTAAAAAAAATTATTTTTCAATTTATAAACGAAAAATTTATTTGAATTACTTCATTGGAAACTACATTAGATTGATAAGTGTGGTTTCATTTTTGAGCAAACACGTCAAATTGAATAGCCTATAACTGAAAATAACTTTCTCCCTTAATAAAAAAAGAAATTAGGCAGCTTTAAAAATTGGAAATGTCTTAAAAATTAGAAAACTTTCTCGTTTTATATACGGTGTATCCATTACAATATGTCTACCGTGAGAACGACGACAACTATTACCACAATCTCTCTATTTCGGTATAGTAGAGTGACCATGTAGCATGCACTGCATGGTGAGATTATTTACAATGGCTGAAAACAAGTGAATTCCCGTTACTACATTGAAAAATTGCAAGATAAAGGGAGGGATCATTTACAAAATTATAAAGGCTCTTCAATTTTATACGAAAGTATATCAAGAACACAATAATGCTAAAAACAAAACTTACAAAGCGCGCAAAAGTCCATAAATGCAAATAAATAGCATATATGGTCTCTCAAAAAGAGGCCAAACGTTTGAAGTTTTCATCAAAATTCCACAAAATTTTATTTGGTGCCTAATGGCAATATATCATTTAAGCAAAAAAAAATTGACAGCTGCAATTGAAAATTTTTTTAAATAATAATTAATTAACGATTTTAATCAACTCGGTTACTCACTTTATTGGTTATAAAAATCCTGTTTCCTAGAGTCATTTCCATTTATAATAAACAACAAATTTGCTCTCTCTCGCTTAATTTTTTTTTTTTGACGTCTGGACAAATTTTTGATATATCAATTAGCAGAAAATCAGTTTTAAAAAATTATTGTGAAATTTCAATCTATACAGGTACAACTACAAGAAATAACATGAGAAAAGAATTTTTAATTGGTAGAGCTGATTATCATAAAATCGTAGTTGCAGGTATTTAACACTCTGTTCCAGGAATATAACGAAACAAAATTTTGCTTTAGAACGCTCTTTAAGTGTGTATGTGTGTGTAAGAAGAGGAGGGAGGACAACAACTTCAAGCAAATTTTTCTAATAATATTCTGGGTTTAGAAACCAAAATAAAGACAAATAAAATATATTTTATGACAAAATTTCAGAAAGTCAAATTAAATTTTTAAAAAAATTTGCAAGTTCATGGGAAGATTAATTATACTGATTGATAGCAAAGGCAAAAGAAACCGACAATAATTGGGCTGATAATCCGATGTTCTTCCAACTCTGCCATGCACGTCAGAAACGTTTTGCCAAGGCATGATGAAATAGCTCTGCATTTACTTTAACTTTAATGGCAGTTATTCAGGCAAATCAATAAAGATTAAAATTTATCTATGGAGTATTTAACCAATTTAAACTTCAGAATATTGACACTTATCCAATAATATTTAAAAAATGTTTAATGTTCTTCTATGATGAATAAGGCATTTTAGAAAGTATAGAGTTTGTCGGTAATGGAAATTTGATTAAAAATTTGAAATACCATTTCATAACTGAACATTTGAGTAGATAAATTATTTACAACAAATAAAAAAATTAATACAAAAAATCTGCACGAAATCAAATAATTTAAAGCAAAAGTTGTGAATATCTTCATTGAAATACTGAAAACTGTTGTAAGTGGCATATTCATATTCTGAGGTACAATAAAATAAAATATTATTTTTATTAAAATTATTATTTTTTAATTGGAATAAACAAATTAAATTAATTAATAGTAATAGTAATATGAATATCTTGTGAAAATTATATAATTATTAATTCATAAGATTATTTATTTTGTAAATAACAAAATTCAATACAAAAATATTATTATAATTAAGTAATTTTAGGCAATAATTTTATTTGAGTTTTGAATCCGCAGTTGCACCCGGAATCATGAAGTGAACAATTCTGACTCAACACTATGAACGAAAATGGAATTAAGTTATGTAATTAGATGCCAATTGTCGTCTACGTTCATTTAATCCTTGAAGGCGCTGCGATCGCATGACAACAATTGAAAATAATTAATCCTCAGACAACGAACAGTTACCGCCATAAAGAGAATTAGAAGTTTAGTTCTAATCGATCGCAGCGCCGTCACTCGTAATGGCTAGAAATACAAACTCAGAGCATTGGTTCCATATTCTTTTTGTCGAGTCTGACTCTGGCCAGTTAAGACGAGATGTGACAAGAATAATATATATTTTACTTTGACATTTTATTTTGTATTTGCTGCTTATTTTTAGTTTAGATTTATTATTTTTTTCTATTTGTACTGTATTGTTTATTTTTTCAGAAGCAGTGACATAGATGCAAACACAAGAACTGTTAAAAAATGAAAATCTATTAGGAGAGAAGAATCCAAAATGCCCAATTTGGAAAGTCCTGGACGTGTATTAATGCGAGATTCATTCAGATAAAAGCAGGTATGTTTAAAAAAAATTAAAAATTTATTTATATTTTGAATTGAAGAAAATTTGAAATACCTGTTTCGTTATAAGATAAAGAATGTATAACTTTTGTTTCTGCAATGGAATAGTTATGGCATTTTAATTTTTGTTCATTTAATTATTAATGTTTTTATAATAAATTTGATAAAATGTATTATATGGATCGAAATTTCTATAGTGACATTTTCGTTAGTTGTTTTAAGATAATTATATTCGAATATTTTTATTCTGTCTGACAAGTTCAAAAATATTTATGCATTGCTATTTTCCTCATGTTAAAACTGGTTATCTTCAGTAAACTGTGCATTTTTTTTTCATATCTAAATTATATAAATTACGTATTGTGCCTTTTTTGTGCAATATTCCTACTATTTTTGGAATAATATTATTCATTGTTCTATATAAAATCTAATTATTCTGAAATTTATTGCAATGTAATTTGACTTGGAAGTTGAATGTTTTATACAATTGTTTATTTCCAAATGTAAAAAATGTATTTGAGCTTTAAACTCAGATATGCCTATAGAGAAACTGTACTGTTTTGAAGTATGCTGTAGTTTGTGATCGACATTTGTCGGATTCCTGCTCCACTTAAACAAAGATTAGTAACATTTTTTTTTAAATCTGACAGCGTTCCGTTTCTTACTTTGTACTTTACGAACCAGAAGTATATTAAAACTCGATGTTTTGTGTAGTCATTAAATGAATGAAAATTCTTCCACATTAACACAAACATTTTTATAGTTCAAATATATACTCTCTTTGTTTAACTTCCCAAATTTTCACTCAGAAATATATATTTATGGCGTAAATTATGCTTATTAATACCATCAAAGTAAGAAACTCTACTGAAAAGCCATTCTCAAAATACCATAACATTATTCCATTTTTTATTACAGTTGCTATTCGGAACTTACGAAATATTAAAAAACAAAGATAATAATCAAGTAGAGCATCAACATGACATCCTTCCACCTAAGTTAATTTGTATCTATAAATTTAACTTACAAAAAATTACGGTAACTATTACAATAACAAAATTATATAAAGAGTTCACAAGTCCAGTTTATGAGGCATTTTAAGGATACGACCACTTCTCATTTTCCTTTCCTCCACCGAAGGTTCAATATTGCAGTCCACTGAATGAGTAACTATTGGTTGCTCACTTAATTTTGCACTTGGCAATTTCTCTCGAATTAGAACTGACTCTGTTGCTGACACTTCCAAAAGGTATAGGCGCTGTACCGGTCGAAGCAATTCCCCTCTTGAAATTTTCAGTTTTACAAGTCTTGTAATACCATCTTTCCCTGGCATTACCTCTATTATTTTGCCAAGTGGCCAACTGATGCGTTTCGTATTGTCATTTCCAGTTAATACAACATCACCCACTGCTACGGCAGAAGCTGTTTTACGTTCTGGTTTTTGTAGCAGAGCTCCCAAATATTCCGACCGAAATCTGTTTCTTAAGGCTTTCTGTAAATTTTTCAGATATTTGACACGTTGATTAAGACTCTGGTGAGCAGCTCTATCACAATCAGGAACACCACTCACTTTGATATCCTGTGGGAACATTGACGGAGTCAATGGAACCAACTCTGCATCATTATCCGTGACATACGTCATCGGTCGTGAATTGATTATAGCTTCGCTATCACATAACACCGTCGTCATCTGTTCATATGTTAAAGAAGATCGATCTAAGACTCTTCTTAATAATCTTTTAAGAATACCGATCAGTCGCTCCCACCATCCACCCCATACCAAGAGGCAGTCGGTGGGTTTAACTTCCACTTAATAGGATGAAGAGCAGTGTCACTTACAATAAGGCTCCAATCCAGCTTACTCAGCAGATTAGAAGCACCCACAAAATTAGAGCCATTGTCACAATAGATAATGCTGCATCGTCCCCTACTGGCTATGAATCTGCGCAAAGCCAGTAAAAATGATTGCGTAGATAAAGAAGTCACTAATTCGATGTGTACAGCCCTATAGACAGAGCAGGTGAAGAGCCATGCCCAAGACATTATCTCCGAGAAATAGTGGTCCAGCCAGGTCAATGCCACAGATCTCAAACACAGCAGCTTCTCTGATTTGGTTTTCCGGAAGAGATGCAGTAAGAATATCAAGCTTCTTTGCAGAATGTCTCTTACAGACAACACATTTTGATAAGATGGATCTCATTGTCTTTCTACCATGTAGAATCCAAAATCGCTCTCTCAAAATGTTAAGCAACATTTGAGTACCGGCATGAGCGCTTTTTACTTGATAGTATATCACTATATGCTTTACAAGCTCATTTTTTGATGATAAAATTGTAGGCGTCTTAAAATCCTCGCTATCTGGTCGATATAAAATATTGTTTTCAACCGGATGATGTCGTTTCCATCTTTGAAGGTTCTCAGAGTTTTCAACTTTTCATCTTCTTCATTAACGAAACTTTCCTTCTGTATTATTCTGATAACTGCATACTCAGCTACAGAAATTTCCTCGGAATCAAGGATTCTATAATTTTGATCAACCCTAGAAATACGACTGTTATTAATAAATCGAAGTATCCAGGCAACGATTCTTACAGTCTTGTGATAGTTCGAAAACTTGTAAAAAAAGGAATTGTCAGTTTTTTGAAGGCTTACCATAGATGATACTATTTCCTTTCTCTTTTCCTTCAACACTTCTTCATTTACGGAGAATTCAGATCTAGGCTATTTATCAGATGGGTAATAGAGCCAAGGAGGACCATGCCACCAGTCTGTCTCCGAGAGCTGTCGAACGGAAAAACCTCTGGATGGTAGATCCGCCGGATTGATCTATCCAGGTACATAATGCCAATTTTCGGGTTTACTCGCCAATCTAATTTCTCGTATCCTGTTATATACAAATGGTGTCCAGTTTTCGCTACCTTTTATCCAACACAAGGCGGTACTGGAGTCAGTCCAAAAGAAAATTGGAATATTTCCTAATTTTAAATCTTCAATAACTTCTTGCACCAGTTTGGTACCAGTAGAGCAAGCTAACAGCTCTAACCTAGGAATTGTAATAGCCTTCAGCGGAGCTACCTTACTCCGTGCTTGAACCAACTGATATGAATTCGAGTTCTTACTTTCACTCCTTAAATATATGCAGGTAGAATAAGCTGTTTTGTTTGCGTCACAAAACATGTGTATACTTAAACTGCCAACATTATCAGGATCTTTTATTAAACATCTAGGGACAGCAATTTTAGTAAGTAGACTCAACTGATTTCTCCACCTTTTGAATTTCTCAGAGATTTCTGTTGGCAATTCGGAATCCCAATTTGTTTTCATTTGCCACAGTTTTTGTAACAACAATTTCGGGTATAAGGTAATTGGACATGTATACCCAATAGGGTAGAAAATTTTATGGACTTCTGATAGTATTTTCCTTTTAGTAACAGGTCCATTATCTTCACTATCATCTTTTAAATTTACAGAAAGTGTATCCGAGTTTAAAGACCATTGCAGGCCTAATACTGGGACAATTTTATTTGTCACACAGGAAACCTCTTCTGTTGAGGAGTGGGAATAATTATGCTCCCACCCTCTTAGGTCGAACTTCCTTTCTAGCATAACATCTTTAGCCACTTGAATGAACTCATGTAACTCAGTCTCAGTTTGTAAACTAGTTAGACAGTTGTCCACATAGAAACTATTTTTCAGCTTCTCTACAACATCAGCAGGATATATTGAGTTATCCTTCCTCTAAAATCATTTCTAGATAGTACTGGATTACGGAATTAAGCAAGAAAGGACTACTACAAATTTCGCAGGCGGCACGGCAGTGTCTAAAGTATTTCAGCTCATTTTTTTCGTTATACCAAAGAAATATTAAAAAATCTTTATCATTTTCTTTAAGGCGAATTTGTAAAAAGGCTTTACGGATGTCTGCTGTGACTCCAAACTTGTTCATCCGAAACCGCGTTAATAGAGTAGAAATCAATTCTACAAGATTTATTCCTTTCTCCAGACAATCATTTAAGCTGAAAGGGGGGGGGGGGGCTTTCACTTTCGCCGAAGCATCGAACACAGGTCTGATTCTCGTCGTGCTATTTTCTTTCACGACATGTCTATGGGGTAAACAATGAGCCAGCAAATGAATCTCGTGCTTAGGAACTTCCTCAATTATACCCTCTCTTGCCCATTCTTCAAATATTTGATTATAATCGTCATACAGATTTTCTTCTTTCAACTTTCGTACAGTATTGCCCAGCTTCTTTAAAGCCAAATTAAAATTGTCAGGTAGTGGAGGATGATCTTCCAACCATGGTAAATGTACCACAAAACGATTGCCTTTGTCAACCTGAACTGTTTTAAGAAAATGCTCTCTGGCGGATTCATGCAAGTCTTCTTTAGTTTTCCTATCCGATGGGTCAGTAATTCCACGGGAGTCAAGAGTCCACAATTCTGTTATTGTTCTAGTAGTAAAAAGCATAGAATTAGCAACTGAGATTCCATTTTCTTTTGAAGAAATCTGGGGTATTCGTCCCATAATGGTCCATCCTAAACGTGTTTCCATTGTTGTTAAGCCACAAGATAAAGATTTGCAACCACCGGTAATGATTTTTACAGCTTCATCAGCTTCTATTAATATTTATATAGGAATGTCATAATCATCGTTCACATGAATGCCATAGTCATTAAGTTCCTTTAAATGAATTGCAGGAATTGTCGGTGGGACACTTTCACAGATAATAGGTTGACTCAGTACTTTGAAATGACAGTTATAAGATTCATCACAACTTGTCAAATACAATGTAAACACATCGTGCTTGCACACTCCTGTATTTTCTCCACCAAACAGAGAATGTTGAAGATATTCCTAGCTTTCCCTTTTATATTTCATCTCTCTAGCAGTATTTTTTAAAACGTAAGAGCGCTGCGAAGCAGTGTCTATGATGGCTCTTGCCTTCCGTTTTCTCCCATCACCTCTGATGAAAACTGTTAAGGTTAGTAGCATAACACTAGGACTTTTGGATACATTTGCAAGCGCTTGATCACCATTCGGAAGACTATCTACTTCTGCAGTTTCTTTTCCAGTAGAGAAAGATGTTCGTTGGTTTATGTTGTGACAGAGTATAATGTGATCTCTTTTTCCACAGCCTAAACAAGTTACTTTTGAATAACATTTACGAACTTCGTGACCCGGTTTTAAGGACAGGAAACAACAACCTGATTTCTCTACAAGATTCTCTCTTTCCTTCATAGCCATTTTCCTTACCTTCAAACAGTCAGTGGAATTATGTAAATTGTGGCAAAATATACACTGTCTTTGTTCTTTCGAAGAAGTTAAAAGATCAGCTGCACTAGCTATTTGACGAGTGTCCCCATATTTGTGTTTATTATTTGCAGCCTTTTTCTCCTTGAATGGTTTAAAATTAGGCTTGGTATCAAATCCAAAGTTTTGTGAGGCTAAAATTATACGTTCCTCTGCTTGTACTTCATCTTGAAGAAACTCAAGAATTGAATCTAGATCAGTTTTTGTAGTAGTTTAATATTTTGATTTTTCTCATCATGTGATCTACGATTTGTAGATTTATACCGTTCCTAGGCTAGAAGTGTTTCCTCAGGTAAAGCAGACTCAACAAGTGGGAAAAGCATCGCCGCATATTTATCCCTTGTTACTCCTAATATCACAAGCGCACAGAGCTTTGTTTCCAATAAATCATAAAGATTTCTCAGAGAATTTTTCGACACATTCTGCTTTTGAAGAACTAATGATAAAAGATCTCTAACATACACTTGTATAAGTAATTCTTCTCGGCCGTAACGTTAATTTCAATTGTTCTATAGCTTTCTCATAACTGTTTCTACCTGGTGGATTAATTAATTATTCAGCGACACTTCATTTTTCCATACATTGGGATAGGTATGCAAATTTATCATGAAAATCTAAATTTTGTTCTTTATCGAATTTCTCAAATTGACCCCAAAAACTTACCCAGCTTCTTATATCTCCATTAAACGTAGGTAACTGAATTTTAGGGTAACGTAATGTGTATCTGCTGAGAAACACCACAATTCGACGAAACTTCTTCCATTTCTGCAAGTGAAAGTTGTTGCAGTTTCAACTGTAACAACCGCCAACGGTCTATATAGCTTTCAGATTCATCTATCTCTTTATTTATAACATCATCTTCAACGTTTTCAGAAAAAAAAAACTCTTTAACATTGTCTTCAGAATTTATCATTAACGTAGCTTTCTTCTCGATAATTTTTAATTTGATTATTTTATCAGAAGTTTCTAAATTTGTTTCTTCAGCATTGAACTCGTTACATGCTTCAGTAAACAATCTCCTCTGCTGAGTTCTATTTTTCTTTGCAGTTTCCATTTCAGCTCATAAATATTCAAATACAAAATCCATAAATGCTCAGCTCAAAATAAGATAAACATATAAACGAAATAAAACTCACTCAGTAATGAGCAGACGAATCCTGTCGCGGACTCCAGATGTTCCGTTTCGTACTTTACGAACCAGAAGTATATTAAAACTCGATGTTTTGTGTAGTCATTAAATGGATGAAAATTCTCTTCTTCCACATTAACACAAACGTTTTTATAGTTCAAATATATGCTCTCTTTGTTTAACTTCCCAAATTTTCACTCAGAAATATATATTTATGGCGTAAATCATGCTTATTAATATCATCAAAGTAAGAAACTCTACTCAAAAGTCATTCTCAAAATACCATAACATTATTCCATTTTTTATTACAGTTGTCATTCGGAACTTACAAAATATTAAAAACATAGATAATAACCAAGTAGAGCATCAACGTGACAGACATTGCAGATGAAGATGATTTCTGATTTACATTAAATAATATCCCAATGCAAATCTTTATAGATTGTGATAAAAGATACTTCATGCACCAAAAGTCTTGTGTCCTCTTCTACATCTTTCCATGAAATTAGTGATCATATACAGGTAACACCTAAAACACTGAAACCTGAAACACTGTTTTCAAATATTCAAAATTGAAGAGAAAATTATGAGAAGCGTTTTAGATTTTTGTGTCGGATAAAAGTGAAATTTTGCAAATAAACCATATTTGCATAAATTTGTAATATCTCAATTATGTATGCAATGTAGAGATACCACAGGCATTCATCGGCTAAGGAAAAGCCATTTGTTTTTTAAATATAACCTAAATGGTTCAAGTGCTTAGAAGATTTCAGAAAGTGTGTATGGGGGGCGGGGCTTCGTTTCTTTTCCAATCAAGGCAACAATACACAGGTAAAAGATTTATACTTAGTTGAATTTTATATAAATGGTGTTAATGAGAAAAATATTTCTGGGTAATCAGATTAACAACTATACAAAAATAAAAACTATTACAGATACAGGTATAATACTTCTACTGATTTTCTTATCAAAATTCTTTTCAATTGTTGTATTCATTTAATACATTTCCGTATCTTCTCAGCACATGAATTTAAATAAATCTAACAATTGTTTTTATTTCTTTAAATATATAGATTAAGTATTGCATATATTGTTACTAAATAAGTTTCATTGTTGACTAATTATAAAAATACTATAGACAGATAAATAAAAAAATATTATTGAGTTATTTCAATATTATTTCTTAAAAATAATTTGTATGATTTCAGATACTCTTATAATATTTCCAAAATTTCAGGATATTGTTCTAGTTTGGTGAAATGCCTAAAAGCACAGACTGCTCGTATGAGTGATTCTGACAGATTATGTATTCTTCTAATTGATGAAATGGCAATAAAACAAGGAGTAACTTATGTTCCTGATATTGATTCTGTAGCTAGATTCAAAAGTATTGCAAATAATTTTCAACAAAAAGAACCCTTTTGCAACCCAAGCACTCATTTTCTTGGCACATGGAATTGCAAAAAAAAAAAAAAGTTTTTATTATGATGTTATATTGAATATATTTGGTTAAGAAAAATTTGTGAATATCTCACAGAAATTCTCAAAAAATACTTATTTTATTAGAATAAATTTGAATTAGATTCTATGATAAAATGAGATACTTTACAAAACAAATAATTTAAAGGAATAAATTGCTTTGATTTCACTTAACCTTCAAATGAGTTTTCTTTAGAGAAACTTATGTGAAGGAATTAATGTTCTATATTCATGTATATTAGAAATATATATCACTACATCATATATGACCATGGTTAGCAAAGTTTCTTTTTGTTTATTAGTTATATCAAAGTAAAATCTCAGAAAAATTTAACACATGCTTGCAATCTAATTGAAAGAAAAAAAAATTGACGCAATCTACAAAATTTATTAGTTTGTAATAAAATGTTATTTGTATTCTGGAATGTTTTAATATAATGTATTAATTCTTTTAATTTTATTCTAGAATGTAATATTAAATTTGATAAAATTAATTAAATTTAATTTAAAAAATTTAGAATTTTTTAGTATATAAAATCGTAGACTTGCTGTTATTTAAGTTCTTATTTTTGTATTACAAATATAATGAAAATGCAATTTCCTGGCCTAAAAAACCTTTATTCAAAAACCTAAATGAAATTAAAAGTTCCTTACTGTTGGATCAAATATAAAAAGTATTTGCAATGTATGTTCCGAATTGTCTGTTGAAATCTGTTTGCAACAATCTAAATAACCATGTGATCATTTTTGAAAACAATTTGTATGGACATGGTTCTCATTCATGCTTTGCTTTATTGCTTTATAGTGAGAAATTATACAAAATGACTTAAGATTAAATTTAATTAATACAGTTTTTTTACTTATTTATTAGTATATAAAATTGTAGATTTTCTATTTAAATTACTTTTTATTTTTTAATCTATAATTCCTTATCATAAAAAATAAGATTATAAATAAATAAAAAAGCGGAAAACCATGAATTTGCTGAAGTATCATCTCCTTGCATCTCATGTGAAATGAAACTTTATGCTTTGCCTTTGAAACTGTCTTTTTTTAAGAATGAAAATTTCTTCCCTTCCACCTTAAGGGGCACAGGAATGGACAATGGTAAAGAAATCAACCCCTTTTAAATCACTGACCATTAATGGTTCTTTTAAATTCCAATTCTTTTTAAAACTAGATCTATTGGTCTTGATCGAACTTCCAGTAATTACCAAATCCTTTTTAAGTGCCCGACCCTTTCAGAGTTTTCAGATTCCAGCTATATCAGAAGATAGTGCTTTTACTTCCATCTATTCATATATATAGAAACACTATTATTCACAAACGTCACATACTAGAAACATGAAATTGGTTTATAATTTTGGCATCTAATTTTTTTATTGAATTTCTTATTTTACTATAAAAGAAATTAGACTTAAAATATATATTGATTCCTTTCTCTAAACAAATGAGCTTGACAGAAGCATATTTTGTGCAGTTAAGAATCAAGTTGACTGAAAATTCTTTATGGGCTATTTAATACTTGTAAATCTTACTTTTAATATGCTAATATTTGTAGGCTGGCAAGTGGTCTATATATTGTGTGATGAGTATTGGGCGTTTGACACCAATTTTGTAATGATGCGATAATAAATTAAGTTACAAAAGAAGCAACTTTGTTTTTTCTTAATTAATTGTTCAAGAAAACTCTTAAATGATCTGAAAATATTCGTTATGCTTTCATCTTTAACAGTTGATATATCGCTTGGAGTTCTAATGTCTCTGAATTACTGAACTTCAACATATGGCGCTGCGATCGCTAATCCTTTTCAGGCATATAATCAATTTATATTCAGAATTGCTACACCCAAATAAACTCGGTTAGTAAACCATCATAGAAAAGTATATTTACACCTAATACAGTAGTGACTTGTGCATTCCAGCTATTAGTGTACTCTAACTTATACCAAACTGGACAGATAAAAACCCAGAAATAATTCATTTAGGGACAAAATTGTTTAACTTTAATATATGATTAATATAAAGTTAATGCTTCAATGGGTATTGTTACTCTATAATAAAGCATGATAAACAAAGTATGCAATGATAAAGTACAAATTTCTATTGGAACTAAAATAAACATAACTATTAACAATTTTCTTGATAACTGCTCATAATACGTATAGATGATATGAAGCAATCAAATATTTGATCTATAATTGCAGCGCAATTGCACAGTTCATGATCAATAGCAACAACCTCATGTGCGAGAGACATCTCACATGCTACATTCAAATGTTTGAAGAACAATCGCAGCGCTCCAAGCGTAAAAAATGGAAACTGAACAAACTGATTCCGTCTATACCTAATGAAATCATAATTTGAAATCTCCGCCAACGTTATTCGGAAAGTAAAATCAAAATGAAAATTCAACCTAGTATATTTTACACTTATTTCATAGAATTCTGACAAATTATTAGGATGAAATAATTTATATATTTAAAGTTCTGGTGCAATACGTCTACACTCCCAGTTCAAAGCAGAAGAAAATTATGTTTCGAAATTCATTTACATTTTAAATATGATTAAATTTAAAATGAATGCTCCATAGAAATGACACTGCTGTTTGATACAATACGCATTAGTTCGTAGATTCATGTAATTTTGAATTTTGATAATTTATTACTGTGCAATTTTACTTGAGGATAAAATATAATTATATCATTTTTAGCTAATTTACATTATAAATAGAAAAATTGTCACCATTGCGGGTTTTCTTATTATTGATGCTTATTTTTAATTCTCGTGATTATTTTAAAGTTCGTTTATCAGTAAAATTAAGAATGTGATTATATATTTAAAAAATGCCTTTCCAATTTACAAAAAATACATGCATAAAGATATTTCAAATATCACAATACAATTCTTTTACCTTTTTTATATTTTGATTTTGAAAGTTCACGTTGTGATGTATAGTAAATATGGAAATTGGTTCTGGATTGATTATCGAAGTTAATAAAATGATTTTAAGGTATATATTAATCTATTTGTTATACTCATCAACTACGCATTCATTGTTAAAAAATGATCTCCCAAATGAATAATTTGGTCGCATTTGAAAAATATTATTACAGCATGTGCTGCTAATGTAATATCCGTCTCAGATAAAATTCAATTAGAATGTTTGGAAGAAAGAAGGGCATTCATCAAAAGATGAAAAAACATGAAACATTTTATACAAGTTAAATATAATTTTCTGTTCTTTTAAACCTCTTAGAATGCTTTAAAATACATGAAATTAAAAAGGACTGCAGCATATAAAAATTAACCATTAAATCTGATAAGCGAACAAATATATTTTCTTAAATACATTGAAAGTTAAATTCTGAAATCATTTTTTTACGTTCTTTCATTCAAATAAATTCTTTGAAAATACAATATGGAGTTATTTCTTATCTTCATAGATATCGCTAATGACGTTACACGCTTCTCAGTTTGTCTCTAAAAATAATTCCAGGAAAGAAATAATCATAAATAATTAAAAAGAATATTATTTTAAATAAATTTAAAATTAAATGCAACATTATGAAAGACCTATGTCACCTTCTTTACTGCACAAACTTTTAATATTTTCCAAGCTTTATAAAAGATTGTTTATATATTTTATTTGCTTTAGATTTATATTTCTCCTTCATTCATTCCTCAGTCTTTACATTCCATATCTATAACGGGTTCAATGTTTACTAAAAAACGATTTCAGAATAGTCGTGTCAAATGAATAATTCAGTTTAAATCTTCCTCATTTGATGGTACTTTTTTTATGTAATCGTCTTCAAAAAGAATTTTGCTTCATTTTCTCTTGTCTTCAATTATCAAAAAGTATTATATA
>JAPMOR010022474.1:139350-154733 GCA_026543865.1 Argiope aurantia
TCTAAATCAGATTGTTATCTTATTTGCAAGCAAATTAATTTTTTTGAAATTTTAAAACCAGGACAACATTAATCATATGTTCTTATGGTGTTTTAGGATTCCCTTTTTCATTTGGCAGCTATCTCCTGTCGTGGCTGAGTTCGACATAAATCAGTGCAATCAGTGGTTGACTTGGACTCATCTTTTTCAGGGAAGGTCTTGTGGTCCATTTGACGTTCCACTGTAAAACATTGTATGTAGTTTCTAACAAAGTATGCAGTTTCTGCACATACGTTCGTAGTGTGCAAGTTGTGGTGTGTCCGGAAGTTGTTATCTGACTTTTATGAAGTTACCACCACAGTAGTTTCACTGAGTATAAACCCAGTTTAAAATAAGTTTGGGGAAACATAACAGTTAAGAAGTGGATTTGGTTAAATTTTTTTACATTAATAAAGCATTACGAGGTCTTTTTTTTACAAATTTGGGGTCTGGAGCGTATTTTTCAATTATATTAGTTGCTTTATTAACATGATTATTAATTTTGTTAAAGAAATGTGTTGCTATTTTATTTAAAGTTTGTTTGAAAGTGGGGTATATCAGTGCTTGCAAATTTCTGTGTTTGTCATGGGCCAGGTAGTACCACACATTTTGCTAAAAATCATATCACTTGTTCCGCGATTATTTTAAAATTTGATTTTGCTGTGTATCTCCATACTTGGCATGCATAGCCGCAAATATGCTGAGTAAAGAAGCATTTTTGTATCTCTCTGCGTTTTAGAATTCTTAAATTATAGGTGGAGGGGGATTTACGGTCTTGAGCTCGGAATTTATCTTTTAAATAATTAATATGAAATCTCAATTTAATTTTCTGTTAAAATTTATTCCTACATATTTCGGTTCCTGAGATCATGCGATGCGCTTTTCGTTTATTTTTATTCTCGGAAAGTCTATATCTCTGGGAGCTTTGTGAAACGGCACTGCAACAAATTTACCCGCGTTGATTTCTATTTTCTATTTTTGGAGCACTCAGTAATTTTTGCTAGATGCCTGTTGAGTGCAGTCTGAATGTAACTTGCATTGTAATTTTTGGCTAGAATTTGGATATTCGTTGCGTTTAAACACAATATAGAGTTCAATTGTTTTGGTATGTCGTTAATGTCGCAAGAGTCAAGAATCGGCCCCAGTTTGGAGCCCTGTTCAACTTGAAGCGGTATGTGATGGATTGTTGCGAATGAGGATAGAACCTGGGTCCTTATGGTTAACAGTCCAGTAACATAACCGTTATACCCAAACAATTGTTCCGGTAGAAGAACTGTTAACTGGCTTATATGCTATTCACCACAAACTCTTTCTTCGATATTTTTATACCTGATAATTCATTTTTCATCCTTACCTTGAAGCTCCGATTGTTTAAATATGATTCAATGACTCTAATCAAATAAAATGTGGTCGGATTTTTGATCAGTTCGTAGATGAGTCCATGGATCCATATCCGATCGACAGATTTTTGAATATCTAGGAAGACAGCTCCTGTTTTTAGTTTCTTGAAATCCTGTCGGTCTGTATTCATTTGCTCAAATTAATATGTTGCAAATGTAATATTATAGAATGTAAAATTTGGTTATTTAGTTATTGGCACTCTTCCTCAGTAACAAAAACAAGCCAAATATTATTTTCTGAGTAAATCAATCTTAGGTGCAACAGCAAAAATTTTTTTAAACTATAAGTCTTACTAGATGATTCTAAAAAAATTTCTAAAAATGAGGAGGAAATTTATTGTGAGGAATATTTTGATTGAATCCAAAAAAGCAATCATACGAAATATTTATAGACGTTCAGTTATCCATAAAAGAAAATGTGGAGTCATTGATAAGTTATTATTTTTGGAATTTAGTTAAACGCCTGAATGGTATTTGGGATAAATTAAAAGGTTAAAATAATACAAAAAAACTTTGTATAAAGAATTTATGAATGAATATAAATTTTAGGCCTTAAGGAAGAGATTAAAAATGAAGCAATGGACAAGATAAATTATTGTATTTCTCACCATTCCATATGCAAACCACATTCCATATCTCCACCCCATTAAGGATGTCTTTGATACAAATACAATAACAACCCCTTTTCATTTTGATTCCAACTTAATGAACTGGAAAATTATACATCTCTATTTCAAAACCAATAGATTAAGAAAAGGGTTCACTTTCAAAGCATATATTCAGTGTGTGTGTACAGGCAGATGCTTACTGATCTCAATCAAAAAGATTTATACCGAATCGAGTGGAAAAAGTGTAAATGTTTTAGTGAAAATTTACGAACTATCAGCTGTAACCAGTATGATAATATCTGCACTATTTTTAGCTAATAGGACATTATAGGCCTTAGCAGATGAAGAAAGAACGTTGCGATGAAGCCATCATTCTTCCTTTGTTTCTTAGGTCACTGGCAACCTGTGCTGCATGAAGTGAATGGCGCACAAAAATACTTGCAGACAAAAGAAATCGACATGAAGCTGATCGGCGAATGCAGTCTACGCCCCTGGTGGTTTACGCCACTTTTTCTAATACTAGTTTAGCTGTAAGAACAATTTTTCTTAAATTTCAGAAAATTTTCTTCCTTATTTTTTAACGATAGATTTCATTATTGAGATCAAATTCAAATTGTTTTCATTCCTTTGTCAAATATTTAACGGCGTGCCTTTTTGCCATTGTTAAAAATTACAGAAATAAAAATTCTGTTCGCCAGCTTACAAGAGAAATCAGAAAGTGAAATTACGTTACCATGAGACATCGCGTGCAATTTGAAATCGATTATCAGATGTTAAAATTTTTAATAGGATTATTTCATAGGACTCGACTCCATTAGAAAAATTCATATACACAATAAATAGAACAGGTATAAGATTATTAAAATAACACGACTTTATGTCTGCTACATTTTAATGCTTAAAAATGCTTTCTTGAGTGGATATATTATCCTGTAAGATACTTAAATGAAAATAAAATTTTCAATATTCCCACAATACCAAAAGGTCAGAAGAACGGTTTGTCAGACAATAAATCCTAACAATTATAATAAGAGATAGGAAATCCTTCCATCAATTATAAGATAGTGATAATAAGTCATTCCAATAATTATAATAGTAGTCTATATAATACGAAATTTGAGCATCAGTTGTTTCAGATGATGTGTATATTGAAATATCCTGACAAATTATAAAGGAGGGTGAAAAATCATAGGCTTTTTTTTTTTTTTAATTTCTTTGAAACGGCTACTTCTAAAGGATTTAAAATCTTTCATGTTATTTAATAACTATATTATTACTAATTTGTATTTTTACTTTCCTTCAAAATTACTTTTATAATAAGAATGAATCTTACATGTATCTTTAATGGATACTGGATTAATAACAGCAAGTCTTGGTGACAAAAATGAACATTTTCAGAAGTGCAAAAATTTTGGTGATACCTCTATTAGGAGTTTAAGATCCTTCTTGGTCTTCCACAGAAGCTATGAAAGTGGAGGCACACACACATGTTAATCCAAATGTTGATCTCTACTGAGTTCTGTCCAAGCGCTTTGTGCTGTTACCTAAAAACGATTTCTTGCTTTTATGTATGCTGTAGATTTCTGCAAGTACTATCCGAGTCATGCTATCTATGATATATATTTTTTCTGAGCGTAAAGGATCGTTATCCGTTATCAAGTCACTTGGATTTTCCATAAAGGCAATATAACATTTCAACATGTTTTATGAGACTAAAACTTCAAAAATGTTGGTGCATTCATGATGCAATATTCATGTAAACGATGCATCTCCAAAGACGAGAAGAGTTACACGACATTTGGAAGAACTTTCTTTCAGAAACGAAAACAGATCAGCACTTAATTTGCAAAAATTTAGCATTTTGTTAACTCGACCTGGCGCTATGATTTTGGCTATGTCTTAATTACCAAGTTTACCTTGAAATCCATGTGTCCTCTGATTTTTATATTTATTTAAATACATTTTTTCCAAGATTTTATTTTTTATTTAATAGACAGCAAGTCACTGGATTGAAAGGATGGTAATGGAAAATTTTGAATGGTAAAACAAGATACAAAAACAGGACAAATGGGATTGAAGGCACTTTATTTCTTTAAAATCAATTTTCAATATCAATCAAAATATCTCAACATTAATACAGAAAATTAGATATGAAAAATACAATTATAAAATATATTTTGATCGATGAAAAATAATGCATTTCTGACGAAATTTATATTATTTAAAATAGTTTAAATACATACAATTAAAAATTCAAACAATTTGTGTACAAAATATACATTTTGTAGATTAACACAAAGAATTGTTTTTTTTTTTTTTTGCTTATTGTTAAAAATATTTAGAAATTTCATTCTTAAAAGTATTCACTAAAAATTATATGATTTCTCATACATAATATTAAAGAAGAAGAGGGGAAATAAAAAGAACACAGCAACATTGAGGGTAATCTATAATTTTCAACACTTACCTTATTTGTGTAAATAAAAATTAGTTGTCATTAATTAAATTTTGTTTTAAAACAATTTTCAAATTTTTCAAAAAATAATCACTACATTTTGGATAATATAAAAACAGGATATTTTTATATATTAAAATGATTAAACAAATAAATTATGATTTAAGTATTGCAAATCAGCATATAAGGCCCAATTCCCCACAATTATGATTTAAATCAACTATTTCAAGCAATTCCATTCTTACTGAGGAAACGTTATTGAAATTGAGCTAGTAAAAGCTATATTTAAAATTGATTTATTCAAAAAAAAAAAAAAAATCTGCATTTTATTCTTATTTTGGTTATTTTTTTAGATAGTGGTCTGTATCAAAAAAAATTTTTCCTCAGAAAAAAAAAAAAAAAAACAGTTAACAAACACCCAATTTGGTCTGTTTTCTTGTACAAATGAATAAAAAAAATTTATAAATAGTTTTGCAATTTTAAAAGATTTTTTTTTCTTTTTATCTTTTCTCTTTATATGATATTTGAGTTAAAAACAGTACATTTTGGAAAAAAAAAAGCTTCAATAAAACTGGTTTTTTTTTTTTTAATTGTTAAAAGGAATTACAAATACCTTGCAAAATAAGTATTAATGAATTTAATGACAAATAGAACATACAAGTAAAATCCAACACAAAAATACATTTAGGAATTCTTCAATTCTAAGCACAAATAAATGAGATCATTAATTTGAGATTGTCTTTTTAAAATTTAATTTTGAAACTAAGTAATAATTTTGGATTAATGTACAAAAAGTACCTTCCTATTGTCTTTGGTACTGATATGCTAATGCCAAATATGAATAAACATTTATTATTATTATTTACAAATTGATGATGCACTTTTGGATTTTAAGAATTAAAATTAATTTCATAAAAATTTTAAATGAAATCAATTTTACTTGATGTTTTTTTTTTATGGTGGAAGGTATGTTTCTACAATCTTCTAATGATTCAGTTCTTAAAATATCTTATTTTGTAGCAATCCTTAGGGCTGTTTTGGGATGGATATTCTAATTTTGAATCATGGTTTGATGACAAGAATGGCACTTGAGGCAATACTCTTCCATTCAGACTTACAAGTTATATATACAGAAGAAGGTTTGATCTTCAAATGAATTTGCACCTGAAGCCATCACAAGCCCTGAAATTGGATTTAGCATCAAAAAATTGCAACACCTCTCATAATTCTTTGGGAATTATTAAATGATAAAAAGTATATTTAGATCAGGGATAACAGATAGAGATAATAAAATAATAACTAACAAAATTCTTTTTTAAAGGGATGGACTCGAAAAGAAGCATATTTTATAACACTTAGAAGGGTTATACCAATAAATTAAAGTATGTAAGTAAAGTAAAGAATTCCATGATAATGTTTATAGGCTGGCATACTAGTGGTAAATTATACCAAGCATAATTCATGCATAAACAAGAATTATGCAAAACACTCTATAAGCATAATGTTGAACTTAACACTACTAAATCAGGTAGGTAATTACTTTTTGGATACTATGTGTTCCCAAACAAAAACTCGGTTAAAATTTTAAATACATTTTTGGTTAAAAATCAAAGTTTTTATCAGTAATTTTGAAGCTAAAGTTTTCATTAGTATTCAAAAAATATCAACTTAAATACAATTTTCTTCCCTAATTTTAATAAATTTTTAAAAATATTTTAAAGTTTAATTAAATTGTTTTTCATTGTTTTAATAACTAGGATTATACACATATGCATTGCAGGGTTATTAAATACATTTTTATGTGACCTTATTGTTATAATTAAGAGTACATTAAAAAAAAATAACATAAAGATAGAAAAAAAAATTCTAAAACATTATCATGCTATAATATTTTGGACTAGAAGTTCACTTTTTCAACGCTCAGATTGCAAAAAGTTTTAGAGATCACATCAATCTTAGACTAGTTTTCAGACTTGAGATCATAAGTAGAGATAACATTTTTTTAATTAAAATTTATCATCATTCCTTTTCTTTCTTTTTCTTTTCATGCAAAAAAAAAAAAAAAACTAATAACAAATACCATAGTTTCTTTTTTTTATATATATAGTTTTTTTTTAAATTTTCAATACATTTTTATTATAATAAAATTTTAATATAAAAATAAGAAAGGAACAAGAGAATAATGATTTTTATAATAGATGATTAATTCTTTTATATAGAAGGGGATTTCCATCAAGTTCAAAACACTTAAAAATAGACAGTCTGTTTTCCTTAAAAAAGAATAGTAAATTTTGATGTATAATTCTAAACACATTAAATAGATAACCAAAGGTATTACACTTTTAGTTTCAGCTCAATAAATCTTAATGAACATACAATGCAAATTTTGTATTTAATGAAATTCAAGAAACTGTCTAAAAAAATCAAAAGCTCAGATGTACATATTTCAAAAGAAGCTGAATTAGAATATCAATGAGTAGTAAAATAATGTTAGTAATGAAATCAAATATGATATGAAATACTTAAATAAAATAAGTAAATTATGCACATAAATACTATGAATACACTACAAGACTAGTAAAATCACCCAAAAATAAGTAAAACACCATCACAAACTCAGTGTAGAGCCAAATAATATAAGAAAAATATTGCACATTAAGCTACAAACAAAATTTAAAGCAAATAAAAAAAAAGCAGAAAAACAAAAGTATCAAGTAAAAAAATTAAATAAAAAAAGGCATGAAAAATTCAAGTGATTCATTTTAAATTCATAAATTTATCCAAACACTAACAAGAAAGTATTTTACATTTTACTATGTTAAAAAAATTACCCGTAAATAAACTCTAACAATTTTATTTTGTTTCTAATTTACAAGGTTTGTATTAATTCTTCTTTAGATTGTTTGATCTGAGAGGAGAGATACATTAAAAAATTTTCATATGAAAAATTGATTGTTCTTTCAGTCAAGAAACATAGCTTTAACTGTTTATTTCAATTAAGATCTTTACACTTTTATAGTTAGATACTTATTTTTTTTTCTTCTTTGTTTCAATCAATTATTCTCTGCTGGAATTAGTACATTCCGTAAGTTATTTGCACCAAATCTTCTTCAACTTTTGTCTCTTAAAAACTCTGATTCTATGATTGAAAATTACAGTATTATAAAACAGCCATTTCATATGGAATTTCATTTCACAGATATTAGCATTGATCAATTTAATGGATAAATTTCATAGCCATTTATAATCAATGTGATTTAGTCTCAAGTTTAATCAAAATTATTCTTTCTTAAAAAACATTATTAAAAATATTTTTAGTACACTAAAAGTTACATTTTTTAATTCAATTATTCTCCACTTTACAATCCTTAATTGATCATTCATTATTATAAATATTATATAAAAAATTTTCTTAAATTTATTACTCATACCTCAATCAATCCTCTCAATTAATGAATTTACTTCATATCGAAAAATTAATAAATTTCATCAATTAATTGACAAAGTTTTAAACACATTAAAATGGTGTAATGTTATAGAGAATACAAAAATATAGAATATTTCAAAATTCAAACATTTAATTGGGTTTATAAATAATTAATGGACATTTTTTCTTTGAATTTAAAAATGTATGCAGAAATAAAATGAAATCACAAAACATTTCATATTAAGAGAATTTTACACCCAATAAGATAATGTATTTTAAATAATTTTTTTTGTCTTTCTTTAAACACCATTTTCTTTTTGAATGATGACACTAAAGCAAATGCTTCTAATTGAGGTGTTAAGTTTGCCAAAGCCACTCATAAGATTAGTGCTTGCCAGGGAAAGGAGCAATGCACCAAAGTACCATTCACCAATGGTTTTTGCCCTTTAAAAAAAATCTCACAAATGAAAAGAAATTGAACAAATTTCTTTATCAAATTACCACAGAAAAGAAAAGTTAAAATAAACTTTGAAAAATGTCCATAAATTATTACTTAACCCAATAAGATGCAAGAAAAAAAAATATCAATCAAAAATTCACTATTACAAGCAGAAACAAGTCGCTATATAAAAGTTAACAAAATATTGCAACAATGCATCTAGCTAATTTCCAGAATAAAAAATATAAATCATTTTAATTTAACAATAGGCTCTGGTTTCTGTATAACTTGTATCTCTTTTTAGTTGCACTTTAATTAAGTAGTTTTTAATTACATATGCAAATAATAATTATAAAATAGCAAAACTAAAACTATAAAAACTATACTAAAAAATCATTTCAAATTGCTGCAGCAAAATTCACACAACAATGATGTAAACAGGAACTGAAAACATTGCAAAGGCACCCAAATGCAACATAGCACCACCGACAGCGAATATTCTCAGGCTCAGTTTTTGCCACAGTATCTTCCTGTGTAGTAACCAAAGAAATGATGGGTTCATCAGACGTTTTCTTTTTGGGTTTGTGAACAGAATAAAATCCAGATCGGTGTTGTGGTGCAACAGCATCTGGAAATTTCAAGCTTCTCTTTGGCTCATGAGGGGAATAAAACCCAGAATAACATTCAGTTCGTGAACTTTCTGGCAATTTAGAACTGTTTCTTCTCGGCTCTTGGACTGAGTAGAATCCTGAGCGATGCTGTGGAGTAAGAGATTTGCGAGGCTGAAATGGTTTTGGTAGCTTAGTTTCAAACTCAGCAGAATAATTCCAGTTGTCATATTCTCCATACGGGGGTGGTTTACGATTGGTCTGTAAAGAAATTGTAAAAGAAAAGCCTTGAATACAGTGGTGATCTGAAAACATCTTTGAGATTCTTGTTTCATTTCAAGAATGTATAATTAAATAAAGGTATGACTAAGATGTAATATTTATTTACGAAGTATTTTTGCAATTGTTTTTTTTAGATAATGAAATACAAATAGAACTTTATTTAAAAACATGCAAAACTACCATGGAAACAATAAAGTCTCTTCATATTTATGTGGTATATGAACAATGCACTGCATAATCAAGTCATTATATCCATAAAAATCTACTGCACATCATAAAACTATAATTCACAACATTAAGGACAATTTTTTGGCAAGTCGGAATTTATTTTTTTGCTTCATATGATCTTTGATAAGTTTTCAATTAAAATTTTAATTGAATTGGTTTATTAGTTGTTCTTTCATGGTCTAATTTATTAAATATTTTATTTTAATTACACTAGACACGACTATTAGGATTTAAAATGTATAATCTCAATCATACATAGCAATTATGGATATTTTTTGAATTTATCAAAGTGTTAATTTAAAAATATTTAAGATTATTAAATTAGTTTTTTTGTGTTAAATTACATTTTAGAAGTCAGTTACTAAACAAATACAATAGTATATATAAGAAAGTTATATATAAGAAAAACTTAATGGTTAAATGACAACAGCGCATTGTATGGTATAAGTTAACAAACTTTCTTATGAATTTTCATAGTATATATTTTCAATAATTTAAAACTGTTATGGAAATTGAAATTTCTATTATGGTGATCAACTTTCAACTTTGTGTCATATCAGATAAAAATAAGAACAATAAGCTATTTTCTTCAATTCACATGAACACAGAATATATTATGCAGTACATTTAGTTATTAATTTAGATAATATATGACTATATTTATAAATACAGTTATGTTTGCTTGATAATTAAGATGCCACTTAAAACAATTTCATTACTCTATTTTTATCATAACTGCATAATCAACATTTCAATACATAAATATCGAAGAAAAAAATGTTTTCAAATTAAATACTTGAATATGAAAATTAGCATGGTATTTAAATATTATAGTTAATAAGAACAATCCAAACATAAACATCCCAAGTATTAATTTCAATGCACAGTTGTCAAAATTTCTATAATGACTCATGCTTAATATCTATTATAAATAAAGAAACAATGAGACTGATTTTTTTTTTATTAATCTTAAATGTTCAGTAATATAATAAGAATTGGATATAGAAAAGAGTATGATGAAATCTACACTGTTGGACTTCATGTTGAATTTTAAACTGCCAACCAGGTTATTTTTTCTGTTCTGTTTTTAATGTTGAGCTCCAAAATAATTTATTTATTTTCATTTATTACAATATTTTCTCAAAATTCAATGGATAAAATATTCAGAAATTTGATAAAAGATTAAAAACAATTTATTTATTTTAAAAGTTTATTTCTATGAGCATAAATTATTCATTCATAATTATTGGTTGTACAAAAGATAAAACTAGTAAAATGTATGCATTCTGAATCTGAATGGAATATGTACATTTATTATAAAAAATATTAAAAAATATATATATTAGGAAAATAAACAGAGAAATCAACTTACAAAAGCATTAAGAGCTTTACACCATCCATCTCTGAAAACAAAAGGGAAGCATTAAAATACTTAAAAATTTTTTGTCACACATTTCAATGAATAGATTATAGGAAGAAATTCTTAAATACTTTAGATCTGGTTTAATATCCCTTCGGGCCACCCAATTTCTCTTTTGTAACATTTGTTATCTTGCAGCAAATCTTTTCTATACAGATTAATTGCAAACACTCAAATCAAAACTAATTACTAAAATTAGATAAAAAAAATGATTCACAAGCAGTAAAAAAATATGTAATACTATATACAAAAGAAAAACAAATTAAAAGAAAATATAATATTTTGCATAGAATACAAAACATGGCATAGCACTACACAATATAGACCTTTTTGTTTTCACCAGCGTCATGATGCTTCTCTTTCCTCAAAATTAAAAGTAAAGTATTTACTTCTCAATAGATTTTTTTAATACATTTAAGTTACCTCAGAATTAACTATATTTCCTTTTATTTTAATTGTTCTCTTATCTAATTACTTTGGTTTACCACAATGTATTTATTATTTCTACACTATGAACAGGCATTGTTACTATAAGCCTTAAAATCACTATATCACGCAATAGAAAACTCTAGTTAAAAGCCAATGAATTACCAAAACTCAATCAATATGATGAATAGAGGATTTACGAAGCAAGTGGTGGAACATCATTCTATGTAGATTGGATAAATCAGCCAGAAATTATGCATTGTTGAAGTAGGTGACATTCAGGGACCATCCTTTGCATGCTTAGGGAAAATCAAGAAACTTACATGTAATTTTTATATTTAACTTTTGTGTGTGTGCACGTGCATTAATTATGAGAATAATGATTTCAGAAGATGTCATTTAAGAAGTGCCATCTTAATAATAGAAAATTTATGTTAGAACCTATTTATTTAAACATAATACAATTTAATTTAACTGGAAAAAAAACTAGCATTTATCAACCAACTAAATTAAATAGAGTAATAAAATCAATAAATAATGAATCGCAAATCATAATAATATATCTAAATACAATCTATTAAAAAGTTTTATTAAATTACATTCAGGGAAATATTAAGAATAATTATATGTTAATAATTCTTCTTAAAAATAACACAAATTAGATAATTTAACAAAATCATGAACATAAAGTTATAAAAACAGTTTATTTCAAATTAAATGCAGTCAAAACATCCAGCGAATTGTGTGTGTGAGTTAGCTTAAACCATGCCAATGGCATTGTTTCATATTGAAACTTTAGGACAGTTACCCAACAGAAGCAGAATTTCTGATTCCAAGATCCTGAAATTATACAATTCACTATTCATAATTAAGAAAATAAATTCTAATATAAATAAATCAAATCTTAAATCATATTCATGATAGAATAAATATTATGTTGAATTACAACAATAGTTCTTTCAGTTTAAAAAAGCAAAGATTCAGCACTCAAAAATAGATAAATTATTCTTAGAAAAAGGCAACTAGCTTTCTTTGAATACCAGAAAATACAAATTTTATCTTACAGTAGTTTTATATAAACAAGATAGAAAAAAAAATCTCAGTACTATAAACAAACAAACAAAAAAAAAACCCTCTGAGCCATGTTGCAACAATAAATACTACTCTCTATCTCTAAATACTACTCTGTGTCTAATTACCTTTCTTCCTGACAGGATGATAAAAACCAAGTAACTGAACTTTTCTTTAGATGGACGCTGAATGTTTCTTTGGCAGATCTTCTAAACGGCAGTGGAGGAACTTTACTCCAAACAGTATCCAATGGAGCTTGAATTGTGCAGTTTTCAGACAGCTGTATATTATGTGCACCATCATTTTGAAATTTTATCTTCACATTTCCATCAGTGTTAAGTGCAACATCAGCTGCTATCCATTTTCTAATAAAAGATTTAAAAATATATATAAAATACAGAAAACAAATATATACAATACAATAAAGTTTCAAAAGTAAAAACTTCAATGATCCATATTAGAAATTCATAAGAGGTTTAGCATCAATAAATAAATAAATATTTAAAAATTTTCTGAGATAATTTCCAGCAATTATATTCTACATACATGCATGCATTCTGATAGATAAAATGAATTAAATTTTCTGTTCTGTTGCAAATATCCTCTTTAATTTTTCTAGGTAAAAATTTTATTTAATACTTTCAGAATTATTTGAAATTAAAATTTTTAAATTAAGATAGTACAAACAGAAATTTATTTATTAATATTTGTAATTAATAAAATAAAGACTATTCAATTTTCAATATATACAATAGCAATAAGGTACGTCATTTACATAGAATGATTAAAAATCAAGATGGCATGCTGAAAATTGATTCAGATTCTAGGTCAAGTTCAGCAATTTTATTGCGCCAAAGAAGCTGATAACAATGCCCCAGCAACTCCTTATCAGCAAATTGCAATAAGGTTTTTATATATTCTTAGAAGACTTTTGAATTTCTCAGAATAAAATAGAAATTTTGAGAAACCAAGTCACTGAATTCTGAAAATATAATTAAATTTGACAATATGAAGCCAAAGTACTTTCAATTTAACATTATTATACTAAAAAGTATTAGTAGAATTTGTAACATTATTATACTACATATTAAATTGTGCCTTAACCCCTTTAGGAAGGATGTGTACAAAAAGAAGTACTTCCATAGGATGGGACATGGGAAGTATTAAATGTCCTTACAGATTGGAGCATTTCCCCCCACTAAGATTAATACACATTATATTGTGGAAAAATATACATAATTATTTGTAAAATTTACTCTTTGTATAGAAATGAAATAATTTTTAAATATATGGCGATAAATATCATATTTTAAATAAGGATAAAAAATTTATTCAGTAATCACATAATATAATTAATATCAAAAAAATAAAAATACATGGTGTATTTTGTAATAATCGATAGTATTTTAAATAACACCAGATTATTGATGCAAAATACAAAGACATAAAAAAAATATTTACATTTAACATTTTAAAATACAACTAGAAAATTGTAATATTTAATGCTTCAAAGCTGTATGAAAAAATCGAAAATATAGATCAGCATAGAGACTACTATCACACAATTTACTTTCACAGGAAGTGTATCATCTTTTATTTAGCATTAAGCAAACTCTGCATGTTCTATATTTTTAATCACCTCTTTTACCATAAATAATTTAATGTTTCGTTCTTACAATCGAAAAAAATTCAGAAATTTCATTCATAAATTTATATTTCTCCTCCTAGAAAAAAAATTATATTTTAGCCATCACTGCACAAATGAAACTGAGAAGAATAAAACTCCTGCTACAGTAAAAATCCAATATAAATGAGAATAAAAACAATAATAAGCACTTCAAAATGAGAATGTGCTTCTTTGTACATTAGCAAACATGTGTTTTGGTTTACATTTGCAAAAATCCAATTCGAAAATTCAAAAACATTTGCCCAACCCCAATCTGACCTTGAAGAGAGAAATAATAATATGTTTGTCCAATTTTTCTTAAAAGAAAGCATTTTATTCCAAAAGTCTGATGCACTCAATCGTATCTACTGGCTTACAATTCTGTATTGATACAAGATGCATCATTCAGTCCAAAAGAAAATCCAATGGAAATGCACGTAAGCATTGTTTGTCCCAAAAGGTTAATGACATCATAAAGAATAATTTTTTAATTGGTAAATAGTTTCTGCATGAAAAAAAATTTGGACAAATTTTTAACTATAAATCATGGAAATCACCATCAAAAAAAAGATTTCATTTATAATACATCCAATTCTTCACAAATTCTCAAAATAATTTGTTCTGAACAATAAAGGCTTAAAATCACAATTTAGTAATATAAATACAACGTTGCTCCTTTACATTTACAGTTAGAACAATCATTTTATCCTTATCATCATTTTAATAAAAAAAAACTGATAATATTAACAAAAATAAGAACATATATATTTACAACTTTAAACATTAAATATTGAGCGAATTGGTAAAATTAATTTTGCCTTATTACAATCAATAGTCTTTCTTAAAATTATATTAAAATGATAATCAGGCACAGTTTCTTTATTTTAAATTTATTGTACTTAAGGCAGAAAAAGTATTTTTCTAAAAATGAATAATTTACAGATTTTAATCAAATAACATGATACAAAAAAGCCAGTTAATAAAACATACCCATTGCCAGTTGATGTTTCAACAAATACATACAATGTATTCTGCAGTAAGTCCATATGCAATACAACTACCTGGAACATAAATTCAATTTCAGTATTTTCCATCATACACTTCAGACTAATTGTTACACAGGGTGAATACTGAAAAACTGTTACAAAAATTAAGTACTTTTAAGCATATTTGTATAGATGCATGTATATTTAAACTACATATTTTTTAAGCATAGGATGTATTCTGTTTTATAATAATGCACAGTTTTTATTAAAAATATTTTTTTTTAATTTTAAATGTGTATTCCTTAAAATCATATATATATATATATATATATATATATATATATATATA
>JAPMOR010022474.1:154833-208895 GCA_026543865.1 Argiope aurantia
TAATTTTATTTGCAGTCTCATAAAGCTAAGAATTAAAGCAATTCAGAATGGCTATTATCATAGGACTGGTAAAACTGATATAAAATTTACAATAGGAAAAAAGCTATGTTATAAATGAGTTTTTTTTTGTCATATTTTTTAATAGAAATAAATAGCAGCATTCAGATATGGTCAGACTATAAAAAAATTATCTTATTGTTATTTTTTTTACTTTTGAAATTTAGTAAATGCCCTTTTTAAATGCTTGCTGTTATAAAAATTTAATAAAAACCTAATTTTAATCTATAAGCAAAAAATCGTACTTAAAAAAATGCAGAAAAACACGATTATATGTTTTACAAAGAAATGAAAATGCTTTAACAAGTCTTAGTTTTCTTAAATAATGGGGAAAATATTCATGAAATTAAAAAAAAAAGTTAGTTCTGTAGTTAGAAGCAAAATAAAAATAACAGTTGAAGAAATTTTTAAAGTTAGCCAGAAAAAATATTTCACATTGTTTCAAAATTTCACAAAACGAAGAATCTTACTCAATGAAAGAAGCACAGAAAGCATGATTTTTTTCTTTTATTGTGACTTTAATAGCACTAAGATAATCTGAAGAAGCAATGATATTGTTTTGAATTTCATTATAATAAAATCATTATAAATTGAGTGCATTAAATTACTGTATTAAAATTCAAGGAAAAAAATGTGTTTATTCAAACAAAATTTTTATCGTTAAAAAATTGTTTTAAACCTTTAAAACAGTGTTAAAATAATTTTTTCGTTATAATAGGCTTTGATGCTAAGATAAAAACACGTTAAAATTCTGCTTTTATGCTTTAATTAAACCAAATTAAAATTTCGAAAAATCAATTCTTAATAAACCTCTAACACTCAAAAAATAACTCCATGCTCCTAACTTCAATGGTTTAAACTTTTTTATGTAAAGCGAGATTTCATTGGAAAAAAAAAATTCTATATCAATAATAATAAGAAAAAAAGTAATAATAGTAAAGTAATATAAAATCATAGAATCTGAACCCTAAAAAAATAGAAGTTTTGTAAAACTTTTTTTCTTTATTTCTTAAAAAATTTTTAAATACTAAACCAAGCAGATTTTTTTTTTCAGTAAAAACTAAAATTTGGTTAGAATGGGTTAACAAATAATAATTTTCAAATATGTAGGGATATTCAAAAAACACTGAGAATAGAATCAGGATAGTTGAAACATTTGACTTCAAGTTAAAATCTCATCATATTAGATTTTATATGATCGGCCAATGTAATTAAATACCATGATTGATTACAATTTGGTATAATAGAATAAAATCCCTTCAATAGGTCATTCAAGAGATTACTTCAAAATGGCATAATAATGATTGAAAGTGTAATGTACTATAATGAGACTACACTATAAGTGTTTCTAGAACAATTTTTATCATGTTCCATACACCTTTATGACACACCAAATTTCTTTACTGTATTCTTATTTTCCATTGACAGGACAAATCTGTTATTCTTTAACAACACACAAAATGCTAAACATTTACTTATCAGGCATAACATAAAAATATTCAAGATCCAAAAAACTAAAAGTTGAAGTTCAAATGTTTTTCTAATTGCAACAAGTACGGCACAATATATATTTCACATTGCCCCTTCTGTATCATTATTCACGATTTCAATAAGCAACAATATAATTTGAATCAGAAGAAAGAAGGAGCAGAAAAAAAGTATTATTAATCATTATCTTAATGTGTGTTGGAATTCTTTGAATGATCCTCTTATTTTTTCTTCATACATGTGGCAAACTAATCTTTAGAACTATGTTTTCAAATTATTGCATTCAATATATGAGAAAACAAAACAAAATCTTTCTTTATACTTCTCAAGAAAATTAAGGACTTTTTAAAAAAATTAAGCTTTTTTAAGGTGCTTAAAAGTGGTTTTCAAATCCAAGGAATTTTTTAAGAACTTTTTGCAGCATTAAAACTTTTGTTACATACTACAAAAGTTTTAAAAGCACAAATGTAGATTAAACAAAAATTATTTACAAGCCAATTATTTATATTAAGGTTTTCTGATTAAAAAACTGAGGTTCAAAGTAGAGTTCAACAACAATAAAAAAATTAAAATAATAAACAAAAAAGATTTAGTCAAATTCGATTTTTTCAAAATCATTCAACGTTTAAATGCAAAAATATCTATGGAAATTGCCTGAAAATATTTAATTAAAATTTGTGAGGTAACTATTACAACCATATTCCTTGTAAACTTCCATCATTTAAAAAAAATCTATATTTGTTCATCTAATTTTCTTCTTTCATGCTTCTCTCAGCAAAATTAGCTAAGATATATATATATATATATATATATATATAAAACTTCCCATGACCATTGATACAAGTACCGATTAATTTAAATAGGTACTGGCTATCCTACAACATTAAAATATTAGATAATATAGGAAAGACTTTTACCAAATATGTTACTATTATTGTTTTATTTTAATTTCTTATTATATTAGTTAATTAAGTGAGTTTTGATAAATTTGGTTAAGATATTTTTTCCTTTGTGAGAACCAGTTATCCGATTCTCTTGTTTTATCAATAGTGCAATGTCCTCGATGTTGTGCAGCTCACTGTTTTAGTTAAGAAATTTTGGATTAATGAATTATTTATATATTACATTTCACATACTGTATCATAAAAGCATATACTAATTAATCACAAATTGTATGTAACTTATAATTTTACTTTAAATCTCAGTGACAAATAAATTAAATAAGAGTTTCCACTATTAAATTAAATAATATTTGAAAGAGATTTGTTTTTTAATAAAAATTAAACTGACATTTAGAAAGGAAATTTCAGTAAAATGTTTCAATTTTACTTATAAATGCAAATCAAACCATTAACATTTCATGTATACACAATTAAATAAAAGCATTTTATACATATATACGTCATAAAAGTATATTACTTAATATAGCTGCTAAATATGTTCATAATAAACTATATTATAACCAGTTTCCTTCTGATAATCATTGGATTAAAATTACAAATTTTACATAATTCATTTATGAATTTTTAGTTTTGAAAACTAAGGTATCTATTTTTCTTTATTACCAAGTCAATTTTCTAAGTTTTTTATCTTGCATGCTCTTTCTTTTCTAATTGGAAACATAAAAGATTTTTTTTTCTTTGTTGATGAAATTAATGGCCAGATTCCATAACATCCTTTAAAGCAAGTATGTAGGAAAAAACATTTATCAACTTTTTGAGTTATTGCACAAATATATGCAATTATATTTCAGTAATTTTAGTTAATTTGGGTATTTTTGATGAACTGTCTAACAAACAATTGATATTAAACTTAATAAAAATCCAGATAAACCATTTTGTTAACAAAATCACACAGAAAGAAGGAATGATTTTACTATAAATATAACGTCAAAGCCTTCATTTTAAAATTCTGAGCGAAACTAATAAATAAACAATTCTGGGCGAGTTACAATTAAATTAGACAGCTGCAGTTCAATACATTAGACCAGTAAAATTCAAATAAATCATGCAAGATGTGTAAATAAAATATTTAAACATCATAACATTGTTGATGAAACTTCTGGCAAAATTATAGAATTTATTATTTCACTCAAAACTTAAAATAGAAACAAAACATATATTTTTTTTGAACATAATAAATCAAAATTACCTACGAAATGAAAAATAGATACCGTTTTATCAAATTATGCAATTCATAAATGTACAAAAAACTGCATAACCAAATTTCAAAGTATAAAAACAGATCATATTGTATTTCACTCTGAAAAGGATGTCAGGGAGGTGGAAAAAGAACAAAAGACAAATTTAAACCAAAATAAACAATACGTCATTTCACTTCATTTCTATTTTTGGTTAGAAAAGGGAAAACAAATTGATTACAGCGCTACTGTTTATATTCGATATAAATTCGAACTACACAAATAATTTTTACTTACCTACTATAATCTACTTATGTGTACAACCCCGGTTTATTTTTTGTTTTGATTTTCGTATTTTATTTATGAAGCGAAATAAAAAATCAGTTTTCATTGAATCATGCTATAAAATGCATGAGTTATTATTCGATTATTAATTTTTGAAGTTAAAAATTATTTTAAACTGTATGAAATATGGTATTATTGACTGCATGTTATTTTGATGTTGATACGGGAACATATTAATCTTCCATATAGTATTATTTTTTATTACCATATCAAAAGGTGAAAGCATTTCTTTCCATAACATTATGCATCGAGCTGCTTCAGGATTAGATACATGTGATATAAGTCCTATTAAAACAAGCAATAAGCACAACATAACGCCTCAGAGAACTAAAAGGAAAACTTCCAGGCGAGATCAAGGTATTGGTAAGTGATTTTCATTTAGTCTCACAAATGCTTGATGTCTTTCTTTAAAATTGCATCTTATGATGATCTACGTAATTTTACTCCAACTTTGGTGTTTAATTGAAAATAATATAAATCTTATAATGATTGTTCTCTTTAAATTCTTAAAAGATCAACATTTTTTTTTTAATCATTATTTGGCTATGTTGCATGTTATGATTGTAAATAGGTAGCATTTCAGAGTATAAATATATATATGCATAAAAATATGTTATAAAAATTATATATATATATTATTTATATAACATTTTTTAATCAGTTGCCTGCAATTTTGGTTTGTATTTTTCAGCTGGTAAAAGAGGAGTGCTTACCACTTTGGCTGAGTAATCAAAGTTTATAATTATGTAGAGTTGTTAAATTTGCCCCAAAATATTAACTACTAGTTGTTGTTATTTTATTCTTTACTTTTTTAAAAATTGCTTTTAAATTTTTATTGGTAAAACTAAAGAATATGACACTGATTTTTCACTAGTCTTGCCGAATCTATTGATTTAATACATTTTTAAGAAGAAAATTGAATTAAAATGTTTTGACATTGAGTTATCATAGTAAATATTCTATAATTTTTTTTTATAAAATCTATCCTAAATGAATATAATTAAATTTATAATAAATGAAGATGTAGTAATTGCATAATTAATTTTTGATAAAGTTTATAATGAACAGGCTGATATGAATGGCATTCATAACTTTTATTACCTTTACATACCTAATAAAAAGATGTATTCATGTTCAGGGGCATACCATAAAACTTTCTTTTAGTAGTATAGGTGGAAAAATCAATAAATTACTTGAATGAATGTTTTTGATACTAATTATTGGAAATTTAGTGCAATATAGTAAAATAAAATATGCTAGATTAAAAAAAAATTTCTGTATAAATGTTTAGGTAAGCTTAGTTTAGTTTCCATTTAGTATTTTTTTAGCAGTAACAATACTGAAATTTACTCAGAAAATTAAAAATGATGCATGATGTTAGTCAAACTTTAATCTTTCTTGCTATCACCTTCTTTCAAGATTCCTGAAATTTAAATATTTAAATTATTTTTCATTCATGCATTTTAAATAAAATAAAAAACTAATTTATCTATTTTGACTTTGCATTTCTTTAAAAGATGAGCATTAAATGTTTGGGGTTGCTATTAAATATTTTAAACCTTATTTATTTTGTGAATGCTATATTTGTTAAATTTTTTGTAACTAATAGAATTGAAAAGTATTTATTGACTGTTTCATTTTTTACTCCTGAGAATAAATTACAGCAACCTTTGTTCTTGTAAGATATGGATGCATATTGTTTTATGTGGCTTCTAACTAATGAATGACATTTCATTTTAGTACTTGCAATTAATTTTATTTACTTTTATATCTCCATGGTTTTTCTTTTCATTAACAGTTCTTATGTTTTTTTCCTTAACTAAATGGTGTATGAGAATTTTATATATAAACTTAAAAATAAAGCAAAATTTGATTAATTTAAAATCCAAATGTTGTAATGATGTCATGAATTTGTATGAAATAAAATTATTAAGTATTGTGATATTTTAATTTAGAATGAATATATTAAATATTCAGACAATATAAGATTATAAAGGCCTTTCCAATAACAGTAGAAGGCAATATCTGTTTTGTTGAGCTGTATAACATTTTTTACTATGAAGTAAATTATAGAATCGATTATGATTTGCCATTTGTTATAAATTTTAATATAAACTTTTTAAATATATTTGAATGCATATTTTTACAGATGTACACAGTTCTTGTTCAACTCCAAACTCTCAGTCTCCTAAAACAAGTCTTCGCAATCTGAGCTCGCCATCATCATCTTTTCCATATTCACAAGAAAATCATCCTGATGTTATTTGGGATTATACTTCACCAAAATTGCCCAAAGGTTATATATTTTTATTTCTTAATGGATTAATTTAACATTCTTTAATTCCAGTAGAAAATAGGAATAAATTTTAGAATAAATTATTAAATTAAAGGGCATTTATGTAGTAGCTGCATGCCGTAGATGAACTTTAGGCTTAACTACATGCGAGTTGACTACCATGACATGTGTGGCAATTAGTCCTAGTTACAATAAGCATAACATGCAAAGAAAGATATTTGACATCTTTCTTTCTTTCTTTTTTTTTTTTTTTTTTTTGGTATGCACATATACCAAAGGCAGACATAAGATTTATGAGATAAAATCTTATATCTCCCTCTTTCAGCTATAACTGGATCTATTTACCTGCAACAATATAATTTTTTTTACTCATAACTCGATAGAAATTTTTATATCAAAATTATCAACTTATTTTATATTCTATTAATGTTCTACGTATGTCAACTATAACTATAAAGAATGTTCATTTAGGATCTAGCTTTTAGCTGAACAATAATTTATTTGATCACTAACAAGAAATATGTCCTTGATAAATATTTGAGTCATTTAATAAGATAATATATAAAATATAAAGAATATAAAGGTTTTATATATTCTTTTAATTCGAGGCATTTTATTTGTTTTTCATATTTTCTAGAATTTTGTAAATCATTTTAATTTTAAGCGGATAACAAATTTAACTCCTAAAAATTGTGACTTGATTTGTACTATCAATCATCTACATTTTTGTTGTAGTTAGAATAAATTAATTTATTTTTATAATTCTTAGTCGAAGTTTTACATTTATCTTTACTTTGGGAAATAAAATCTATATTAGAATATATATTTTAGGTTCAAAGAAGAAAGAAATAAAGTTGACTGTTCAAGAGTTGCTTGAAAACCTGAACCAGTGTCAAGTATTTTTTTTAAATTTATTTAATAAATATATAGAGAGTGAATATAAACTAAGCAGCCAAACAAAAGAGAAAAATATTGTAATTTAACACTGCACATTTTCTAATCCAAATTTCTTCTGAACTAAAATATTAACATAGTTTATTGTAGATTCATTCAAATGCTGGTGGAATAAATAAATTGTTTAGTAAATCTAACATATTGTTGCTAAAAGGGTATTGACAGTTTTGGCATTTAAGATTTTGTTGATAATTCAGTTTTGCATTCTGCAAAAGTCTCTGTTCTTGTAGTTGGGTTTTAAATCCAAGTATTATGATGAAATCCTAAAGGATCTTTTCTGCTCTGCCAAAATATATACTTATTTAATACACAGGTAGGTTCATTAGAAACTTTTAAAATTATTTTTTAATGATTTTTCCTGATATATAGTGTAATCACTTTAACTATATTAAGTTGATAATGGTAAGTGATTGAGCAATGTTATTTTAATGATTTATGGTTTGCATGAGTTCTTCTATCAGCCTCTCTTGTTTGTAGATTAGGCCAAATTCACCTTGTTTATATATATTATTTTAATTTTAATTATAGTTTTATTAATTTGAAATGTGCTTTTATATTCATACATTTGAAGGCAGATCAATTTATTACTTGGTAAAACCTCCAAATATATTCTTTATATTTAATTTAATAGACCTGATGAATATAAAAATAAATCTAAATTAAAATTATTTATGGCATTTCTGTGAAATATATAATTTGAACATTGAGGCAAATAAGAACAAATTGCAAGTTATACATTTGGAGAACAACTGTTTATGTAAAATATGACAAACAGAAACTCAATATTGTCTTGTTCCAAAATCAATTATTGCAAGCAATGTATGTGGCAGTTAAGATATTCTCACTGTATGCTCCCTGAACTAGGGGAAGAAATTTTAATTCCTTTGAATTTATTATGACCGGATTTTTATAATATATCTTCTGTAGAAACAAATAGGATAATAAAGTTAAAATGAAAGTTACATTTATTCATATTATATTAAAAATTTGTGAACAAAATATAATCTTTAAATATAATTTAATATTGCAATTATATTTAAAAATATATGAATAAAAATTATTAAAAATGTTTCTGTAAAAGATATAATTTGAATATGTCAAAGCAAATGGGAGCTAATTGCAAAATCAAATGTTATGAATGTGGCTGTTAAATGGAAATTTTAAAAAACGAAAGAAGTTCAGCTTAATGAAAGATGTAGAAAAAGGGATTTAAAAAATAAGGTCCAGGAAAAACTATGAAATTTGGATAAGTCTGGATTAGTAATTTTAATTATAAAATTGTCATAAATTTTTGAAAATAAATCTCTTTGGTAGTTTAAGTTCTGTTTAACCTAAAACAATGTATTATTGTTAATTGTTTTTTCTTTAATTTTGTTATATGTATTTCTGAGTATTGAAATCTCTGTATATAAGAATTTCTATAAATAGTGTGTTTTTTTTTTTTTTTTTTTTTTGCATATAGATTAAAGGAGAGAAATTCATTAGATTAGAGGTTGACTTAAATTTATTAGTTATATAATATCTTATGGTTTGCTATTTTGTATAATAGGTAAAATTTTATTTCCTGACTAAGTATAATGGAAGAAGTGTCTTCAAGTTCGCTGTATAATTGCATTGCTGTATATTTAAATATATTCTGAAAATTAATCATATTGCAGAAATCAATATTAAACTTTTTTATTGAAATTAAAATTTTGAAGTCATTTTAATAGACTTTGTATTTCATCAGACATTTTTCTTTTAATATAATATTAAGTTTCTCCTTCCAGGTGCCTGAATGTAGCTCAAATGTTCAGCCTGTTCAATATATAAAACTATTAGAAAATTGGATGACTAAGCAGAAAGTTGACGGTGCTATTAAAAATACTGTGTAAGTTGTGTTTAATTATTTAGTATAGAATTAATATTGATATTGAACTTTGATATTGTTGAGTTCATGCTTTTTTCCTATTAAAATTATTAAGGTAAACATCATTTATCAAGTAATTGTATATTTTAACCTTTAATTGCACTATTTTTAAACTTAATTTTAAGTATTTCATTCTTGATTACCTTCTGAGACATAGAAGAATTTCACATCGGGCAGAAGGTACTATTTTTCATTTATTTTCATATCAGTCCACTTTTGTTGGTGCTTTTGGAATTTGTCATTTGTTTTTATTTTATTTGTTACTTTTTGGTAGCAGCCAAATGTTTGTCAGATGTTCAAATAAAATAGCATTGTTCATGAAATATCAGATTTTGCACCAAATTAGTTACTTGGAACTTTTATGTTAACGCATATATTTTGGTGACTGTTGTCTAAACAGAACACTTTTATTTTTTATATTATTTCTGTTTTAAAATAACTATATAAAACAAAGTTTTGCATTTCAGCAATTGCAGCTTCTCCCACCCCTATCCCTTTGATGCATATTAAAAATCTTTGCTCATTAAAATAATAATTGCCTATCCTTCTCATGAGATTGAATATTGATTTGGATGCTTTATTGTATTGTTATTCTTGCAGCAGCATACATTTTCAAGTTTCTTTGATGTTTTGCTTAATAAATTATCCTTTTATTTAGTTTCCATTTTATTTAAAATTGTTTAATTTTTAGTGTTCTTTTTGTTGTAAAATATCTGCTTCAAATCTTATTTCATATTTTTGTGAAAATTATTTATATATATATTTATATACATTTTACAGAAAAAATAAAAAGGGAATAAAAAAGCGCCCTCGACAAGTTATTGAAGAATTAAAAAAATTCATTGAAACGATACCAAGTAAATAATTTATATTATTTTTCTATTAGTTTCTCTGATTAATTTCAGAAATATGTTTTAATATATGATATGTATTTTAATTAAATTAACTGTATTACTATATGCATTAAATATAATACTTTTACTACTTTAAGTCATTTTAGATAACATTCTCTTCTTTTGTTATGAAGGTTATGCTTGGTTATATGCTTTACAAAGTTTTACAACTTTCAAATTTTTCTTTTCAATTTAATTTTTTTTTTTTTTTTGAAAAACAAAATTAAGAAAACAGTTAAAGAAATTACTGACAAGTACAATTTTAGAACAATGGCTTGTACAAAATAATATTAAAATGTTTTGTAAAAAAATAAAAAGAATGATATTTAAAATTTATAAGAATTTCTCTGATCAATTGAAAGAATTTTATTTATTAATAATTACATGGCTTTCATTAGTAAGGAAACAATAAAAGAAAGGATTGACTAAATAAATTATGTTTTATCACCTATTATAGTGTGTTTTTAATTTTATACATTTGCATTTTACTTCTGAGTTCTAGAACTTTAATATTTTACAAAGATCTAACTAAACTTATTTGTGAATAAAAAAAAAAAAAAAAAAAAAAAACTTCACAAAAATTAGTTTCTCCAAATTAATAGTTAACCACTTCATAAATTTACATTGCAGTACTTGATTCAACTTTTGAAAGCCCAATATGGATTTTTTATTGACTATTTCATTATAAATAACTTTCTCATTGATTTTTTGAGGGGGAGGGGGAGGAGGAAGAGAGAGCTGCTCATCAAAATTCCTTTTGACATGTATCTCCTCAAAAGTTTAGCTTTCTTTTTCTCACACTTTTCCCATTGATATCCTAGACACAAGCCATAATAAATTATTTTGATCTTATACTATGCTTGTAGTCTCTCATAGATGTCAATATTGATTTTGAAATTAATTTTTTAATCAGATTGTAATTGTATTATTCATTGAAATAACGTTTTTGGTGTATTTGCAATTGAAGTTCTCTCTTATCTTTAGAATTTATTATAACAATATATGCATTTTCCAGAAAATGTATATTTTGTTAGAATTCGTAATAATTTTGTCAACATTAACTTTTAATTTTTTTTTTATTAGCTGATATACATAGCATTGTACCAAATGAAAGTATTCTCAAGCCTTTTATTAATAAAAATTGACTATTTTCACTAAATCCTTATAGGTGATTTGCATGTGAGAGCAAATTTCAAAGTACCTGTATCATAACAGGTGTATATAATATAATAAAGACTTCAACCATCAAATCTATTTTAGATGGCTATGTGACAACATATGTAAGAAAATAAAAATATATATATTTAATATCAGCATCCAACAAAATGTTAATTCATATGTAAAAAAAAAAAAAAAAAACTTTTGTACAAATTAATAAATTATTATAATATATGAAATCCTCTAAACATCTGCAACTTTTTTATTTTTATTTTGGAGAGTACTTATTAAAGCTGTGGAGAGAAGGAAAACATCAGCACCTGGTAGTTCAGCAGATAATGTATTTCAATCAAATAATAAAGTAAATTAGTTAATTTTTAGTTACCTTCTGTAAAATACCCTATCATATTTTTCAGCAAAATGTTAGAAAAATTCACCCAGTATTTGGTTTTCTAGTCTAAATAGTACCATTTATGCATTTCATATTTACTTAACATTGATTAAGCTGAAACATATAATTTGCATGTTTTGTTGGATTTTTATATGGAGATACTTTGTTTTTTCAATTAATAGTTATAATGTATAAATTCCATAATTTTTTTTTCATGTTATCAATCCTTTTTTTTTTTTTTTTTTTTGCAGGATTAAATAACCAAGCAAAAAATGACAACAATTCAGGGTAAGTATTCTTTTATCAAATAATATACATGGTTTCTTGAATGTAAAACAACTTATTTACTTCATGCATTACTTCATGCTCTCATTAAAAATTCTTTAATCCTTTATTGGTTATGTATACAGTGTATAGACTTAACATTAGATTTATGAAGTTCAGATTATCACTATTAAAGCACAATTAAAAAATTAGTTTTAAATGTGTTTCAGAATATAATTAAGCTTGACTTGATAAAGCATAAATATTCTGTAACTGGAGTTTATTGATAAAATTTTAGGTGCAGTGTAAAGTAATAACAATCTGAATGTAGATGCTGTTAAGTCTTAATTTTTTTGGGCAGATATTAAATAAATTATTATCTTTGTAGCCAAATTTTTAGGAATGGTCATTGATCATTTTTTTCAGTATTTGTTTCATATTTTGAAAGGAAAACATCTACAGGCATATATGAAATTGAAAACATTAACATAATGATAAGATGAAAATAACATTTATATCATAGTGGAGAAATGAAAGATATAATTATTGATTTATGTTATTTGTGTATTATTATTATGTTTTGATTAAATTTTTTGTTTAATATTGTTTTTTGAATCACTTTCTTTCAATTTTTTGAGTAATTACTACACATGAAATTATTTTCATGAAACTTTAGTGTTTTTTTTAATTAACCTGTGCACTTTCAATTATTAGCTGTTATTAGCTGAACTGTAATATATTCAGTAATAATTTTTAATTCTTCAATGGTTTGAAAGTTATCAAAATGAGTTTTTTCAATAACAATTAGAATATGGAAAGTTGTTCTTTTTACATTCAAGTTTCTTCATTTTAAGGAGCTTCAGATATGATATAGTCTCCAATTAATGGGTTATAGGGGAAGAAAAGTTACAGTTTTAAAGAATTTTCAAAATCTCGGGAAGTTGTAAAATCTTATATGAAAAGTTTTTATTAAGAGAGGGATCAAGGCCAATTAGTTATTTTTATTGAATACATTTTTTGGAAATTTCAAAGAAGTGTTTAGAAGTGAGATTGGATTTGGTTGCCACTATTTTTATGTGTTTTTAATTTAATATTATTTTAAAAATTAAGATTTAAAGTATAAAAAATTGTTTCATTATGATAAATTTTGAATGGAGATTTATATACTTTGTTTTTTACTGGTAAATTAATTGTAAATATTATTTTATTTAAAATAGTTTTTACTGCTTTAATTTGCATCCTGTTACATTCAAAATTTTATTTTTGTCAACTAATCTAAATAGATTCTCTATATATATGCATATATAATATGCTATTTTTCTGTAATGTAATTGCGGTTAAAGTTTTGTCAAAAAAAAATTTCTGCACTCACGAGGAATGCTCATTAAGTGAGGCTTGATTGTATTTTCTTGTATACTAAAATTGAATTATTCTGCACAATCTATACATATTTGTAAATGTTATAATTTGGTGAATATCTATTTTTTTTTTCAGGCAGAGTAATACTTCTGAGAATAAAGAAGAATTAGATAATAGTAATAATTTAACAAAACTGAACATTTCCTCAAAATCATTCCTTGCTGGTGATAGTACAGATAATGATTCAACAGATGAACTATGGGGAGATGCAGATAATAGTTTTATTGTTAAGGCAACACAAGAACTTGATTCTTTAAATACTGTGTCTACTGATAATCCTAGTCATGAAGATATTGTATCAACTATACCAGAAACTGTACCTAATGATGTACAGGAACAGAAAAGACATTCCTGTGGTAATCGTTTAACTTTAGATGAATATAATGACTTTCTAGAACAGCTAACAAATGTTGATTGGGATTCTGATATGGAGGAATGGGATAATGGTTTTCTAATTGGTGAAGATGAACTTAGTCAGATTCCAGATGATATTTTATCAGGAAATACTGAGTCAAGTAACAGAAATACTGCAGCTTCAAAGAATGAAGCTTCAAAAACTGTATCTAGGGTTTTGTGTACAAATACTTCAAAATCTTCGACAGAAGAAAGTAAAAGCCATTCTTTAGATGAAGTAGAAGTTGTGGTGATGCAGAGTAATAATACAGAATTTTATAATAGTTTTGAAGATGAGAGCTTTGAAGATGAATCACTTCTTTGTCAACCTGATATATTATCAAGGATAGATGAAGTAGAAAGTATGTTACATATTTTTCAACTATGTTTGTATGATAGTTTTTTAATCAAAATTAATGATTGTAAGTAATATTCACTCTACTGTCACATTTTTGATAGGCATGTAAAAGTAATGGAATTATAGAAATTATTTTTATAGTCCCAAACATAGTTTCTTAGTTTTCATTTTGTTAGGCATTTGATGATATATGCTTTTTTTTTGTTTTGTTATAGAGGAACAATAATTCCTCAGTAAATTTTTTTTCAAGATGCTAAAAATTACTATAAATTATTTTTGAATAATACAGTGAAAATTATTATGCCTTTCTTATATATTTTTTTCATTACAAAAGGACACTTTTATCCATCCAGTATGTTCCCACTCTTTTCATCCAATCACATTTGTAATGATATGCAGCCAATTTATCTTTTTTCAGTTTTTACATCTCAAGTTTCATTTTAATAATACCACTTTACAATGCCCTCAAAAAGGGAACTATTTTTCCACCAGAAATACCCTTTTAAATAACTTACAACTTTTGCATATAGGATCCTATTTGAAAAATCACCTGTTTTCTCTAAGGTCCATAGTAAATTCTCTTCTCTTTAGTATTTTTATCTTTCAAACTTACTTTAAGGTGAAAATAAGAATGAATTTAAAATGTGTAATAATATTTTAAATACTAAATGCATTTTCATGTATATTTTATTAGTACTTGTATAGTTATTAAAATAAAATTATCAGATATTTTATTATATCATTACTCTAAAATAATTTTATTATGATATATTTTATTATTATCTTAGATTATTATCTGAAAATTCCAATTAGATCTATGTTTAAATTATCTTTTTTCCCCCCTTAAACATATTTTGTTAATTAACTACTATCTACATACTGGCAAGAAATATTTTTCTGTAAGTTGTACAAAATATATTATTGTTTTTATATTCTGTGAACCTACTTCTTTGTTTCAGCCAAAGTTAAAGTTTTATATGCAGAGTTATAATCACTATTTTGTTTGGAAATGGGATGTAATTTTATCATTCAGTACTCAAGTACTCGCTCTTTTTCACTCTTCTGATTGCCCCCCCCCTTTTTCTTTATTCTTATTGTATTCATTGCTTTAAAAAGTCAGAAGTTTATTAAGCAGAAATTGTCCTTTTTTATTAGGTGATCATGCTGAAAAAATAGCATTTGCCATGATAATGTTTTTCCAATTAATGCATTCATTCTGCAGTTTTGCTATATAAAAGTATAACGATAAAAGCAATTAGATAATAACAGTGTAAGTTATTTGTAATAAATTAAGAATTCAATTATTCATTCAAATTAAAAACTTATCATTTACATCATTCTTGTTTTCTTTTTGAATATATATTTTATACAAATATGCTCACAGAATCTTTAGAAGTTTAATTATTTTTGAGACAAAATACAAAATCTGAAATTTTATCTCTTATTGCTCTAAAAAATTAAAGTATTTAAATAGAAATTTGTAATTTTCTATGCAACTTGCCTGAGATTATTTCATTATATAATGCAGACCAAATAAGCTCCTTTCATTTTTGTTGTTAAGGATATTTCAGACATTTCTTCATATAATTTATCAAGTTTTTTTCTTCTTAATACAGTTATTCTGGATTTGCTATGTTTAGAAAAAAAAAAGTAAAAATAATAATGAAAATTGATTGATGTAAAAGTAATATTCATTTTTAAAATGAATTATTAGCAGCATGAGAGGTTTTACATGATTTTTCAATTATCTTTATTACAATGTTTAAATTTAATTATTATTATTTTTGTTGTTTAGTGATATTTCTATTTTCTTTTCTTTTAGATTTAATGTCTCAGCAACCTAAGTGCACCCCAGAAGAAATTAAAAAGAAAAAAGATGAAGCGATCAAGAGAAGACAAAAAAGTAAAGCAAAAAGCCGTCGATGAAATCATCTGTATAAAATTTAAATATATTTGTTTATATGTACAGTGCCTGAAACTCTTGAATAAAAAGTGCATAGAAACATATTGTTTACAATAAAATTGTAACTTTTAAGAAACTATTTAAGAATTTACTGTTGTAGTTGTGAAACCGTAATCTAAAATTTGATTTATTTAACAGCTTATACTATTTTATCTCAAAGAATGTTATTTTGTGAAGAAAACAATTTAATTTTAAAAGTATTTTTACTTATGTTTCATGCAACATCTTAAAAAAAATATATTGATTATCAGATGACAAACTTTGCCAATAGTAGTGAGATTCATTCCTGTTTCTCCAAAATAACAATATTTCTTATAATGTAACAAAATATTATTACTTGTCACTAGAATTATAATAAATTGTTGTAGGTCATATGTATAACTTTGAAATTGTTTGGTATTGAAAGTTGAACTAGAGATATGATCTTGAGGATTACCTAAACATTGCTTGTTTTACACAACAATTTTAATTATAAATGTATAAAATATACTTTATCAATTACTAAACAATGTTAACAAATATACCTTAAAACATAGGTCTATATTTTATTTACTTTTAAAAGTTATTCCTCTACAGATTTTTATAGTGTATAAAAAATTTGTAAAATCTCTAGAAAACTTTTTATATTTTGATAAGATTTTTTTTTCTAAAATGTGATATATGTATATATTTTTCTAACATTATCTCAATTACAAGTTGATGTGATATTCAGAAATATTTCAATCAAAATTATTTTTGTCATTGAGTGTTTTATACGTAGAATTTGTATTTGTACAAAATAAAGTAGTTTTACAGTATGAATGGCAATTTTCTTTTCTTTATTTGCAGTTAGAAAGATTATTTAAAAGTAAAATAAAAACTGAATTTCAGGGATTAGGTGGAAATCATATGTTATTGATTTCTTACTTTTATAAATATCTTAGGATGAATATTAAAGTCAGTTGGTCTATAGTATTGATAATTTTTTTTGTCCGCTAACTATTTACTTTATACTTTTTGCATGTTTTTACTTCGCACATTGTTTTGTGTTACATTATTGCATTTCTTCTTTTTTTTGGATTTTGGTCATTTGCATTCCTGAAATTTGAATTTTAAACAAAAATAGTTGATATCTAATAAAAAAAATTATAGTCCAGACTAAATTTTTTTTATAACTTCTTAACATTTTGGAAACAAAAGATGCAGTTTATAAATTTGACATGGTAAAGGTTATGCTTGTTAATTAGCAATTTAATATAAAACAGTTCATTTTGAAAAGTGAGGAATTTTTATCAGAAATCCCCAAATTTATCGATTACACTTGAAAATTTTATACTGAAAATAAATACCAATTATTGACTTTGATATTTAATAACAAAAATAAGAGCATCATTATTATTATATGAAAACATGTCATAACTGATATTGTTCAAGATAAAAATATTTTTATGAAATTTTAGTTTGTAATACTTATATAAATAGAAAGAATGATAATAAATACATTTTAAATATGTATGTAGGAAACATTTTTGACAATATGTATATAAAATATTATAATACTCAAAATCTTTTAATTTGCAGATTTTTTTTTTTTTTGTCTGTCTCAAATAAGAATAATGCATCAGATGGTTTTTAAATATCTTAGCTTCTTGAAGAATTGTAAATTGCATATTAAATTACTTTTAAAGAATTGTATTAATTTAATTAGACAAAGTGAGTGATAATCTGCAAGTTAGTAATAAAATGATATAAATTACATTTAATACTTTCATTCAATAGGAATGGTAACATTAAAAGGTAAATTTTTATTTATTAAAAGTTTAGTTTTAAATTAATTTTAAAAAACTTTAGTTGCCATGAAACTTTTAATAACATGTTTCTTATTGCTTTATATTATTTGTTTGAATAATATGAAGAAAATATTTTTAGTAGAGCATACAATTTATGTTATACAAGGTGTGTACATTATACAGAGGTAAAAAAATACATGTATTTGATTATATGCACTCAAGTATGCATAACTATAATGGATATATATGCTATCTGCTGTATACTAACGAGTTGTTTATTAGTTTGGAATTGATTATGTTAGTGTTTAAATTAATGGCAAAAATTGAAAACATAGCTTATTACACATTATAACCCCCCCCCCCTCCAGTTATTGCAAAAATCAGTTTTAGAGAGATTTTCTAAATTTTTATAGCATATAGTTGCCACATAAAACGAAATTTTCTGATTCATTTTGCTAGCAGTTTAAAAAAATTTATTTTAAAATAAAGTCATATTCCAACAAAACATACAATAGAAAGAATTCGAATAATTAAAATTTCATATTAAAGTGCTCAGTTCTCTATACATAAGTACAAAGCTCTGTTAATAGAGTGAAATGGAATTTTTAAAAATTATTATTATTCTAAATAATGAAAATTATTTTTATATTTTGAAATAACTTTCTTTAAATAAGTACACTCAATACAAAAAGTCATTTCAACACCTAATACAGTATTTATATGAATTTCTTTGCTATGTTCTCTAATAAAATATCACATGTTCAGCTGTTTCAAGGAAATAATTTGAATTGTTCAGCTATCAATATTGAATATAAGTTAAATATTGAAAATGAACATCCAAACAGTGTTTTAAAAATCTTAAATATTACTTAGGATAACAAGCACTTCTATTACTTTTCTAGTTCATTCACATCAAAATAAATTTTATTTAGAATTAGAAAATAAAAATTTTCAAATAATTTTAATAGCAATTTATCTACAACTTGTGCATTATATAAAGATTATATATGTTCTCTGCATCTTATAATTGGCAGATTGAAATTTTTATAGGGGAAGGATAATGCAGTGTTCATAGATTTAACTAAACAGAGAAGGAATTATAGACGCACTTAATGCTTTTTATCCATATAATTAAATAAATTTTTTAAAATGACACTGTCACAATTTAATGCAAGTAATTGAATTGAACAAGAAAAATAAACTAAAATTTTAACTTGAAAATCTTAGGGTTTTTTTTTTTTTTTTGCAACATTTGAGTTTTTAAAAACATTTTTAGATTAGTTGCAATAAATCTTACCATGAATAGCTTCATGTAAAGAAACATAATACTTTTAAATGGTGATTCATGACATAATTATAATGCGCTTCATCTATTTGATATGCTGTTAATTGAAAAAGATCTGATGAGTTATTATCTGTCCACTACTTTTTTTTAAACCCATGAAAATTATACTTACTACTAAATACATCAATTGTTGAATGCTGTTTTGAAGATTGGTATGAATTGCCTTTAAACTGTTTAATGAAATTCTGTTTCATATATATTACATAATGGTTTTAAATTGTTAGTTAATTATTCATTGAAAATCTAATTTTATCTAATAAGGATAATAAATCTTTAAAATGTTTCGTAATTACAAAATTTTTAATGAAAATGCCCTTTTAAAGGATTAAAAGAAAACTGTATGATAGTTCATAGAAATATTGTTAAATTCTTAATATTAATCTAGTTGTAACATTTAACAGTTAAAGAGGTCAACTGAAAGATTAAGTAAATATATTGAATAAAAATTCTTTTATGCATATATCTATCAAGGGAAAACTTCTGTAGCTGCATTTTAATCTCTTTTACCCAATGGAATTACTACAATATTTAGGTATCAAATAGAACAACTATGCTTACATACAAAAAAACATCAAGTTTCTTTTTTCAACACACTGTTAATGTGTAAAAACAAAACCAAATTATTATATATGTTCATTCAAGTTGTGTTGTGCCTTATTTAATATAACTATAATCACACTTCCTCCACCATAGATGGAAGATATCCGTATATCAACATAATAATGATTGCAAGTCCATAAAACAATTATATAGTTCGTTTCAGTATCCTGAGATGACCACTTTTCGACGATTATATCTCAATAAGGGATGAAACGTGGAAAGATATGCACATTTTCAGAATATACTTTATTATTAAATGAGAATATCTCCTCTGTTAATCTTTCTTATCACTCTTATTTTGTCAAATTAAACCCATCCCAACACATGACAACAGCCCATGGAGTCTTAAAATCCATTGGCAAACAATATGTATTCAGTAAATTTTGTAAACACCTCTAGAGCAGAATGATTAATTCCATCTTCTCATGAAAAGAAAACTAGCATTCTCACAAATGAATAATGCTGAATGCATTATTCATTTGCTAAAATAATGCTTTTATTTGACTATTTTTTTAAATAAAACATTTGCTGGTAGAATCATGTATATGAAGAATCACATTCAGGTTCGAATTACATAGCTTTGAATTAAAAATTTCCATTTAATATTAGGGAAAAAAAACTTTCTATTATATATTAAGCATAATATAGTGTTATGTTTTATTTTATATACATCTTTACATAGATGTATAAACATACAATAACTTGTATTTCATCAAATGTAAAAATACCAATAAAAATCAAAATAGAGATAAGTCAAATTCAACTTTTCTTTCTGGTCAAAAGTTTTTAAATGTGTCAAAACTATAAGTATATTTTTATCAATGAAAAAGTTAATTTTAATTTAAGAAGTAGATTTTAATTATATAAAAAGAAAAATACATCCTTTACTTTTTAACTTCAAATACAGATATAAAAGGATATGAAAATGATTGATGAAATCAATTACAATTTTTTTTATTGCATCTCAAATGAATATGAAATTGTATAAAGAAATTCTATGAAACTATTACTCAGATCAATAAAATATTTCAAAGGCTGTTGAGGTTTAAAAGAAATTAATTATTTAAGCATTATTATTTATTATCCTAATATTATTTAGAATCATTATGAGTATTATTATTTATTTTGCGTATAATAATCCTGTCTGTATTCAGTTATGTAAATATGATTTAGAGCAGCAATATGTCAGAGAAAATGGACTACCAGAATGAGTTAACTGAATGCTCTTAGTTATATTTTTTTCATATTTTACAATATGTGACACATTTAATCATAATATAATCAGACATTATTAAAATGTTATCTGAATATTAAAAGTTATAATCTACAAAAGACAGAGAATAATGTTTATTCCCTCTTGCTCTGGTTTCTATGTTACCAGGAAATGACTTGCACATATTTTAATTTAATAATAAGCATTAAACCATTTATTTCACATTTTTGTTTAAGTTTAAAGAGAGAAATTTTGTCACAGTGTTCTGGGATTACAAAGTTACAAATCAAATAAGGCAATTTGTGCAAATACAAAGCATTTTAAATAAAATCTCTATACAGAAAATTCTTTTCAAAGGTACACTTTTAAGGCAGTTTGACTTAATTTTCTTAGGAACAATTTCTATATATTAAAGAAAAAGACATTAGCATTTTTTAAAAACAAATAATCGATAATTCCAATAAAAAGTAAAAGATAGAATTTCATAATGAACTGCAGAATTTTTTTATACATATATCAGAGAATAATTTTTCATGTGTTTTGTTCTATTGCTTATACACAAAATACTGAACAATCAATTTTAAAGATCTAATTAAAAAGCTGCTTAGAATAAATTATTCGAAATAACTGAATGAACAAAATGCAAAAATTGATACTCTATTTTATTTGATATACATATAACTCTTAAGAATAGTGGAAATCAGTCATACTTAATATTTCATCCTCTTTAGAGAAAAATGAAATATCATTTGGAAAGAAATATTAAAAAAGCAGAAAAACATAATATAAATTATAATACACAACAAGAAAAATCAAGTCATTTAAAATCCAACAGTGAAAAATAATCAATATAAATTATCTCTATGAAATAGCAAAATGACATTTATCTTCCAGAAGAATATCAATAGTAAAAAAAAATGCATCAATTGACAGACAGTTACTTTGAACAGGCTGATTTTTGTTAAAACGAAAACTCAATGGGAAACAAATTTCTATGGTCCCAAAATTATAAACAATGATTTGATTGCAATGGAAAAAGTTTAGAATTATGCTGTTTTGGCACCAAGTTTCTCTAAGACTTTAAGTCCTTTCTCTAAATATTCTTCCCTGGAAAGCCAAAAAGTTTCTTTGTCTTTCATTACTTCAGCAAGAACTGAACCACCAATAAAGACCATATCTTTTCTTCTAGGAGGATCTTCTATACGGATTTTAAATTTCTGAAGAAACAAAAATGCATTGTTTAAAACAAATGATAGAACATTTCAACAAAATAAGGAAGTTTTTAATTTTTTTAAATCTATTTCAGATTGTTATTTTATTAAATGAAGCAAAGGTGCAGATCTCTCAAAATTCATAGAGCTTGAGATTTTCATAGTTGCATTTAATATTTTGTAAATTCCAAATAAACATACTTCTAACAGACTACTTAAAAATAATGATAAACAACTTTTAGTTTTATGAGGAATCTCTCTGAATAATCAAAGGGAACATGAACATGCATTTCATTACTACTTTCACAATGATGTATTCTTTTTGCAGCCAGTTAATCTAATTAAAAATATATAATTGATGCACATCAAAAGCATAAATGTTACAAAATCTATCAAAAGTAATCATTTGATATAGGATGGACTTTAATCACAAAATTTTTAACTAATTAGTAAAAGGAAGAAACATGGATATGCAAATGAAAATAATAAAATATTACTTCAGTAGAATTTTCATCTAAAATAACAAACTGGAAAAATCAGCTTACATTTTTAAAAAGATTTAATCACTCAAGCAATACAAAATTAATATACACTGCAAAAGTGCTTCTATGATATGGACATCAAATTGAGAATTCATTTGGAAATCAATAATTACAGCATTGATAAATCTTTAAAGGAACTTATGTAAAACAATTTTCCACTTATTTTCCCTAAAACCAACTAAAAGATTTTTACTTTATTTTCCCTAAAAATATTATCAATAATTTATTTATTATAACTCAATACAAAAGCTCATCAATTTCTTAATGCACAACTACTTGCTAAGTAATTTCAATGCCATGCCCATTATCTTATTATCTGTTATGTGCAGAGGTTAAGAACTCCGTGATTCATCCTCAAATCAACAAATGTAAAAAGAAAAATCTATGATTGATAGAAAATTTTGATAAACAACTTTTATTAGTAGAAATTTAATACAATTAAAGAAAACTCACTTAAGATAGCAATACAGAATAAAGAGGAAACTGTTTAGCATACTATTTCAGTACTATAAAAATACACAGTAGTGAAAACAAGAGTTAATAAACAATTTATTATAACACAAAAATCTTGTTTTGATTACATATTAGCTGCCTTTGGTAACCAGCCATTTCGCCTATCTTAATGCACGTTAAAATTTTAATAATTAAATATTTTATGGAACCCCCATTTTAATTGCTTCTTCATTAAAATATTTTAAAACTTCAAATTTTAATAGTCATATAATTCACTCATAATATTATAAAGGCCTTCAGCCATAACGCAACATGTATCTCTCTAATTTTCTGTTAGCTCCCGTAGAATTTATGCTTTAAATTAAAGTGGAAATGATTAAACTGTAATAAATATAATAATATCTTTTTTTACTGAAATGAAGCATTTTTTTTTAAATATGAGTACTGAAAACAGAGTTGCTGAGTATTTAAACCTTATGGGTGCTAAAGAATATTTTTCTTAATTTATATAATATCTCAAGAAGTTTTCAACAAAATTTTCTCAGATTTATCTTGAACAGATCGATTAATTAACAATGTTTAGTTTTAAATGCATTAAACACTAAAAAAATAAACTGTTGAAAACTTTCAAAACCCAGTCTGTATCCATTGAAAATAATTGTCACCAAGTCTGTATCTGTTGAAAATAATTGTCAACAATCAGAACACAATGCGCATGCATGAATTTTCAATGCCAATTATGGTAACAAAAATGCATGAATTTTCTACTCCAGTTGGGGTAATGCTATGCAGATTAGAAATTTGTAATTTCCTTTATTTTGTTTCATTTTAATTCAAAAGTACTTCAGATTGAATCTGAAAAATTTATTATTTAACAATGCTTGATTTTAAATGCCTCAAACACTAAGAAAATAAACAGAATCGTTTGAAATAATCGGCCGAAAATATGTTAAGCCTATCCTTGTTAGTGTGGGGAAAAAAACTGAAGCCTTACTCATTTGGTGGTGAGGAAATGAAAAGATTTATTTTTTTGGCAGGAAAGTTGGTTTTTAATTAATAATTAAAATTCTAATTAAAAAAAATTTTAAAAAAAAAGGACCCCAGGTGCACATTTCCGACCTCCAAGGTATGCATGTGCCAAATTTTGTAGCTGTAGGTCGAACAATCTGGCCTGTAGAGCGCCAACACACACACATATTGAGCTTTATATAAGTATAGATTTTGAGTATTACTTATGAATTTACTATTTTATGCTTAACAGTAGATTAAAAAACAAATATTTAATCTTGACATGTAGATTCTTTTCAAGTATTAAATACAGTATTATGAATAGAATAAAGTTTTTTTTTAATGCTTCATCACTAGTGTCTGGATAAAAGTTTGCAAATTACATTGAAAAATTTTAATGACTTTAAAGAAAGATGGCATTATTTCCCCACATTTATTTAAATGCCAGGAAGGAAGAGGCTGATATTACTGCTGCTTATTAGAAAAGTTACCCCATTAATTGGAATGAAGTTACTGTAGCCAAAAACTTCAGAAAATCCTTTCAGGTTAATCTTTCCATTTATACAAAACACTCAGATTCAGAATACAAGACTATTATTGCATATTCACAATTGAAAATGGAAGATTTATTTGCATTTTTAAATGCCACTGAATGGTTTGAAGCTATAATGCTTTGACCAACAGTTGAATCATATGCCATTTGACTTTCATGTATGAGTGTCCATCTCTGTTCTGCACTTCTGAATTTGATAGATTTAATGGTATAAACAAATGACTCTTTTAAAGTGCACATATGAATTAAAAGGATTCCAGCATTCTTGTTGATTGCTATGATTTTTTCATTAGGAAAATATGGAAAAGCACATGCATTGGGATTATATTAAGCTTCATTTTGTTAGCCATGAATAAGAAACAATATTACCTTCATTAAAAAAGTCTATTAATATTTTATGGAAAAAGGGGGGGGGGAATGATCTTCAAATGATTAAAGAAGACAAAATAAATAAATAAAAATTTAAAAGAAAGTTTCTTTCTTTCAATTTCAGATTGCTGATCTAAAGACATCTAAGTAAGCAAAGTTTAACTACATCATCCCATTCAAAGGCACACAATGAAATTAATTGATCTGGATATCATGGCACTAAAGGATGGAAAATATGATGGAAGCTTAAGGGCCATCACCGTCCAATTATGGAATCCCCTCCCATAGGAGGCATATTCCATCATTGGCAGGAAATAACTTGGCTCCATACCATTATTATACCGACTAGGAGGGTAAGAACTAATCACTATACCAGAAGCTTCTCATTCCTCTATTTGAGAAGCCATCCAACTGGACAGTATCAAAGTAGGCAGAAAAACAATTCTCGACAGTGCATTTTTATAAAAAAAAGTTGAAAAAATTTAAATTCAGTAATTTATTTTTTTTACTCAATTCTAGTTATTCAATTTAATAATCAAGAAAAGTGCATTATATTCAGTACTTCCATCATAAAATGCACCTGGAACATGAACCAAAGAATATAGTCTTTACTTTTTGATGACACACAATATTTGTGTCAAGAAATACATACATTCAATAATTTGCATCACTTAATATTTTCTCTTAAAGAAATATTTAGGAAATATGAAAACACTAACTTACAGCTAGCTTTTCAGTTTCTCCTTTTAGAACTCTTTCCAAATAAAGTTGTTTGATTTCTCTTTCTAGCCGACTAGGCAATCCAGGATACATTGTAGACCCACCAGACAAAACTATATGTTTGTAAAGTTCAGGCCTTATATCTATGTCTCCAGCTTGTATAGTGTTGAATACAAGTTCTGCTATACCTTGACCTTCCACATTTATTAAATGAGGTTGAAATAAAGCTTCAGGGGCTTCAAATCTTTCACCACCTAATTTTATGACTCGGCCATCAGGAAGCTGATAATAGATAGAAATAAAAGTACAATTTAAATCTAAAATGACAATTGTTAAAATTTTAGGTAGCTTAAAATGGAGATAAAATTATAAAATCACTTAGTTTAAAAAAATGAAATTTAAAAACTTAAGAACATTTAATCTGCAAAACTTCTAGAAAATATTTAATTGTATTTAATTTACAAAAATTGCTTATTCAAATCAAAATTAGAAAAATACAAAAATATTCCATTTTAATGACTAATATGTAAAAAATGGTTTATTAAAATTCTTAGAAAGGAGAAGAAATAAAGTTCTTAACAGAACTACATTAGCAAATAAATGACATAAAGAAAAACTAAGTAATCAGACTCCAATATGAAATTTGATGAAGCTGCCTTTTATTACAATTACATAATTTTAGTACCTATTTTTTCTTACAATATTACATAAAATATCAAGATTAATAATTTTTATTAAAAAAATCTTTTATTAGCAGTCAGATAATTTGACATTTCTTAGAAATTTTCTCATTTGATAAATGTAATATGAATAAAAGTTAAATCAAGTCTATATAAATTGCATAATGTTTTAAAAGTATCAAATAAGCTTACTGTGTAAGGTTCAACAAGATAAGTTGTTTCTAAAGCTAATTTTTGTTCTTGCTCAATATTGTAACCAATATAACACAGCTTTTCCTTGATCATTCTTACAGTTTCGAAATCAGCAGAATGGTTAAAGGCATATCCTCGAAGCAGGAGCAACTAAAACAAAAAAATATAAAGAAATTGAATTAAGAATTTAAAATATTTATTTTTGAGAGTAATATAAGAGAAAGCAAGATAGTTTCTAGACATCATTAAAATGCTTAAACCTTGATGAGATATCTGGTAATATCTCGCCCAGCAATATCTAGACGACGGGTTAGATGAGACAAGGCATATCCTTCATATACAGGACATATATGAGTAACACCATCCCCAGAATCAACAACAACTCCTGTCAATAAACCTAAATAAAATTTCAGAAATATGAAAATTTTGTATATTTTTTTATCTTAAAAACGAGTATAAAAAAAAATCAATTTTAAAAGAAACTTCTCTGCATACTAAGAAAGCTATTACAGACAATATCAAATTTGTTATAACTTTTATTTAAAAATACAAAACAATTTCTGAGCAAAATAACACAACAAATTTTTGAAAGTACTTCAAAGTTATGATTCATACCTTGAGCATATAGTGCCAAAACGGCTTGTATAGCAATGTATGCACCTGCAAATTGATATTTTTCAAACATAACCTGAAAGTAGTGAATTCAAATTTATAATAAGCAAATATGATATTTTGAAATAACAAACATTAAATAATATAAAAAGAACGACCAGAATATTTAATCAAGAAGATGGTGAAAATATTTAAAAATAAATCTAATATCAATATTATAAGTTACTTGAATTTCTTAACAAGGACATTAATTTTCTTATCTAGTCACTTTTTATTAAAACATTGGTAATTTCACAACATATAAAAGACTATGCAGAAATATTAAAATAAAATAAGAAACAAAGAAATAAATAGCTTGTGTCTGAATTTTTAGTTAATGTGCAATAGCCTGTTCGACAGTTTATAATGTATTTGTAATTGATTCAACAATTGGAGTTAAATTCGAAATATAATATGCAACAATCTTTTTCATCACAAAAAGAATTAATGCTTTCAATGTTTAATCAAGCATAAATTTCTTTTATCTGCTATCACTCAGACAGTTTCATTTACATTTTAATTATACAATGTATGCATACAAACTGAACAAATTTTATATTTTTATAGAATGAATTTAATAATTAAAGACAAATTATTGTAATAATTTTGAAAATGAAACAAGACAAATTTGGATTGATAAACAAGACATTTTCTTTTATGGTCAGAGTTTAAAAATTAAGTCGGAACAAGGTAAGATTATACTGCAAAAACAACAAACAATTGATACAATTATTAAAATTTGTTTATTATTATATGCTAAAGTTAGAATTGGAATAAAACAAATTTAATAACAATTCAAAACTATTCTGAAAGATTTTTAGCATTGAAATAAAAAGGAAATAAATTAAACAACAAACAAACAATATATATACAACAACAAAAATAAGCAAAAATAAAATTTGACAGACTTCTGCTACATTATTTAATATATGTTAAACTGCTATTATGTAAACACTAAAAAAAAAAAAAAAAAAAAAAAGCTATTGCTTTTCACTTAGTCATAATCAAAAGATAGCTGGGATTATGACTTGATAGAAACACATTGACTAACAAAGATAGAAACTGAAAAATCACCCATTTTTATATTTTTGGTGTCAGTACAAGATAATTTAAGAGCAATTTTTAAATTTCAGTTTTTGATAAAATCATTAGCATATCTTAATATAAATAAAAACCATTGTGAATATTAAGTATGTATATGTATCACATATGCAACTGGATCATATTCAATCAAGCTTTGTACTTTTGTTTAGAAAAGTGAAAAATGTACTCAATTTTTCAGAATGCAAAAATTAGCTAAATTTTCAATTTATTAAAAATTAATTACAATTTCATTGCTTTTTCACGGTAACTTTAAAGCACATTATTGCCAAAGAAATATTTCTAAATCTTAAAATTCAAGATTTTACTTTTTCAACTTCCAGGGTAGATACAGAAACTGAGAAAAAAAAATGTTTTTGAGTTTTTTTCTGATTAAATCTTGCAACATTTCTCTGATTTATAGTAACTAATTTAATTAGCTTCCTGGCCTTCACAGTATTCAGAATCACTGTGTGGATTTTTATGGTATAAGAACCAAAACTGACCATGCGGCGAATCTCAGAATCACTGTAAATGTACAGTAAATACAAATAAAAACACTTATATAAATAATTCAACTTTTTAAAAATAAAATGAACATTAAAAAAACTATTAAAGAGTACATTACATTTCTTATATGAAAAAAAAAATCCTTTAAATTTCAACAAAACACATTGCTTCTAAAACTACATACGAATTCTAAGAAACATTAAAACTACCCTGTGCAGTACATAAAATTATTTTAACAGTAAAGATTATTATGATTTTTTTCTCAAAATTTTAGAATAGACCAATGACTAATTAGTGTATAAATGCCAGAATTACATATTACAACATAAATACAAAAATTGTATATGCAGTATACTATCATCAATGTAGTAACCCGATAATCTATATGCTAGCAAAGATTTAAACAAACAAAAAATTGCCAATATATTACTTCAAATCCTTTTTTAATCAAATCATAAGAAATTATTTATTCTAATTAAAAACTTATATATTTATAAATAAAAGTATTTTTTAAAATTTCCATTCATAATTACAAATAATACTAGATGTAAGATACTAATTTAATGATAAATCAAATGACAATCAAGTACTTGTCAATTATAATTAAAATGTAAAAAATTATAAACAGTAATAAATTCCTTATTTTAAAATTTAAATATCAATTATTAGAATAATAATGGCCATAACAGCTACCCCAATCCAATACTAAGCGCACAAGGATAAATATGAGTTATTAGACCCCTCCTAGAGGAGGCACGGTCTGTAGGTTATAGTTGATCCTATACTATTTCTGTATCCACCATACTGACAAGAACTAATTATCAAACTGAAAGCTTCTCTCTGGCATGTCTGAGGTACCCCTCGGAAGAAATTTGAATACTAATAAAAAAACAATTTAACCAATCTTGCTTAAAGTGAATTAAAAAGTTTAAAAAGCTTCTTGTAAAATTTTGAGGTTTGCAATTTTTCTCAAACTCTTTTTGAGTTGCCACAAGAATTATTTATATTTGTTATTTTTTGTTTTGTTTTGCTTTTAATTCTTTAAGCTGATACTCAACTGTCCTGTTTTTTCCTTTTCAAATCTTCACACAATTACTTATCTTTTGTTTCTTCTCTTTATACCCTTCATATTTGACCCCTGAAATATTCACAGTTACTTGACTGAACACTATCACACAATTCTAACAATGAGTTTTGTTTTTTCATATTTTTCCAATGACAATCTTTATTGATGGAAAATCCTCTCTCAACATTACTGTTGCCATGTGAAAGTAACATTATCTTTAAAATGATATGATCATTGTAAAACTATTGAGTTGGGAGCAAGTAGAACCAAAATCTATTCATTCTCCCATTCTTTGAAATGTGTAAACCGATCTTTTTGAAAGTTTTATTAGGATTGCTATTAGTAATATTTATCATCAATTGTTATCATAATGAAATTCCAAAAAGTTACCATACCCTAGAAAGAAAGCCTCCCATGTTGCCATTGCTAAGATTGTTTTGGTAAATATAAAACTTTGCATGCATAGAAATGATATCATGAAATTGAAAATCATGTGCAAATGTTCCTGTCAGAAAATTTTGCAGATATTTAGATATTTTTTTAATGACTTTTTTCAAACAAGATCGATAACATTCCATGATTTTTACCTGATTTTCGGTTCTGTTGCCTCCCTAATTTCATTTCATGCAATTTTTAAAATTTATTAGATAAATGAATAATTATTAGATCAAAGCAGATAATTGTGAATGATAATGAAATTTTTAGAACAGAAACTTAGGACTGACTTTGAAGTATTCTGATTTTATATTTTGATAGTTCTTGTATAAATATTATATATGGAATAAGTTTTCACATTAAATATATATATTTGTAATGGATGTATCAGGATTCTATTTAGTGCTAATACTAAATAGAGTTTTATTTTTTCACATATAATACATAGTTAAATATGAAGCAAGATTTTATGTAACATTGTTATGAATTAAACAGTTCCATAAGTACAAAATATGAAAAATTCCATGCAATGATGGATATTTCAGCTAGTAGGGCATAAAAGAATTGCAACAGGAAAGTCAAAGGTATGTAATAATGATGTTATACATAATAAAAAAATGTTAGAAATGTTTGAATAATTTTAGAAAATTCACATGATACTTATTTTAATCAAAACATTGTTTGATTTTTTATACAATTTTTAATATAAAATAATAAAATTTTATTGAATTAATCCAAACACAGTTTTTAATTAATAAATGTTATACAACAACACAATATACAGTTGAATAAAATTCTGAATGTATTATAATTTTATTACAAATGACATTGGTCAGTGGAAAAGCAAAGACAAGTCTAATGTACTGCAAAAACTGGTCTAAGAAGGCAAAATTGTTAAAATTTACTTTAAATAATATAACCTTTTATTCATTTCTGAAAAGGTGGTTAGTTTATAAACTACAGAGAAATACAAGAATTTAATTTTAATATCAAATGAGAAATATATGCATATGTATATATTAGTTAAAAAAGTAAAATTTACCTCAATCATCTTTTCTCTGTTTTTCAGTGGATTCATGGGAGGTTCAGTTAATAAAACTTTGCAATTTTTTGGATCAATATTCATTTGATTTGGACCAAATGTATAATCCCAAATATGACACATGTCTTCCCAATTTCGTACAATACCATTCTCCATAGGATAAGAAACTTCGAGCATGGAACGTAATTTACTTGCTTCATCACCGACCATCAAATCCTAATTATACATAAATAACATGAGCAAATATGTACTTTATAAATGCTCGTCAATCTAATATCTCCTTAGTCTTATTTTGTTAAAAAAAATGTTCTTTGCTATTTTATTTTTAGGTATATAACATGCATGACAAGAAATTTAAAATTTTCATATAAAATATTAACATTAAAATGCACAATCATTCAAATCTTAATAAAACACAATCATACAATCAAATTATTTTAACCTTTCTATTCTGATTGTAAGCCAAAAAAATGTTTTGGAACTAAACATATTAATATATGTAAATCTATAGTTGATATTTTGGTAATGAATCAATAAAAAAAGTTTAGAACAGGTTGACTAAATTTTGCACATAAATAGCTTAAAAATAATAATTAAAATTACAACAAAAATGATTTATATATGCATTAAGAAAAACAAAATAAATTTCAGAATACAAAAAAAAAATCCAAATTAAAGTTTCCATAGAAGACACCATGTGTCTTCATTCCATGTAACAACACATGCACAGTACATGCTGAGAATTAAAATTACCAAAGGAAAATAAATCTGAATTAAAATTTTCAATTCTACAGTAAAGCAGAAGAAAATCTTCAAATTAAAATGTTTAACTCTACAGTAAAGCAGAAGAAAATCTTCAAGTACAAAAATGAATAGCAACTTACACGAGCATCAGTTGGTTGATCCTCAAGCAGCATAAAGAAAAATCTCAAAATACTTTAGTACTTTAGGGATTAAGTATTTACAAATACTTTGACAGAAATTGGAAGCACAATTTTTTATATTATGAGAACCATTTTATTAATTCATTATAAAACAGAAGATTTCATAAAACACAATACTGAGTATTCAACAAAGTAATGCATTTGAAAGGAGATAAAAATCTTACTTTCACTTCTATATCACCAATTTTATGAGCAGCTCTTATGATAGGTCGTCCAACCAAAGAAGGAAATGTAAAAGAAGGGAAATTTTGACCGGCATACCCACATTTCACAAACTAAACAAAACAGAAAAAAATAACATCACTATCTGATTAGAAATGAGATAAAATTTTAGAAATACAGTGATACAAGATTCTTTAATACTAATAAACTATAACTCACACTTATAATAATTGCTCTGATAAATGATTATCAATGACATATCAAAATAAATAATTTAAAACTGAAAGTAAAGATAGTAACTAGTTATTTATGTAAGAACATAGATATTTAAAATTACCCCAGTTCCGTTGTCGCAGACAATTACTTGTCGTCCTTGGCTATCCATATTTTACTTTTTTTCCGATGTTTTTTTTAAAGATAAATAAAACTTAAAAATCTTTCATAATAAAAATTCAGTGACAGTCGGCGGAAGGGTGGTCTGGATTTTGTGTGGTTTGGTTATGATAGTCTAGTTGCCAAGATTATTTTATGAAATGATAAGGTAAAAGAAACTAGTAAAAAAAAATATTAGTGATTCGAATAATGATACACCAACTTCCGGTAGGCCCATGTTTTAATTAGATATACTTTCTACTTATTAATTTTTAATTATGAATATTAAATTAAAATTTTCTTTATTTGGCCTAATATTTTTTTATTTCTTTGAATGCTTTTAAAATGCAATCTTTTATAGATCGATAACTCTAGTAAAGCACACAACATTCCATAAAGTATATAAATTTTTACCGGCGAATGGCAATGATCTATTGTCGTTCTGTATTTTGATTGAGTCACTGTCCGAAGATTTGAGAATTTGTCGAACAAGTTTTTAATTTCATCGTCAAAATGAGGGATGTCAGTGCTTATTTATCTGCTCAACAAACTCAGGGCTCACCAGAAAAAGCTCAGGAATGGGCACAAATGGAAGAATTTTACAACAAAAAGTAAGATGCTGTTATAAACATAAAATTTTGTCTAATCATTATAAACAAAAGCAATTTTGCATTGTGCCTAGTTAAAACATAATGAATGGAATTTTATCAGAATTCTTATAAATACATTGTATACTATTCATATGTAAATAATTTTTTGTGTATATTTATTTAATAGAATTTGTTCTATGATTTAATTTATTTGACATTTGTGATTAGCAGGGATTTCAAATATTTTTTCCTTCTAATTATTATAATTCAATTATCCTGTATATCATAGTAACAAAAAGCGTTCTTATGGAAATCTGAAAAGTAAAGCAGTTAATCTGTAACTGAAATCCATTATTTAAAATATAAAGTTCGTAATAGGAAAGAATTGTTGAAGAACGTTAACTTAGAAAAGATAATTTTGAAAATATAAATCCAAAAAATTAGTAGGAGAGTGTTACAGGTCCTCCCGACTGAAGTTTTATCTCCATTCAGAGTGGCAATTTTTATTTTAATATTGTTCATATTTGTATGTTTTAATATTGTGATTGATCCAATGAATTATAAAAATTCTATTTACAACACAAAAACACAAAAATTTGTATATGAGTAATTTTAGTAAATTATGTAAACATATATATTATGAATCCTCTTGTATGTATTGTAAACAAAACAAAAATACCTAAAGTCTAGTTTATTTTGAAATTTTTTAATTTTCTTGTGTTCATAAATTTAAAAATAACTATATTAATCTTTTCTTTCTCCCTTAAAATAATTTTTTACCTTGTTTATTAACTTAGTTTGAATTAGTATGAAACTAAAAATATATTGAAATCTAATATTATGCCAGGATAAATTAATTGCAAAAGAAGCAAAAATGTTATTCCAAATTTTTATTATTTTTCTTCTTTCTTGTACATAAGTACTATGCTGGCTACGATTATGACTCTCCAGTATAGAGATTTTTTTATTCTTGTTGTAATCAAATGTTTCTGGCTCTTAGATTATATCAATGCAACTATTAGATAATATTTACAGGATATATACTTTTAAAATTTTTGCTTTTAAATTACTTTTTAAGTATACATATATTTTTACATAATAGATTTTCAAATTGCAAATTTTGTTAAAATGTAATTAAAAAATGGTTTAATGGCTTAAGTATTGCATGATAAATAATGAATTTAATCAATGGTAAATATCTAAATGTATTAAGCTTTTAAATTGAAAATTATAATAAAAGAGTGGGACTTGATCGAGGATTCTGGTACTGTAGCCAAAATTGAATATTTATGAAAATTTCTCGCTAAATGCGACTATCCTTACTTCTTATGACCACATGGGATTAAATATTTTTAGAGAATGAGTTTAGGACAGTAGATACAATTTGAAAGACACCTCACCATAATCTTAAACTGAAACTTTTTCAGATAATTATTTTCTTAAAGTGGAAGAAAACTAAAAATGTCAATTTTACAATTTTAAATGCTCCATTGAATTTTACTTGACAAGTAAAGTTTTGTATATCATTAATCAACTATTAATTATAAATGAAATGGTAAATCTTTAACTTCATGCTGTATGAGAATATTAGGAACCACAAAAATTTCTAATAATGATTATCAAACGATGTTTTGACATGAATCTGTGCATATCCTAATTTTAAAATAATGCAATATTTGCATTTTTTTTTTTTTTTTTGGTAATATTTACTGCTATGTAAGACCAAAAGGAGATTTCTAGTTTTAAATTGGCAATAAGATTTTCTTAAAGGTTGTTGCTTGATGGGCTGATTATTTTTGATTGAAATTATGCATTCATATTCTTAATGTCGTTTTCTGGAAATAATGTCATTTTGAATCCCAGATAAAATATTTCTCTTTTATGATCTTTCATAAAATTATTCGCTTTTTTGTGTAAAAAATGAGCATTAGTAAGTGTAAAAGAAACAATTTCAGAATATATATGATTTAAAAAAAAATTCTACTTTGTTTAACTTAATTTCCTAAATCTTTTGTAATATTCAAGATTTTATATCCTTTTGATAATAATTTTGAACAAAATAAATTGTTCATCATTTGACACTAATTCATTAATAATCTCAAAAATTTATATCAAAATATGTTTTTGCCTTACAAAAAAGTTTTTATTCATATAACTTTGGAAATTCTTTTTGATTAAGAATATTTTTTATTCCATGGTATTTTTTTCTGAACTAATGTTTCATTTAATTGTTTTAGATTATGGCATCAACTTACTTTAAAGCTTACTGCTCTGGTGAAAAATCCAAGTATGCAACAAGGAAAAGCATTATTAGAGGTATAAAAGCATTTTCTCTAAAATTTGTATGTTAGACAATTTTTTCCCTCATACATTTATATTATAAATATCTATATAAAGGATTTCTGGAATAAGTTGGAAAAACTATGACTGGATTTAGAACAAGAAGGTCAATCATTCATTTAATTTTCAATTAAGCATTGAAGTTTGTTATATAAAATGTAGATTTTTTCTTTTTATCCCTAACTGAAGTAAAAAATAAGTCAATTTTATTTACCTGTGATCAGTTGCTTGCAAATGAAACACACTATGTTTCATGTAACTGGAGAAATCTTGACAACTTATGTAAAATGGAGTTTAGCATTAACTGAAAACCGATTAAACTGGGGGCTGTAAATATCAACAAGTACCATGTTCTGTATCATATTAATCACATTGATGGATTACAATCTTTCATTTATTTTTCTGCTTTTAATTTCTATTTCAATGTTATAGTATATAGGGTACTTTTCCATTAGCTGGGTGCAAATGTTGCCAATTGTGAATCAAACGCGAATTTGGCAGAATTCTACATTATTTGATGATTTTTCGCTTGCACCCGGCTAACAAATTGTGAACCAGACGTGAATTTGGCGTAAGAAATTTGGGGAAATTCTACATTATTTGGCGATTTTTTGTTTGCACTGGCTAACAAAAAAGTACCATATATATGTGTTTAAAGTTAACAGTATATGATTGAATTTATTTATTGTTCTTTATATTTCTACCATGATTTTGTATATGATTATACCAACTTAAAATATATGTGCTGCTTTATATTTGAGTTTAAAATAACTAAAGTTTTACATTTAATGAAGGTATTTTAATTTAATTCATGAATAACTATATTATTTCTATTTCAGTCTCTTTATCCTTCATTTAATATATTTCCAGCACAAATTAATTGAATGTTAAGATATTCATTGCACAGTGTGGTGAATTATATACTGATATTTTATTTAACTATTCTTTTTTCAGTTATATGAAAACTTCTTGGCTGATTTTGAAAATAAGTAAGTTGCTTATGCATTTTTATATAGTGTTATATTGAAAATTTCACTGCAATAGTTTTTCTATTATGTTCGATTCAAAAGTTTTATATTGATTAAAACTGACTTTCCTGTGTTTGTATTTGATACATTTATCTGCATTTTAATAACTTATTAAATGTAATTTAGTTAATAGTAATAGAAAGAATTATATTTTAGGATCAATCCCTTGTCCCTTGTAGAAATCCTGAAGTTTGTTGTTCGACAGATAGACGGTAATGTTGAATTTTTTAAATTTCTTTAAATCTAAAAACTTTTTAATTACAAATTGTGCATTATATTAAGGAAATGAAAATTGTCTCTTCTTTTTCTGCTTGTTAAATTTCTCATCTGTTCTCTCCTTATAGATTATGATAAAAAGATTGACTTTATGACCAAAACCAAAGAAAAGGTAAGTTTTGAATATATATATATATTTTTTTTTTGTTTTTTTCTTGGCTCCTTTATGGCACATTAAATTCCTTCTATATACAGGATTTCTAGAAAAGCGGTTATGTAGTAGTAGCTTTAAATTTCATTTTGTTCAGTGTAACATGTTTATTTCTTAAAAAATAACAGAGAGCTAAGTTTTCTCTAGAAATTAATTAATATTTAGTTCTAAAAATCATCTTTCATTTCACATATTTTTTTATAATGATGTTTAAAAAGGAGGCAGATACATTAGCATAATATTATAATTGAAATGCATATTTAATTTACTTAGATCTTTAATTTTTCGATCAAACGAAATATAACAATTGAAATATTTATGTTTGAGGAATTAATATTAAATTTTTTGATAGTTAATTGAAAAAAATTAAGCATTTTTATGTTTATACTGTGGTTTGTATTTAATTTGATATGAAATGAAGCTATTTTCTGTCATTTATATCTTCCAATAGTCCATATTTTAATATTTTTTCTTTGAGTTGGAGTAAACTTCAAGAAAAATATTATTTAAAATAGTTTAAAGTTTCAATCCAAGATGGATTTTTTGGAGCTATTTGTGTGACATATGTTAAAAGTAGAATGTTGCCTAAATGTTTGCATTTCTTACAGTTTAAGGTTTGGTAAAATTTAATTTTAAGAATAAAAGAAGAAATTTATTATAATAATTAAATATTGGTAACTGGTAAAGGAAGGATTTTAAAAATATATAGCAACAATAAAAATGTATGTATAAAATTTTTGTAATTGAAATATAAATGTGAAAGGGCATTTATTGATGGAAAAAATAAAGATGGTTTGATTTAAAACATTTAAAACTATCACATAAGCAATAATATAATTGGAATGGCATTCTGGATGTTTGAATTTAAATTTTAATACTTATTAGTAAATTTGATTTTTTTGGATAAATAAAGGAAGTTAGTTTTTGTTATCAAAAGCAAGTCTTTTATATTTGTACCAATAGTTTAAATAAAGTACTCAATTCTTTGACATATGTTAAAACTCAATTTTTAGGTCAAAGGTAACAATGAAGCAGTTGTATTATGTAACATCATTCTTGGTCTTTTGAAGTTAGAAAAATCAGATTTGGATGGCGTAAAAGTATGTACTTTATTAATGTATTTACTGGCTATTTTGTATTATTTCAGCTTTTCTTAGATAATTCATATAGATATAGCTTAGAATATGATATTTATCACATAAGAAAGTATTTTAATATTCTTGATTTCTAGAGATTGTGAAATTTTCTATGCTCATAATTTTGTTTATGACTATGTTTTTGTGAATGTGTGCTTATAAACACTTATTAAAGAGGGATAATGAACAAATATTTAATTTATATTTCTATTTGGAGTATCTTAAAAGCATTTTTTATCAATAGTTTGTATGTATCTAAATGATGTCTGAAGAAAAAGTTAATTAATTAATCAATTTTTTTCTTAATGTTTCTTTTAGTTTCATTAAAATATAATTTTATGTTTGAAATCCCTTTTAATTTTAAATTAAATTCATGGAAAGCATTATTTCATTGTAAGAGGGTTCATATGTCCCCAAGTAGTTCATAGTTATAATAACGCTTTTACATTGCAAAATCTAAATTCAGTTTAATGTGTAGTCAAAAATAATTGTTTGGATTCTGAATTCTATAGTAAAGTAGAAAATTTCATCTCATCAAGAAATACCAAAATTTTAATATTCTACCATATTTCAATTATAATAAATATTATAATTTATTCTACTGTAAAAAAAAAATTTAAAAAAACTTATCCAATGCTTTATTGAAGGAAAAAAATGGCAATTTTTCAATATTTGATTACTCTTTTAATTTTTATCATTATTGTGCCACATAATCATTTAATTCATTATATAATGTTGAATAATGTATTTGACCAACAGAAAATTTTGGAAGAAACAGAGAAGATGATTGATGATATGGATGGCATTAGTTCAGTTCATGGACGCTATTATCAACTTAGCAGTGATTATCATCAGATAAATGGTCAACACGCCGAGTACTATAGAGATGCCCTGAGGTATCTAGGTTGCACTGATCTGTCAGAAATTGATGGTAAGGCTTAGAATTTTTGTCTAAAGTGAGCTGAATCTTGCCATTACCCATCATTAGCATTTAATGTATGTGGCATTTTGCATTTGAAAGTTATCTCCTCTGATTGTTATTTTCCTAAGTCACAGAATTAAATTATATTTTGCAGTAATTTCATTTTCTTAGCAAAAAATCTCAAAACCATAGGACTGTGATTTTTTTTTAGCTTTTTTATATAAGAATTTAAATAATTTTTTCTTATAAAATTAAAATATTTTTTTATTCTTTTAGCATTAGTACAATATACATACATACAAATTATATTTTAAAATATTTCAATTGTTCTTTCTTACTGATAAAACCGAATAGTATTTCCACCAAGCATTTGTTTTCTTAATTAATTTGCATATTATTCCAAGAAATAATAATTGTACTGAATTTTTTTCAATACTATTTATCGAAAAAGGTGTTTCATTATTTCAATTAATAAATTTTAATTGATTTCTGTCATGTTAAGGGAGGGAGGATATTCAGGAAGGAAATGGTTTTGATTTTTAAAAAATGTTGTTAAAATGTTGTTTGTTTAAATTTTCATTGCTTTTTTTCCCTGAATTGATAACATGTTTATGTTATTCTTATAGTTTCATGAATTTATTTGTTATTATTTTCTGAATATAGAGGAGGAGAAGAAAGCTAAAGCCTTTACATTGTCATTGGCAGCTCTGCTTGGAGATGGAGTTTACAATTTTGGTGAACTTGTGAGTATTGATCTGTATTAAAATTAATTTTCTTCCTTAGTGCATAGTATCTGTAAAGCACATAATGACTTCAGTAATGACTATTCTTCTGTAGCATTTATCTGTAGATTATATTGAAATTGTTATAAATTAATAAGAAAAATTCATTGCCTTTCATCTAATTTAATTTTGCTTTTAATCAGTATCAAAAACTAAAGCCAAGCTTTCTCTAGTTGTACACTTTCTTATTTAAACATTATTGATTAAAAAAAACATATAAATTAATTTCATATCAGAGACATATTACTTTGAAAATAATATATGTATTCTACTGTTTTATTCTCTTTCAAATGGTTTATTTTGTTTTGTTTTTTATTTGGAAATTTCAGATATATAATAGTGTGAAAGCCTTTTTTTAAAAAAAATTTCTTTTGACTGATATTAATCTTATATTATAAGGAAGAAATGTGATTGGAATTTGCTATTGATTTATTGTCAAACTGGTTTTGAATTAATTTTAAGAAAATATTTGTTTTATGTTTTGGAAGTGATGTAATAGTATATAGAAGTGATGTTTCTAAATGTAGTCTATGATAATTTAAATTGACTACCTGGTGAAATTTACAAGGGATATCATTTTGTCCAACTATATAGACCTAAATGCAGTCCTAATGTATTTGAAAATAACTGATATGATAAGGTAGAATTTAGTTAAATTTTAAATATTATTTATTGATATTATGTGTATTAAAGTTGTGTGTAAAATGGAAGTTGTTTCTTTTGTTTGACATGTGTAGAAATACATATTTCAGAGACATGGCATTAGCAATGTAGATTTCTGTGTTTTGGGAATTGAATTTTATCATTCTTAATTTTTCATCTTCTTTTATATAATTATTCTACAATATTTTTAATATCTCAAGCACTTTTTGTATAAAATTTTTCATTTTATTTTTCAATTACATTTATTGTACCTCTCTGTTTTTATGTGTGGCACAATTTATTATTTTATGTAATTCAATTTTATTTGTCCTAAGCCCATGTCATGTCCAGTTATATCATTAATGTATGATTTGGTTGAAGGTTTAGTGTGTCTGCCAATCTGAATTATCACAGACTGGGTCTCAGGCTAAATATGTCCAGCAATTGATTTCAGATTTGACTATTCCAGTTGAAATTTAGCTATTTCCATTCAGTCAGTAGGAATGTGATATTTTTAAAGCTGTAGCAGATAGTAAAACCTAAACTGTTTGAATTATGCAAAAAAAAAAAAAAAAAGTTTATGAAAGGATTAAATTTATAAAGCTTTATCAAAATTTAATATTATAGGTATCAAATATTTTCTTTTGATTTAGTTGATATGAAATATCCCTGGGTAAAATTAATTAATCATGTGGTGTGGGGAAACAATATTATTATTGTTATTGGTATCTGGATTACTTTTATAGATTTGTTTATTAATAATATCCTTCTGAATTACTAAATAGACATATTTTGTTTTTTAAGAGAATTTTTACTTTGAACAGTGTCCTGTTAACCTCATATTATCCATAACATTTTAATTTTTCTCATATTGATAATATAGGATCTGTTAAGTAAGAATAAGTAATTTATAATATTGAAATCACCACACAGTTAAAGCATTGAAAATTCAGCCTTGGGCTGATTATATATGAATACAAATATATATTTGCTTTAAATATTTGATACCTCTATATTTGTATATATGTAAACTCTGATTTTCATCTGCCATTCAAATACCATTTTTTAAGTTAATTTTGTGATTTATATTTTTCATTAATATTCAAAAACAAATATAAGAAAAATGTTTTCAAAATCAAAGAAATTTCGTCATCATTACAAATTCTAAAATTGTCATTAAATGTATTGAAAATTTTGTGATTATGTAATGAATTTTTTTAGGAAGAAATTTGAATATATGCTAATAATTTTCAAATGAATTGTTATTTGATCTTCTTAAATGTAATGCAATAGATATTCATGAAATAAAATACTTTGACTTAAAACACCATTAACAAAACTATATTTCCATAGAATGCCTGCCATATGTTATAAATGTTTTTATGTTTCAATGACTTAACAAAAAATAGAATTGAAGAATTTGCTTAGCTGAAAAAAATTTATTTTTCTTTTCAAAATTTAACTTTTTATTATTTTGTATTTATGTAATATTTCATAGCTATTTATATAATTATATTTTTTAATTGGAGGTTGCTAACTAACTCATTTTTATTCAATTGTTTTAAATAGGCTTAAAATGTTATAATAAATTTTCTTGATTTAGCTCTTTAAGTTTTACATCTTATGAAGATTACTTTTTAATTCTGTAAATTTGTTCCATTTATAATTCTTCTGAAATTTAAATTTTGTATTCATCTTTAATTTCTAAAAATTGGATGTAAAATCTAATGTTTATTTGTTTGCAGTTTGTAATATAGATGTTGTAAATCGTTTACATAATGTGAAATTAAGTCTAGTCAGTAGGAATATCATTTTGGCTATTAAAATGAAAATTGTTTCATAAGTCAAAATTCACATATCTTTGCAGATCTTCCTATTTCAAATCGTTGCTGAATTTATGGATTATTTTAATTATTTTTAAAATGAATTATGATTTTTTGTTTATTTTTTCTTTTAATTTGTTTTCTTTAGCTTACCTTTCTTGCTTTTTTTTTTTTTTTTTCCTTTTGTGACTATTACTTAAGTATACTCTCTTTTTCAGCTCGCCCATCCTATTCTGAATTCTCTTAAAGGTACCAGCAAAGAATGGGTAGTTGATCTTCTGTACACATTTAATAGTGGTAACTTGGGGAAATATGAAGATCTCAGAAAACTTTGGTCAACACAAGTAAGTATAGATTTCTGCTGCTATTTAGAATGATGACTTTAAAAAATAATAATTTAATTTATAAGGTGCATTGATATATATTAGTAATTATCCAAGATCACAGTATGGAAAAAATGTGATAATATATCATTAGGTCTATTTAAATATTCTTAAATATAATTCTCATATGTTTAAAAGTGATCTATCTGAATAGAATTTTAGACTTCATTAATCATTAATCTATGCATTATTTATAGTCTGTCATAGCTCTATTTTTAAAATGGTATTTAATTTTATGAACTCCTATACTTTTAAGCCATGTAGAAACAAGGCTTTATGCATACAATCATTCAGTGCTCTTTACATATTGTTTGTTTGAGCTGCCAGCAATTATAAGTAATTAATTATTTACTCTGATTCAAAATGTATTAATGTATAGCAACTAGCTGTTTGTCATATAACTTGAAGATGTACTTTATTAAAAAAAAGATTTTTATTGAATTATGAAATAGCATCTAAAATATATTCTTTTCCAAAATTAATTGAAAATTTATGTATGCTTTCTGGAATTTCTTTATTATTTGTGTTGTTATTATTATTTATCTGGAAAGTGTTTGATAAAAATACTTTGATAATTGAAAGTTCATTGAGCAGGAATATATGTTAAACAAACTTTTCTTTTCTTCTTTATTATTTTGAATATAAAATTATCTGCATTCCTTTTTTTTAGGCTGATTTGGCTGCTCATGAAATTGCTTTGCGCCAAAAGATATCTCTGCTGTGCTTAATGGAGGTAAGTTGAATTCTTTAATGACATCAAGAAATTTATAATCATTTATACATAATTTCAAGAAATTTATAATCATTTATACATAATTTCAAGAAATTTATAATCATTTATACATAATTTCAAGAAATTTATAATCATTTATACTGAATTGAAGCTTATTATCTTTTGTGTATATGTATTGGTATGTAATGATAAAAGGAAAATCTTTTGTCATTATTTCTTCTTTTTTTTATGAATTCATTTAATTTTTTCTGGTCTGTCATGTAACTAATATTGTTGGAATTTGTATGTAATTTTAATATTTCTGTTATTATAAAAAATCACATATTCTTTATTATAATTATTATTAATCTTCTAGTATCATGCTTAAAAATTTTGTGAATTATTTTAATAGTTCTTAGGTCTTCAAATATGAATGTTCATATCTATTTTTACTGCCATTATACTTAGGGAGCTTTATAGTAATAATCTGCATTATGAGATAAAACTGTAAGAAGGTTTTACTGTATACTTAGAATTCTAATGTTAATAAATGTGTGTATATATTATTAAGCATTTTAAATATTGAATAATTTCAGTTATAATATCACAATTCTAGGAAACTATAGGAGAGGAGTTATTGGTTATAAGAATACCAACTGCATGTATTTTAGAAAACAAGGAAATTGATTAAGGGGAAAGATTGATGACCATTTGTATAAATATAATTTTATTGTAGTTATGATACAAATACAGTAAGTTAAGTGTTATAGGAGTGTGAAAGATACAAATAATTTTATAAGTAAGTTTATAAATTAATAATAAGTTTTTAGTGAATAAAGGCTTTTAACCCTTTGATGTGCACAAACATAAATTTTCTGAATTTTTAAAAAAATATGTAATTAATTTACATCTTTAGGTTCTAAGGAAAAAGAAAATAACTTTAAAAAAGTTTATAGTAGACTGCACCACGAGTGAGGTGGTTGTTTCACTGGAGTACCACCGCACACTTACGACATCTTGTGGCTAATAAATACTTTTTAATTTGTTTTGTAACATAATTATTCATTATTTATTTATGGAAATAATGAAACATGCAATGTTATCATTGAAAACTATTTATACAATCTTGCAACACACACACACACAATTATAAATGAAAAATAAACAATTTTAATAGCAAGTAATCCTCAAATAAAGCTAACAATGGCAAGGTTTTTACATGGCATTTAGACTTTAAATACAGTCAACACTATACTCAAGTTATAAAGAAACACAATATTTAAATTAACCATTTAAAGATTACGAAAACTATACTATATTAGAAAATATATTTAACTCCCCATAATATGGTTGCTTGTTAATACAAGAATGCAACTGAAAAGTGAATTTCTACCATCCTATTCATGTAAACCTTACTCAAATGTAAATAAATTCCTCACCCACAAAACTCATGGCAAAATTCCCATAAATTATCAGCCACTTGACGAAGAGAGTCAGGAGATGGTAAACTGATCGGTTTCGCTAACGTGTTTCAAGTGGTTGAGAATCTCATGTCATAAGTGTGCGATGGTATGTCTCTGGAACCACCTAAAAAGATGTCAAGTATGAAGAACAGAGGAATATTAACTAGTGTGCTGACATCTGCAGGCTAGATTAATTAAAATTAGAACATTATTTTAGAGCCTTTGGTTTTGATCAGAAACCACCGCGCATTTAGAAATAATTTTTAGAAAGTGATGGTTTCACTGTGATACCACCGGGCATCAAAGGGTTATGGTTTAAAAAAATCTTAAGATAAAGATAATTGATCTTTATTATTTTTTTACTGGATATTTCTGTTTTTTAAAATATTATCTTATTTCTTTTCAATGTTTTCTTTTTTGCATTTTGAAATATATATGGCTGTGTGCTCCAAGCAAATGTATATTAATAATAATCTGTGTTTTAAATTTTAATGATTTAAGAAGATATTAATATATTTAAATTTATTGTAACTATTTTTAGATGACTTTCAAAAGACCTGGTAATAATCGTGTGCTGTCATTTTCTGAAATTGCTAGTGAAACTAGACTTCCTGAAAATGAGGTAGCCTTTTTTACTTCTATGATACAAAATTAACATACTGTTCATTTAATAAATAATGTTTAACTTCAATATAATTGTACTCATTAAATTAATTAATTTTTCTAGCATTTGACAGAAGTTCATAATCAAATATATAATTTAATGACATTTTTTTTAATGTTTTAAATTAAAGGCATAAAGATGTTGTAGTATATAAGCATCTGTGTTTTGTACAGATTTATTTTGAAGTGTTTTGCTTGTAATTTTTGAGAATTGTAGAATGATAATTTTAAACATTTTATTCATTATACAAATCTAAGACATATCTTAATATGAAAATAAATTGTTCAAAACTTGATTGAGAATGCTGAGAATGTAGATGTACTTTAAATGGTAAAATTGAAATAGATCACAAAGTCCTGCATGAATGTTTTTTCAAGCAAATGTGATTTAAATAACATTATTTATAAAAAAAAATTAACTCATGGCATTCAGAATATTCTTGCTGATTACTAAAGAAAGTTAACCTTCAGCCTACTGATTTTAATCTGCAGCTGATGAATGAATCAAAATATTTTGTTAATAATTGTTTAAACTAGAGATTATATTATAAAATATAAATGAACATTTTTTAGAAATTCACTTTTTTTTTCATTTATGCAATCCTTAATCAAGTATTTCTTAGAATTTATGCTTTTTGTTAAATGTATTGTTTAGTGGAATTTGTTATAAAATGTGAACCTTTCTTCATGCAAGCATAAACTTGTGATTCATTAATTTCACATTTGTTAACCCTAATGGTTGCATTGTATCATCAAACACCTTTTTGCTAAAAAATAATGACCAATTAGAATATGAAAGTTCTTGATGCTTTTTAAAGCAAATGTTGAGGGACCCCCCCACACACACACACCACCACCACACCACACACATTATGTATGCAATGCTACATATTTTGTAACTCTTAGAGGGTGCTGATATATATTTTGCCCACATTTCTGAAGGGCTCCTCCCCTTTTCTTTTTCTTTCTTATTACAGGAAAATATATTTAAATGGCTATTTGTGTGCTTATTTTTATATTTAAAAAATGTAGTGCACCACAGTAAATTAAAATATCTTAAAAAATTTTAAGGATTGAATTAAAATATCTTTAATTCAAATCTATTTGAAGATAAAATTCTTTTTGTATGTAGAGGGAAAAAAATGCTATTTTTTAAATTAGTTATTGCACTTAAAAAAAGTGGGATAAAAAAATGTCCAATTGTGCATCTAAGCTTTGTTGGCCAGTAGGGAACAGTATGAATGTTTGTGGGTTAGCTGCCGTTAGTTTTATTTGAATTTTATTATTAATTTAGATTATATAAGTTATTTTAAAAGAACTTCATATAAATCATCTTTAACTAGCATTTTGAAATAAATATATGCAAAGTAGCAGATACATTTCATGGCATAGTAGTATATATATATATTAAAAGAACTTTTTTTTGTAACTTAACAATTGATGTAAAACTGTTATTTTTTCATTCTCCTTTTTTTTTAAACAAAATTTTCTATGTTTTCATAGGATGTTTATATTTCCCCTTACATTTATCTTTTTCTTTTGTTTTTAAAACTTACTCCATATTTCCTCAGACATGCTCGATTTTTTATTTGTTTCCCAAATGTAATATTTAAGAAAAAAAATCATGCCACTTTGTGATAATTTACAACTAAGTGACTTTACACAGCAATACTTTTCAGCAAACTTAGTCCTCAAAAAGTCCTTAGTCCTAAAAAAAAATTTTTTTTTTTTCTATTACCATCACAAATGCATATATGTTTGAGGCATTAAAGCAAAAAAATGGTAACCAGTTTTATACTCTTAATTCAATAATGCAGGTAATGGGAGAATTTTGGAAAATACTCAAATTTCTTGAAAGGCTAGGGGCATACTTTGTCCCATCTCCTTTTGAGAAGACTCAAAGGCATAAAAAATTCTTTAGATGTAAAATATTTTATTGTTGAGGATAAAATGTGAACTTTTTTGTAAGTGGAACATTTTTTTTTAAATATAGTGCAGATTGAATAAATTAAAAGCAAATTTTGATGTTATCTGCAGCATTTCAATATTTATTTATAATGTTATTTCTAATAGGTAGAGTTATTGGTAATGAAAGCACTGTCATTAGGACTTGTAAAAGGATCCATTGATCAAGTAGATAAAACTGTGAATATGTCTTGGGTGCAGCCACGTGTCCTAGATATTGAACAGGTAAAGTGATTTATATACAAACATATTCTGAGACTATTTTGCTTAATTTATATAAAAATCTTGCATATCTTTTTCATCTTTTAAATTTTCATATCCTTCTTTGAACAAAAATAGTTAGTGATTTTTCAGATTAGTAAATAAAATTTTAATAAATAATGCAGTAATAGTATTTAATTATACTAAGAGTATATCTATACTTATATAAAGCTCAATGTGTGTGTATGTTGGCGCTCTACAGGCCAGATCGTTCGACCTACAGCTACCAAATTTGGCACATGCATACCTTGGAGGTCAGGAATGTGCACCTGGTGTCCCTTTTTTCAAATTTTTTATTAGAATTTTAATTATTAACTAAAAACTAACTTTTTTTATGCATCTCAAAGTTATTGGAAGTATTCCTTCAAATTAAATAATTTTAAATGTGTTGTTATTACATATAATATACTTAAATATTTAAAGCTTAATTTTAATGAAATACATTAATTGATTTGAAAAGCATTCAAATCAATTTGAGATTATTTAACTGGGTATTGAAATACATTTTATAGTGTTTGCTGTATGATTTTGAATGGGCATGACAGTAATCCAATATTATGCTAAAAATCTGTTTAATTCACACAAGTATTTTTTTTAATTAATTTTTTTCTCAATTTATTGTTGCGTGTTTTTTTCTTTTTTAAATTGTTGACGTTGTTTTTAAATACTCTGTATTAAAATGTTCCTATTTTTCACATACCATTTATTTTTATGCATTTAATATACTGGCTTTTAGTTTAATTTCATTTTGACTTTAATCCTGTTGCATTTTTTTATTTATAGTAATTTTATATTTAAATATGACATAATTTATGGTGTCAAATAATTTAAAAAAATTCTTCTATTCCCAATAGGAAACTTAGAAATCTTTTTACTTGCATTACTGAAACTTTAATTTCTACTAATTATTCTTGGGTTTTCTATAATTGAATTGCATCCACTAATTTTTTGTTATTGACTTAAAATATATATTAAATAAATAAGTATAATAATGTATATTGTCATTTAAATTCTTGTCATCATTTTTAATTCTACTAAGAGAGAGAAAGAAATGAAATGTTATTGAAAACTCTGCATGTCAGAAGAGGTTAATCACTGCTCTTTATATACGTATATTATATATATATATATAATATATATACAATATTTAGGAATCAAAATTATCATTATTAATCAAATTTTTTTCATTAAAATTTTTGCAATAAATTTTGGAATGAGCCAACATTGTATTCAAGGTTAATGCATATTAAATTATTTGTATTAAACATTTTGCTGTTACTGTGGTGTGGAAGTTAGAGAAGTACTGGTTCAGATTTTGTCCTTGCTAGTTTATCATTAAAAAAAAAATCTCAACATCTATAATGTTTGGAGACAAATTGGATTTGATATTTCTTTTTATTGACTGAAATAAATATGTAAAATTAAATAAAAGTTGCTAATTATTATATTTTTCTTCAGATTGGTGGTATGAAACAAAGACTGGATCACTGGTGCCAAGAGGTACAAAGCATGGAACTTTTGCTTGAAAACAAAGCATATGATATTTTGACATAATATTAGTAATCTTCACATAGTGTATTTTATCATGTCAGAAAAATAATTCATTTGAAACTGTACACCTTTTTCTTAATAAATGTTTCCGGTTTAACTTTTGACTATCGCTTTTTCATTCTCTTAAAATGGTATTGAACATCTTGCATATTTATCTTACTGTTATTCATGTTGCTAATAAATAAAATTGTGTTGTTTTTAGAATTGTTTTTGCTATTTAATGATGGAAAGATTGTCATTCATATATGCTTAACATGTATATACTATCAGAATAATTAAGATTATTTGAAATTTTGACATTTTATTATTTTACATAATTAAGCATGAATTTGAATGAATTAAAAAAAAGCTATGATATTTTTAGTGATATTTGATTTTCTATTTATTTATAGTTGAATTTTTCAGGGATCTATAAGTTAAAATAGAGAATGTTGAAAAGCTAGTTATTAATTATGTTAAAATGTAAAGATCTTATATTTCCAAATTATGTTTTAAATTGGGATTTAAAATTTAATTCAGTGTGGCATATAAGTGAATAATAATGAAAGATTTCCTTTAAAAAAATCAAATCTTAAATAACAAAGTGACAAATCTCTAAGAAAGCCAAAGTTATGTTATATATACTATTATTAGAGTTAGTAAACTGTATTAAGATTTTTATTTTATTTAAATTATTCTTTTCTTGCATCTCTGATTTATATTTGAAACAATTTTAAAAATTTAGTGCATTTTTATGTTTATATTTGCTTTGATCAAACTAAAATGGAGAAAAAATGCATTTTCATCATGAAAAATTTTCAGTTGTATTAATTAATCAGTACTTGTGTAATTTCAATTAATTCTGTCCAATCTTATTAAAGTATATCCATGTTGCAAGTAAGGCAGGCCTTAATACTTGATTTTTATTATAGATGAAAGCATATAAGCAATATTGGTTCAAGTTTTATAATTGAAGCATCAGAAATATGTTTTTAATGCTTATTACCTATATAATATTCTTTTAAACAAAACTATAAAGAATATCGAGTATCAAGAAAATTATTAGTACATAAGAATGATAATCACATTAAGAAACAATTGTAATTTAACAAGATGTGCAATGCCTTCAAAAATTTAATTCAATTTTTTTTTTCTTCTATTGCATTACATGTTAGTGTTTTTCCCATGCTGAATTGCATAAAAAATTGATTATGCCATTAAGAATTTTAAAAAAAATGTTTTTAATGACACCAATTAAATTGTTTATATTTTTTCTGAATTTTGGCATTTTTTGTAATATTTTAAGTATTTTCAATAAAAGATTTAGTTATTTAACAATAAATAACATTTGAACAATTTTCATTTTTTCATTAAATATTTAATAGTGTCTTTTTTTTTCTTTTTTTTTTTTTTTTTGTTAATATCTAAGAAGAGAATCTGTGAACATCTGTTAAATTATATGGAAACAACATGGTTTTAATGTTTTTTCACATTTTTAGGCTTAAAAATATTTTGTTGAAATAATCATAGACAACTGATTATACATAAGATTTAATTGAAATTAAACAATCAATATTCCCAGTGAATTAACTGGTAGCAAAGATGACTAACAATAATCATAGTAATTAATAATAATAGTTTGATTAATAATAAGAATTAGCAAAAAATCTCAATTTATATAGAATATATTAGTCACCTGCATGGAAAAGTGTATTAATTTTATTTCATTTTGAATACCAAACTAAAGATTTAGAATGCTAACAGAAATTCCAATGTAATAAATTTTACCAAAATTTGAAATAACAATTAGTTTCCAGTAAACTTGCAAAAATTCTAGGGTAGAATATTAATTTGTTGAATTAAATCATTAAATTCACATTTATAAACAACTTGAATTACACCAATTGAAGAATTGTTTCTATTTTTCATATTAAAATGCATTAAATCAGTGATAACTTTTGCTGGAAGAAAATAAGTTGATTTAATCTTAATCTAAAAGAATTCAATAATCATTTTATATTTTTCTAATGGTTTTGTACAGATTTCTACTCAATTTTGATAAAGTTTGAATGAAGAATTTAATATATTTTGTAATTTCAAAATAATGTCTTAATTTATAATTTTATTTTAAATGAAAATGAATTTTGATATAATAAAAACACTATAATTTTTTAAATGATTAGAATTTACACCATATTAATATATTTATTACATAGAAGCAATCACCATTTTGATATTATAATTAAAAATATATAAAAAATGGAAAAATAGAGTTTAAAAATTTATTTAAATATCCATTATATTAGCTACTGATACATCTTATACCAACCATGTAAGAATACTTTGTACCATATGTGTATGCCATATAAGATGAAAATAATTATAAGATTGTGATTGAATTTCGGTATTTGAAAATTGTAGATTCTTTTTTCCTTAATGTTTGTTTTAGAGTAATTAGATAATTCAGAGATGGATAATGAAGGTTTCAGTCCTCTCTATGTAAAGTTTAAGTAAGAGATCAGACTTCATATTTGATTCCTCTAAATATCCGTAAAAATTGGCATGATTTTGGTTAAGCTTTAATTTGAACATACATGAGCTAAAAATAATTTTACTATTTTTTTCAAGAAAAAAATTTTTTTTTTGTTCAATATGCAACTCTTTTTCCAGAAAAGAAAATGAGTTGGTGGCATCATTTAATTGTTTTCACTCGTAAACAGATTTCTGTAAATTTTTAATGACTAAATGGCATATTATGTATATAAAATGTAAATAGCCTGAGTTTAATTATTTTATAATATGAAAGATTATATTATTTGGCTTGATGTCATAGATGTGGATTTATTTTAGGTATTTATTCAATAAGTGATTAGATTTTTATGTTCAAGCAATCGATTTCTTCATCCTAGAAATTCCTCAAGTCGTAAACAACTTATTTTTGTGCATACTTTGTTTTCTAACCAGGTTATTTAAGGGAAAGGTCATTATCTACATCAAAATACCTTAATGATCATATTGAATTTCAATTTTTTTGAATGAAAAATATAAATATAGAAATTTTCAGAATGTTATCCCTTCCCAAAATGAAAGGAAGTTAAACTGGTCATATATTTTCTCAAATGTTGGTGTAAAAAAATAATTGAGTTTATGAAATAATGTATTAATTAATATTCTGAATTATTTGAGATTATATTAGATTTTGATTCTTGGGTAGTTTATAATATATTTTGAGTCAAGGCCTTTTATTATTTTATAATTAATATGAATTCTTCTTAATATCTAAATTTATTTGTAAATATGTTGCATATTTTGAAATCTTGTGATTATGTGGAAAATTTACTTTAAATTTGGTGTATAAGTAGAGAGATTAACAGAAAATAAAGTTTTATTGATAAATTTTTATTTAATTTTATATTATTGCTGGAAATATGTTTATAACTTTTTTTAATAGGAAGTTTCTTCAGATAGATGTATTATCCTGCTATCAAAATTTATATAAAAATTATTAACGGTTATTTAAATGTAATTGTTAATGGCCATTTTTTTCATAATATGAATTCTCAGCTCCCAAATTGTGGACATGCATATATATACATATTCTTTTTAACCATAATTTTATAAATTCAGATGAGTAATTGAGTTTTTAAATTGATATAACTAAAAAAGATGTTTAGTTTAGAGGTCAAGTATAATATTTTACAAAAAATCAAAAGTTAAAAAAAAAAATTAATTTTTTTTCCAACTTTTTAACTGTCACTTATAAAAGAAAAGTTCTTTTTTTATTTAAAAATGCTAGAATTTAAATTTTTTAAATCTTTTTTTTAACTTTGTGGTTTAGATTTGTTAAGTTTTTTCACTTTCAATACAGATTCTAAAACTTACCATACATGATTTTACAACTCAATGACTTGGTTTATTTTTGATTGTACTGTCTCTGTTATTTGTATTGTTATTTAGTAAGAAACTAAAACAGAAAAGACAATACTTTTTATTTTAGTTTTTTCGATAATATAAGTAATTTGCTATTCAATAAACAAACAAATCCACATAAATGATTTCAGTTCCATATTTGCCCTTCTTTTATATCAAGATAGACTTTATTTTCCTTGTCTAGCTTTCACAATAAATCTTCGGGCCATGGCTTGGATTTTGATGATTTTCTTTATGTGTGTTTCATATAATCTGGTGAGGTACTCTTCAGTATAATATCTCAAAAATACCTAAAATTGAAAAATCCAATATTTTTTTAACAGATTTAAAGATAAATTATACCTTTAGATTTAAATAATTCTATTTTTAAAATTTTTATGAAAAATTTATTTTTATTTATATAGCAGCAATAGTATGGACACAAAAAATGTATTTATTATTATTTTGATGTGTCTCAGTATAAATCCAGTTACTCAAACAATGTAAAATATTATTGTATAATATAAAAATTAATAAAATT
>JAPMOR010022474.1:208905-226355 GCA_026543865.1 Argiope aurantia
TGTAAAGCATGTGAACGATTTTTAATCATCCATGTCACATGACCCATTTTAAAGATAATATATATGACTGTAAAATAATCGATGATACTATGGTTTTATAATATTTTACATCAACCAGATATACGAAAAGTCCTTGACCCGAAGCTGCAATCGTAGAATTATTTAAAAGAAAAACATCGTTTTAAAAATATGAATATCATTTTGAAAAGTTATTAAAATTTTTTCAAACTATTAACCTTTTTCTTATGGGGAAAAAAAATCATCCATTTTCTTGCCTCAGTCAACTATTTGCCCTGATATTTTCTTACACACACAAATGAGTTATTTATCAACTGCATGGGTGGATTTCCTTAAGGCTACAGGATGTAGGAAGAAAATTAATATTTTTGTCATCATCCATACTTAATCAGGCGGAGAATAGAGAACAAAGAAAAAAAATGAGAATCCAATATTAACCGAAATTTTCCACAAGGTTATGAAAGTTGTTTTCGTACTTCTCCATTATGAAATAAATTGTTAATTAAGATATTTGTCTAAGTTTAAAAGGCAGTTTTTGGTCAAAATTCTCATTTTTTTTAATGGTTTTATTTTAAAACTCATTTATTTGTGTTTCCCAATCTGTGTTTGTTTTAGTTCTATGATAAATAAAAACCGAGATATGTGAATTTTTATAAACCACTGTTGAAAATGAAACTGGAAGTTGAAAGTTTTTCAACATTTTATCAAATATACGACTTTGAATTATAATTTATTTTTTAATATGTTCTAATAGCAAGCCACAACTTATTACAATACGTTTTGAGTACTTTTTTATACCGAAAGGATTGACAATTATATCTGCTTTTGAACATTGTTTATGTTTATAAATCATTTTTAATACAAGACAAATAAAAATTTTAAACAAATGTTTTTAAAAATTTGGATTTCGTAAAAGAATTTATACGCAAAACATGGCATCTTAAATACTTATTAAACTTTGGGGAGAGGCAATGCTTCGAATTTTTATCAGAATGATTCAATTTTGCAAACCATTGAATTTATTAAGGGAATGCATTCCATTTTATTCATATTAAAATCAAGCATCGCTAAAATATTGGAATATTGTTTTAACATTTTAAATTATTTTTAAAGTTTTATATTGCGTTTCTGTATAATTCTGAAGTATATATTGTTATAGAATTAAAAAAAAATGTTTAATCTGATAATTAAAGAGTATTTAGATTTTAAAAAAAAGTTTTGTATATTTTACTATTCTATATCAAAAACTTTCAAATTTTAATTTTACATTTTTTTATATGCAATGCATTCAAACCAACTCGTCTGAAAGTGATCCTCGATTTAATGTTTTGCTGTTTCAATTTATCAAAATTTGCTACTTAGAATTGCTTAAATGGAGATTAAATTTATATCAATAAAAATGATCTGTTTGAAAGTTGGGGAGATAAGATGGATGGATGGATGTTCGATTTTTATGGCGCAAGAGCCAAAACTGGCTATGCTGCGCCAAAACAAGTGGTATGTGTATATTACCATATGATTGTTAAACAAAACATTCCCTCAAGGTTAAAATACAAACAACGTTTTACACTTATAAAAAGGAAGCACAATAAGTTTAAAGGATAAAGATCTTAAAATTATGACTCCAATTATGGAAAATATTCCCAGAAAATATTTAAAATCACTATAGTATTCATATAAAATGGAAAAAATTTATACATCTTAAAAATTTAAAGATATTCCTGTGAGGGTGTTCTCCCACCAATTCATGCATTTCCAATGTTAATGAATTAAAAAACCGCACACGATGGAAATTATATTTAGGACACTGAATTAAAATGTGTAAAACTGTAAGATTAACATTGCAGTCTGAGCACATCGGTGGACGCTGACCAAACAAAAGATGTTTGTGCGTAAGGCGGGTGTGACCAATGCGTAGTCTGGTTAATTTGACATCTGCCCCTCGAACCGAGACAGCAGGCCACAAGTTAATAATCGGTTTAATAAAATGCAATTTATTTTGTATCTCTCTATCCCAGGATTCTTGCCAAACAGAAAGTATATACTTGTCATACGTGGCAAACAAATCAAAATGAGTGCATGGTCTTGAAAGACTATGTAGAGCCGCTTTCGCAGCGCAATCAGCCTTTTCATTGCCATCTATACCTACATGACTAGGTATCCAGCAGAAAAGTATGCTGAAACCCTTTGTTTGAAGAGTTTTTAAACGACAGTGAATATCGATTGCAACAGGATGTTTACATTTTGTAAAATGACACAGTGTCTCCAAGGCACTCCTACTATCTGAATAAATGCAAAACAGGCGCTCTTCGGAAAGAGAAATTTTTTCAAGGGCCAACAAAATTGCAAATAATTCAGAAGTTAAAACAGAACACGAATTGTGCAGGCGGTAACTATACGTTACTGTTGGGAAAACAATACCGCATCCAACAGTTTGTATCGATTTTGATCCATCTGTATAAATCTGTGTATAGGCCGAAAATCGATGCTGATGATAATTAAATAATTGTTGGAAAACAACTGAAGCAGTAGTAGCTTTATCAAAATTTAAAAATGGGTTAAAATATGAAAAGTCAGGATGACTCCAAGGTGGGAAAGATAAAAGATTAACTGGATACACTTCAATATTCTCCAGGTTCAAGACTTGAATATCAGTTTTAATCCTCTCATGAAAGGGAAGGATATTATGTGGACGAGCACTATAAAGTCTTCGAAGACTGATAGGCACAGTGGTATTTCGAATTGGGTGATTCGGAAGAGATAAAATGCGGAAGAAGTATCGGACAGACAGCTTTCTACGCCGTAAGTGTAGAGGTAATTGATGACATATGACGTATAAACTTTGTACAGGAGAAGTCCTAAATGCTCCGGAACAAATCCGCAATGCAGAGTGGTGTAATGTATCAAGTCTCCGCAAAATACTTGCTCGAGCAGAGCCATAAACTTCACAACCATAGTCAATGCGTGACAGTATTAGTGCTTGATAAATTCGAAGCAATGAAACACGATCCGCTCCCCAAGATGTGTTAGAAAGAACTCTGAGAATATTGAGCGTTCTTTCACATCTCTTCCGCAAGAGTTGGACATGCGGAAGGAAAGTGAGTTTTCGATCAAAAGTAACTCCTAAAAAGCGCGTCTCTTCAACAACAGGGATAGCCCTATTATTGATATAGATTATAGGATCTGGATGAAGACTTCGCTTTCTGCAGAAATGAACGCAGCAACTTTTTTCAGGAGAAAGTGTGTGTCCATTCAAATCACACCAAGCTTCAAATTTATTAATAGCGGCCTGCAACTGTCTCTCAATCAAAGACATATCCGACCCTTGGCAGGATATTTGTAAATCGTCCACATATAGGGTACCAGTAACAGTTGCCGGTAGAACCCTAAGAATTTGACTAAAATGAAGAATAAACAAGGTGACACTTAACACGCTCCCTTGAGGAACGCCCTCCTGTTGAATAAAAGGATTTGAAACATAATTACCGACTTTCACACGGAAAAGGCGATAAGATAAAAAATTCTTTATAAAAATAGGCAAATTTCCCTTAAAATGAAGTTCAGATAAAGTGCGAAGGATCCCATAGCGCCATGTACGATCATACGCCTTAGTAACGTCGAAAAAAACAGCAACAAGATGATTTCGGCGTACAAAGGTATTACGAATGTTAGTTTCTAGGTGGATTAGATTATCAACAGTACATCTGCGTTTGCGGAAGCCACTTTGAAGTGGAGGAATGCATTCATTTTTCTCTAATTCATATAAAAGTCTAGTATTAACCATACGTTCGAAAAGTTTGCAAAGGCAACTTGTCAAAGCAATTGGTCTATAGTTCTGAGGGTTACAAGGATCTTTCCCAGGTTTCACGAGTGGTATTACAATTGCTTCATGCCACTGGGATGGAAATGTCTGTTCATTCCAGATTCTATTAAACAAACACAGAATGTTTGCCAGAGAATCGTCATTCAGATGGCAGAGCATACTATATGTAATACCATCTGGTCCGGGGCTAGTGTCATGAACTTGCGATAAAGCTCGTTTTAATTCATGCATCTGAAAAGCACAATTATATGGCAAGAAACTGCGGGTTTTAAAGTGAAGATGCACCTGTTCAGCGCAATTCTTAGTCGTAAGGAATGTCTGACTATATGAATCTACGCTTGAAACTCTCGCAAATGATTGCCCGATAACATTAGCAACATCGGTTGGAGAGGAGTAACAAACGTTTCCTGTGTTTAAGACAGGAAATGGGAACTCTTGATAAACCCCATTAGCTGCCTTAACTTTCCTCCAAAGATGTGCAGTTGTTGTAGAAGAATTGATGGAAGAAACAAAGTGAATCCAAGACTCCCTCTGTCTACGACGACGTATGCAACGTGCAGTTGCCCGTGCTCTTTTGAAGGCTATAAGATTTTCCGTAGTAGGATACCTACGAAAAATTCCCCATAATTTTCTCTGAGTCTTGTAGGCTTCGCGGCATTGATCATTCCACCACGGCCGACGATATCTCCGGGGGTGGGGTGAGTTCTTGGGAATTGTAGCATCAGCAGCCTGTTTTATATGATTTATCACATTCTGAACAGCATCGGTAACATTTCGACAATTTACCATTGTATCTGTAATCACAGCCAGATGTGTAAAAGTTTCCCAGTCTGCCCTTTGGAATAGATATCGCTGAGGGCGTTGCGTCTTACAGGTACTGTTAACATGGGAGACAATGACTGGAAAATGATCACTATTATAGAGGTCACATCCGACATTAAAATTCAAAAAAGGTAAAAGTGAAGGAGAACAAATAGCTAGGTCGATACTGTGAAAACTACGAGTAGGTTCGTGGAAATAAGTTTTTTCGTCATTATTGAGGAGACAAAGACAGTTTTCGGAAATAAATTGTTCTATTTGTCGTCCTCGGGAATTCAGATTATTTGAACCCCATAGAGGACTATGCCCATTGAAGTCACCAAGTAAAAGAAGTGGTGTAGGGAGCTGATCCATCAAAGCATTAAGTTCATTTTGATTAATTGGCTCATTTGGTGGTAAATAAATAGAGCAGATTGTAACAAGAGTTCTGACATGAACTTGAATAGCCACAGCCTGCAGAGGAGTGTGTAAAGGGAGCGTTGTACTGGGATACAGGTTCGAGGTCAAGATACAAACTCCACCAGAACCTGTTCTCCCAGTGTCAACATCTTTCCGTACAGAATGATAGCCACGAATTTTAATTGGAATATTTGTCTTCAGGTGAGTTTCCTGAAGAGCGAAGCAAGCAGGTTGAAATGAATTCAATAAAGCCTTAATGTCTGCAGTCTTGTATCTGATGCCACGGCAATTCCAAGAGAGAAAATTAACCATTAAGCTGTCTGATGGGAATTTTTGTTAGTGCCTATTGTTGGAGTCGCAGATGCATCGCAACTCATTTGAAAATCTTCCTCGTCGGAAGGATAGAGTTGTAATAACTCCAGACTTTTTGGTCCACCACCGAACAAGGAGGTCAAATCTTTCTGGACAAGACCAGATTCTGCCATATCCAAGGCTAGAGATTTTTTAGTGGTCAGAGAAAAAGCAACATCTTTTGCAGAACGACCTTGTTTTGAAAGTTTAAGAGCAAATGCCTTCTGCGATTTGGAAGGCAGCTTTTTCCTCTTAGGTTTTGTCTCGGAGGACAAACTAGTTTCAGAAGTATCCAGTTCTTTTTTTGGTTCAATGTCAGAAACAAAAGGTTGAACATCGGAAGGTGTATCTGATGCGTTTCTTTGAGAAAGGTTAATTGCCTTTGTTACATCTGCAAAGCTGACCCCAGATACAGGTGTACGAGCTCGTACAATTTTCCTTGCCTCGGGGTAAGAAATTTGATTTTTGACTTTGACGGTAAGTACGTCTTTTTCAAACTGCCACTTAGGACAAGAACGTGAAAAAGAGCTATGTTGACCTTGACAGTTCACACATTTTTCTGAACCAGTGCAATCAGTACTTTCATGCCCAGCTTCAGCACAGCGGGCACATGTAAGTTTCCTGCGGCAATTAGCTTTGGAATGTCCAATGCGCTGACAATTGAAGCACCTAAGAGGGTTCGGAATGTAAGGTCTTACAGCCAAACGCATGTAACCGACCTTAATGAATTCAGGTATTTTTGGAAAAGCAAAAGTTAAGATTAAATGCTTTGTTTTTAAAATGTTGCCATTTCTTTTAACATTAATTCGTTTAACATCAGTAACACCCTGACTATGTAATTCCTTCAAAATTTCGTCAGTATCAATATTATATAGTTCCCCACAAGAAATAACTCCTTTAGAGAAGTTAAGGGTTCGGTGGGTACTAACAGAAACAGGTATCGTGGAAAAAGATTTAATGTTCAGAATTTTTTGCGCCTGCTTACGATTAGCTACTTCTATAATTAAATCCCCAGATCTAATTTTTCTTATGCCTTTAACTTCACCCAAATGTCCAGTAACAGCTTTTTCAACAAGAAACGGTGACACCGTATGAAAGGTTTCTTTTTCAGATGATACTCTACTTACAATAAAGAATGACGGAGGTGGAATTGGAATAGAAACATGATGCTTTTGCCCACTGAAGGGAGATTTGGTGCGAGGCCCCATACGATATGACAAAGTTTCAGGCCCGACGGCACCGCCCACCACGGAGCCCAACAAGGGAAGGCAGCCACCGGCTCTGGCCATTCCCAGCCTCGGCGCTTACCTTGGTGCTGGCCGGAACCTATACGCTCGGAGTCACCCCCGGGGACAGTGACCACCCTTAACGCCAAGCCCAAGGAGTGACCCCTTCGCTTGATCCCCTTGAGCAGCCCAGTCAGATGCCTGGGATACCGGCCGATTGATACACCGGAGACCGAGATGTACCACCCGTCTAATGGGTCGCTACGCACGGCAAACACGTGGGGGTATTTGCTGTCCATGAGAAGCAGGAAGCAAACAGAGCGGCGACAGCTTCTCATGGAGAGCTCCCTCGCCTACCCTCGAGGGAAAGAAGAAAAAAGTAGACAGCAGAAGGCGTAGTGGAGAGTAAACCTAAAGGGAGTAAAGATCCCTGGGTACCTCGGGATTGGGACACCCGTACTCACCTATAGTAGGTGAGCCCCTGAGGGGTGGGGAGATAAGAAAAGAGGATCTGAGATTCGAAATTGCTTAAAGGCCTGAACTGAACTTAATTAACTAATTGAGTGGTTTATCACCGCTTCATTAAACAATAGAAATGTTGTGCAATTGCCTCTCTGTCGCAACTGCTTGCCTTCCCCCCCCCCCTCATCGGCGGGTGATTAAGAGATTCACCTTCAAAATTTTTCACCATATCAAGACGTTTGTAGAGAGCTGGGCCTTAACGAATGTGGTAATTTAAAAAACATATTATTAAAGTTACCATATTATATGCAATCGAAATATCCAAATAAAGTTTAAAAGGTTTGACTACATTTGGTAATACAATAATGGGAGATAAATAGGATATATTTTGTCCATAATTTTTAGTTTTATTAAGAACTCAATGCGATGGATGTCGGACATTAAGTTCGTGAATTTTAAAAAAAGCTAAATAATAATTTTCTTTAATTAAATGTCAAATGAGTTATTTTGGAGCTAAATGAGAGAAATTGTGATTGCCCCATAGTCAGACTTATCTTTCCATCCGGTGTCAAATTTCTGCCGCCGTCTCTGAATACATCGCCAGAAAGATACTATTATGATAGAAAATTTTGCTTGAATGCGCTTCTCTCTCTCTCTCTCTTGAACTTGAACTTGAAGGATTTCGATACTTTGCACATTTCTTAGTTCAACGAGGCTAAAACTTTCATTTCGCAAAATTTTGCCTAATATATCAATAATAATGTTACTTCGAGAATTGTGAAGTGATTTTGTCCAGTAATATGTTACATTTTTTCTAATGGTTTTACCAGTGATTCTATTTCCATTTTTATTTTTATTTTTAAGATTTAATAATCTATTACCTTGCTGGTCCCCATTTGCCAGCCATCCATTTTCAATCTGATCAAAAGCAGCTGGCAGTTTTCTTTAGTGAGTTCCACTTCTTCGTCGAAATCGAAGGCTAGATATTTATATCTAAATGTAAATAAAATACAGCATTAAATTGATGTTAAATATTTTTTATAATGCAGAATGTGTTTGAGAAAATATGTGAAAAAGAAAAAAAATATTTAATACCCAAAATCAAAAACACGGCAACTTATTAGAAAAAAAAACCATATTGTTACAAATCCGTAATGTTGATCCCCAGCATGGTTAGTTCAATCACTAAAAAGACCGTTTTATAATCAGCTCTGTTGGATGCTGATCCGATCAGTGATCCCAGGGCTTGACGACCATATCGCAACTTGGCGATAAAATAGATAATACTGGAAACTTCCAGAATTTTGGTGGTAGAGCCAATTGGGACTGTTCCAGAACATTCTCTTCCCGCCTCCGGGAACTATAAAAAGCCGACAGTCTCAAGCCGAAGTCAATCGTATAATCAAGTGTGGAAAGAGTCAGCGACGAATTGTTGGATCAGTCCAGCGAAGAGCAAACGTTGTGTGAAGCTCCAGTGTTTGCTGAATTCGCCAGCGTGTCGAGTTTTGGTGTTTATTTTGGAAGCAGCATCGAATCATATGTGGAGTAGCCAGTTGTGTAGTAGTGAGTCGGCAGTTGGATACAGCTAAAGTGAGGAGGCAGTGCTGAATTGAAAGCGTTTGGAAAGACCGTAGAGAGTAGCTACATAAATTCCTTCCTCCTGCTGAATTCTGTCTGACTGCTTTGTGTGCTGTGGTTGTTATTACTATTTATTACTATTAATGGGCTACTGTTCGTTGTAGTGTGTTGCCTGTGTTCGTCTCAGCTGTATATTTATTGTCTGCGTATTCCTTTCTTCTCGTTTAATAAAAGGCGTCGACTGAAGGGTTGTTGATTGTATTTTTATCGACTAACAAATCCTAAAGAACCCCGAATTTCATAACAATATTTACTACAACGGGTTAATGGCTGAATCGGTTCAGAAGTTTCAAAAAATTATTGCGTCATAAAGCGAATATTGAGCACTGTTATGATTATTTATCTTAATAAAGGATGGGATTTTTAACTGCTAATACGACATTTGATATTTTCTTCTTTTTATATGTTTACTGTCCTCTTTGAAAAGAAAATTCTATTTCTACATAAAGAGGTTGAGAAATTGTGCGCTTAGAAGATTATTTTTCTTGAATGATTCTCTAAATTTTACGTTTTACTAAATTTTACGTACGTAATTATTTTATTCACTTTAGAAGGAAATCTCTTTCGACACTGAATGCTATTTGGAAGTAATATGTTTAGAAGAATAAATTTGTATATGATTTCATCATCATTATTTTAAAATTAAACAAATTTTCAATTCAAATTCAAACTTTTGATAGTTGATTTAGTATCTATGATTTCACTCTGTTCGTCGGGGATAAAATAACCGGAGAACAGCAAAATTATCTAGAATTTGTAAATATCTATGATCTTACTGTGTATTCAATGTGTCATAAAAATGTACATGTAAACATTTTTATGAGTCATAAAAGTGTAGTATTGTGAAAATATAGTAATAATCAAAACATTCGAATTCGAAATTTTGATGGGTCTCCACGTTTTAGACTTCCCTGAATTCGAAAAACACATTTTTGGAAAATGTCTGTCCGTATGTGATAAAGATGATTCAAAAACACCTTAAGCTGGATGGATGAAATTTGGCTTGAGGGCTTATCAAATTTCGAGCAAAATCATCTAAAAAAATCTGTCTGTCCGACTGTTCGAATTTAAGGTAGCACGATAAGTAGAAAACGGAGAGAGCTAGATAGATAAAATTCGGTACACAGATTTAACATCTTGAGTATAGACGCCTGCTGAGTTTTGAGCAAAATCGAACAAGACATTGACTCTCTGTCGTTATGCACTTTCAGAAATATGCAAATGCGGTAATTCAAAAACTCACTGACATAAATATATCAAATTAGGTACATGATTTTGTGATTACAAGTGTAGTTTTATGTCAAATTTTTGTTCCAATCGGTCGGGAAGAACATTCCTAAAACCCAAATTAGATTTCTGTTAATTGCATGCAAGAGACTAATTGCCAAAAAATGCGCGAATAATGAATGGCACGATAGATTCTGTAAAAAAAGCTAAATTCCAGCCGAAAATATTTCATAATAATTGTACGACATTGTCATTCAAGGCATTCGCTGGGATAACACTTTTATTAGAGAGTATGCAAGAAAGTTAAGGAAAATATTCACGCTGCTTTCATATACGTATCTCATATAAAATGGTTCATGGAGCTATCTGCAAAATAATTGTGTTTGCTTTAGTTTAGTTATATTAACGTTCCGTTGTAAACCAACGCTAGGACAATTTTAGGACGGACCTCGTAATTTTGAACCGCGGTCAGATGATGAGGACGACACCTGAGCTGGCACCCCCCTATCCACACCACACCAGCGGGAGGACGTTTGGCCCTGACGAATTTAACGTGCAAAAGACCCCCTTACACTACGGTTCTTCTGTGGAATCGGGTCTCGAGCCTGAAACCCTACGGCTCACGAGCCAGACTTTACCACCAGGCCACCGCGGCCCAATTGTGTTTGGTCTGTCTCTACTAATTCTTTTACATTTAAAGAAATTATCTTAGAAAATTAAATTCTTTAACGTCTTTTTTAAAAATTCAGTTTAATTATAATGAGGAGATGCCAAATTCTAACATAAAGAAGGGGTTCTGATATGAAAGAAAGGAAATATTGCTTTTAATCTATTTTTACTTTCTCGTATAAGTAGCATAGAGAAAGTATAGTAATCAACAAATTCGAACTCTGGATTTTGACGAATCTCCACGTTTTAGATTTCCCTGAGTTCGAAAAACCCATTTTTGGAAAATATCCGTCTGTTGTCACGTTGATGCTCTACTTGATTATTATTTTTGTTTTTTAAATATTTTGTAAGTTCTGAATGGCAACTGTAATAAAAATGGAATAATGTTATGGTATTTTGAGAATGGCTTTTGAGTAGAGTGTCTTACTTTGATGAAATTAATAAGCATGATTTACGCCATAAATATATATTTCTGAGTGAAAATTTGGGAAGTTAAACAAAGAGAGTATATATTTGAACTATAAAAACGTTTGTGTTAATGTGGAAGAAGAGAATTTTCATCCATTTAATGACTACACAAAACATCGAGTTTTAATATACTTCTGGTTCGAAAAGTACAAAGTACGAAACGGAACATCTGTGACAAAGATAACTCTAAAACACTCAGAGCTAGACGGATGAAATTTGGTAGATGGTTTGTACATTAAATTTGCAGATTTTTGTCAATTTTTTAGCAAAATCCATTCAGAGAAAGTCTGTCTGTCTGGCTGTTCGAATTTAAGTTCACACAATAACGACAAAATGAAGAGAGCTAGATCGATAAAATTCGGTACACAGATTAAACATCTATAGTGTAGATACCTGTCAAGTTTTGAGCCAAAATCAGAGAAAGTTGATTGTCTGTCAGTCTGTACTTCCAGAAAAATGTTAACGTGGTAATTCAAATGACTTAAATATATAAAATTAGATATGGGATTTAGTGACTACAAATGCAGTTTTGGATCAAATTTTTGTTTCAATCGGTTGGAAAAACACGCATAAAATACGAATTTGATTTTCTGATACTATTAACAGCCTGTTGATAGTATCAGAAATCTGTATATCTGTCCTGATTTAATCGCCAAAACATTCCCAAGGTTGATACTTTATATTTAGTAAAAAATGCTAAATACACGCTAAGGATTAATATTTCGTTATTATTGTACACCAATGACATGCAAGGCATTCTCTGACATGACAAGTTTATTAAAGAATGTGCGATAAAGTTTCGGAGAGACCACTCCCGATGGTTAATTAAGATATTTAGTGAAATAGACTATTCACAGAGTTGCTTTGAGAAATTTAACATCAAAATAAGCTGGCTAGTTTTGTGGTCATAAATTATATTTTACTATCATTTTCTAATTCCATAGAAGTCTTAAGAGATGATTATTTTTTTAAGACTTTTAGAGCATCATCACTCAAAACAAGAGTAAATATTTATGATATCTGTATCTGCTTTACCTATTCAAGAATTCCGAAAAAGACAATCTACGCGCGAAACCTTGTTGTCGGATCATGATAGTTTCTATAAGGTTGTAGGCTCTCAGCTGCTGCGTGATGTAGTGGGGTTCAAACTTGATATCTTCCCTAGGGGATTCGGTCGCCTGAAGGCAAACCACCAAATGGGGAAAATCATCGGTCATGCTTTCTAGTAGTTTTGGAAGAATAGCCTGCATTTGTTCTGCCAAAGATGTATTTTCTTCTGGTGCCTGAAAATAAAATATATACTCTTTATTAAATGACCAATATTGGAATTCCATTATAACACTGTTCGTGTATTTTTTCGTTATAAAGGTGCCTACTTATTAAATTAAATTTCTAATCCATTGGAAATAGATGCATAGTCCCAGTTGGAAAAATACTTTAAATAATTGGAAGAATTATATTATAAGTTGTTTGAGACAACCAATGCATTTTTTTTTAAAAGTAAGGAATTCTAATTTTTTTTGCGGTAACACGGCTCTATTCAGTAATATTCAATAAATATAATATTTAAATAATTGTTGATACTCTAAACCATACGAAAAAAAATTACATCATGTTATGATTAAAACTGATAGAGTTATATATATATATATAACCTAAATAGCAGTAGTATATAAAATTATTTTAAAGAATATTGTTAATTTACAGGTATTAAACTAGACTGAAAGATATCAACCGAATCTTAAAAAAAAATTAAATCAATGATGCCGGTTGTTCAAAAAAAAAAAAAAAAAAATTCTAGCATTGGAAAGATTTTAACAAAAAATAATGCTTTAAAATCTAATCTTACCATATTAGCAATAGCCGATGTTACGACGTCAACAGTTCCTTTGAAAGTTTCAGCAAACTCTGCTGCGTCCAGAGTGGATACGTTATCTGCCGTTAGATCCGAAATATCATAGGTAATCTGAAAAATATATTTGCATGAAATTATGGTCTCGTATTAATATTTTTTTTTCAGATTACGATACTTTCTACTAGGGTAGTTTGTATACGGGAAAATAAACACGAAATCAAAAAAAAAAAAAAAAAAGTATTGTTCGTTTCAGTATTCTGAGACGACCACTTTTCGGCAGTTCTATTTCATTAAGGGAAGAGACGCGGAAGAAAGAGCGCATTTCCGGAATTTGCTTTATTTTTAGTTTGTTTCAATATTCTGAGACAATTATTTTTCGACGATTCTATTTCATTAAGGGAAGAGACGCGGAAGGATGAGCGCATTTCCGGAATTCTTCGTCATTCTTTGACCTTGATTTTCGCACTATTAGATACTTTTTTTTGTTCTTTTTTTACGTGTATGTGAATATCGTGTTTTTTCTATCCGTATTATTTTAATTTGGTCTGCGAGTAATCCGAGTTTATTTTATTGTTAAATATAAACCTCCCCTCCTTTCAGATTTCCTCTCACCCCTATTTTGACGAATTAAACCCAACCTAACGCATACTAAAAGCACGGAGGGTTTTAGAATCCGTTGGCAAACAATATTTCATAACAGTTTGTGCAGAAATTCTCTGCTTGTGAAAAGCTTTTTACACTAAAGGGGTGGAAGAAGTTCACAATAATAAGAAGTAAAAGGCACAGAGATTTAATACGGAGGTTAAAAAAAATTCGAAACAAATATACAGTCATTGTAATAACAAAACAAAACATATTTTTTTTCTGACACAAAAATCTAATTTATTTACACATTTATTATTTGAAATTAAAGTCCAAGATAGTGGAGACATAATTAAAATTGAAAGCTCGGTGCTGTAGTGGTAAAGTTTCGCGTTCACAACGCACAGTTCCGAGGTTATCTGGTTCGAGGTCACCGTGGATGGTCAAGGTCGACTCAGCCTTTCATCCCTTTAGTGGGTGGATAAACAAAGGACCGGCTGATTACCTAATCGGTACATATATCTTGCATCCCAAGGCACTCGGTCAAGAAAGCAGATATGAGCACTGTAGGTTGGGCTCACATGGGCTGTTGTGCCACTGAGAAATCAAAATTGTTTTGGAAAGTAAAGCTTAAAAAGTAAAAAAAAAAAAAAAAAGATACTTGGTATTACGTAACGAGTATTTCTAGTAGCTATTACGTAAATATTTTGTCATATATAAGATTCATTTTCAAATTTTAAGTAAATAATTTTAAGTTAATGGTAAATAATGGTTAAAGCAAAATTAAGAACTGATCTGATTAAAAAATTTTAGGATCAATATGTAAAATTTATCTCTAAGATAATTAAGAAATATAATTAGGTTCGGAATGGACTTTTTGAAAAAAATATTATAAAATTCTTATACTTTTGAATTTTTATTTAAAACAGATTGAAAAAAAACACACCTATGAAATAAAAATATAATAGGAAACAAAACACATATGAAATAAATATATAATAGACTAAAAATAAAAGTTTTTTGAAAATGAGTCAAAATTCAAATTTTTTGGTTAAAAGGAGATACAAATTAGACACTTTCTGCTTTATATTTGTCAATAATCTTGCATATAGTTAAAAAATATATTGCCCAGCTTTTACTAAGAAATAGGCTGTATTTCTATCCCAGTCTTTGAATATTGGCATTCAAATGATAAATAATATAAAATTTTCAATTTTTTTCCGAATGGCGCTGCAATTAAACAACTGCAAACTCCTCCTGCAGTTCAGGAATCGCATAATATATTGAGAAATGTATTAACTGTAATAATAATATTCTGATTTATAAAGGTTCTTTGCTAGAAAATTTTACCAAAATTTAGAATTTGAGAAAATAGCATTTAAAGGTATAAAATAGTTTAAAAAAATAATAATTAATATAACTCCACCCCCCAATCAAAAAAAAAAAACCGAACTTATCGTTGTAACTTCAAATTAGAAACAAAACTCAAGCGGTTTTCTAAAACCTTTCCAGAAATGAAAAACATTGAATAAAAATATTTAATACTCTTACCAAAAATCAAATTTTCAACATAGTCACCTGTATCAACACTTAATAAATCCGAAATCGTTTTAAAGATGATTCCAGTGGTACTGCAAACAATATAAATTCATAATTTTTTTTTTCAAAATATGTTATTTCTAAATAAATAACTCCTTTACAACGATGTACTGGATTATTTTAACACTATTTAATATTGCTAGAAAAACAGTAAGTTGGACGAATTCACACTAATTTTACTTTCAGGAGTGCTTTTCACACAAAGACTACAGAATATATAGAAAGGTTAAAAACTGTATTAATATTCAAATAAGAATATGCCCCACAGTTACTTTATTTTTACCTTAAAGTAATTTGAAAAAAGAAGGAACGAAAAAAAAAAAAAAAAAAAAAAAAAAGGAAAACAACATTTGTGAATTAACAAGAAACGAATTTTTAAAAAAAGTGAAATATTTAAGAGATTTTTTTTTTAATTCTTGTTAATTCATCTACCTACCATTTTGTTCTCATTAACTGTCTGATAAGTAATAATTATCAAAATGAAGTTTTACTGTAATATTCTTCTAGTTAAACACTCAAAAAAATTATTCAAAATATCTGATATAATTATACATTTTGATGAAAAAGATTTTCAACGATATTTCGTGAAACAGAACATAATTTTTTGTCTTTTTTTTTTTTAAATTTTGTAATGAAATAAAGCTTGAATTTTTATAAAAATGATACACATATTACTTTTTTTACATTTATTTTTATAAATATATGTGTAACCAGTATAATTATTTCAGAGAATTTAGTCATCCGGTAAAAGTAAACATAACAATTTTATGCCATCAAACATGTCAAGCAAATTCAGTTTTTTTTTTAAAATCGAAACAAAACTCAGTGATCAACATTATCTCTGTTATGAAATCGCTTATTGAAGTACATTATAATTGCATGGAAAGCAGTACCTGCTTCGTTGAACAAAACATACAATATTTTAGTTTTCCTTTTCAGTTATTGCTTAAACTTCCCGCCACTATATGTTTTTTTTTTCGTTCAAAAACCAAATTCCCTCATGCAGTTTACGTTTAATTGGTTGGAAGTTGTATCGCTGACTTGATGTATTCTTCCACTAAAGTAAATAAACTAAATAAAAGAACTCTTTCGGAACATACACACGATGAAAAAATAAAAGCTTATTTATACATTCTGAATAAAAGCAACCCGTCGTTTACTTATCTTCTTTGTTAGTGTGAATACGCTGCAGTATTCCCTGTTCAACCAACCAGACAAAACAAATCTTTCTGCTTAGCTGCGCCATTTCGTTTGTTTAGAAGGTTGGAAAAAGGCTTAACTCACCTGTTCGAAGGTATGATGTACACTAACTTTATCGTTTTCTACTTCGATACATTCGCTTGGGAGGGATTTCATTTTTTCTGAAAGAAAGGAAAGAACGTTTTTCAAAAACAAAGAAAGCTTTCATTTACCGTAAAATTTACATGGAATTTCGAAAGCTAACAAAAATGATAAAAATAAAAATTCTTTCCATCTTACTTAACCAATTGAAAGTTCCTTTTACACCGGAGTTTTGAAGACCGTTTAGCAGAATTCGTTCGCTGTCGACTAGGTTGTTTAAGAATTCTTTTTGTTGTGGTGTTTCTTCGTATTTAAATGGTATATCGACGCCTTCTTCTTTATACTCTTCCTTTAGAAGAGAAAAATTATTTTTGTCAAGGGAGATATTGGAATACTTCATTCTGAAAGAATTGTGTTTATTTGCAAATTTTCGTACACTCACGTTTTTATAAAATCTGCATTATAAAATCCTCTTTGTATATTCTTTAACTAGTCAAGTAGTTGTAAGGCTGGTTATTATTTATTCATTCGAATATTTTATTCATTAGAAACTTTAGCATTGCACTTTTTTATGGATTTGTGAATATAAACTACAAAATAAACTTACAAATAAAGAAGCTCGTTTATAATTTAATTAGATAATTGAACTTATAACACAAAAAAAGGAGTACGTTTAAGGTACAATTTATTAAAATAAAATTAAATGAAGTTTTTAAAGAAACAAAACTGTATAGAAGTGGCGAATATACATAAATATAATCTTCCATACTTGGCCGAATAGAAGAATAAGACTTCTGAAATTTTAAAACTTCGATTTATTTCATGATGAGAGGCATTTTATATACAAGAAAAAAGAAATGAGATGCGTCTGTCAACATCGGGGTACAAGGTCAGATGAGCAAAAAAGGCCAAAATTTTGCTTTCAGTGTTTCTTACAATGCGATTCTGTTAGGGATATTTTTGACGCGTATAATCTTAGGAACGAGAAATTTAGGTATCTTTAAAAGAATGTTGTAAACTTTAAGGATTTTTG